>JAUMHQ010000063.1:10195709-10225799 GCA_032361165.1 Enteromius paludinosus
ATATATTGGTCAGATAAGGGAGACATCCAAAATGTGCACTGTTGGTGTGCCTCCAGGAACAGGGTTGGGAAATACTGATATATACAGGTAAAAGTTGAGCTACTATGGGAGGAACTGGATCATGATGTCCGTAAGAAGTGTCCAACCAGTGTGAATCCTTCAAGAGGCTTGGAGTAATATAGCAAGTAAATGTTTGAATAAATTGACTGATTGGGCATCTCCGACAAACAGGTTCCATTTTAATGCATAGGCATCTCTCGCAGAAGAAATAGTGTCAACTACCACTTGGGGTAGGTCCAGGGGCCAGACATGGAGTTTCCAGAGGTCTGGACGCGAGTGCCAAAGGGGGCCCCATCTCTGAGTCAGTAGTTTGTGGAACCAAGTCCTGGTTAGCTAATAGGGGGTCGCTGTGACAACACCATCACTCGAACGTAGAAGGTCTTTCTCAGGAGCAGGATTTTCATAGGAATTGAAAAGCTAATAAGCGCTTTATCCACTGCCTTTTTATACTCACACTGCGATCAGATGCAGCTGGATGTGAATCAGCGCATGCCAATTTCATTGGTGTGTTTTTATACACGCAGAGTAGAGTGGTCAACTCTAAGCGAGATTCCTATTCGTCGGTCACCAACGTGACTGACTGAAAGGGAACAAGATTCTCTGGTCTGATGAATCTTAACTGCAAGCATCATGTTTAGAGGAAAGCAGGCACTGTTAATCATCTGCAGAGTACCAACCCGAAAGAAAGGTGTGTTGGTACTTTAGCGGCTTCATGCTCTGTAGCTGTTTTTAGAGGCAGGGACTGAGGAACTCAAGAAAAGAAGAAGAAAAGCTCAGTGTACCAAAAAATAGAGACTTAATAAAAAATTATATATAAATAAATAAAATAAAATAAAATATATAGTATTTACTTTTATTTGTACTTGTCCAACAGTACAACAATGCAATAATATCTGTCACTATTTACAATTTAACCCTTTTAAACTTAATGTACATTAAATAGCCAATGTCTTGTTGCACATGTATGTTTATGTTTACACATGTATGTTTAATACAGTACTTTTGAATCACTGGGAAAATCTAATATTCTTTATTAATATTTTTTTTTAAATAGATTTTTAAATAGAATTTCATTTAATAATTTTTTAGCAATTTTGAGGTTTTTTTTTATAATTGTAGTAGTTAAAAAAAATGAAAACATTTGTTTTAGTTTATTGTATTTATAAAAGTTTGGTGGTCAAGAACCAAATAAGATTAATGTAGGTCATAGGAAAAATCTTTACTTACATCATTTCTATTCTTCTGCTAAAAATGTCTCAGGGTTATGCATATAACCCCTGTTCCTTGAAGGAACGAGACACTGCGTCGAAATGCATTTGGGAACGCCTTCAGCGAGACCATGCTCTGACCATGCTGTGAAATCTGTCTTGATTGAAGTCAGGTGCGGCAGCCTCAGGTGACGCTACTGACTGGGTGCTTAAGAGCACCTGCAGTGAATCAGACTGTAGCCTCATGAATGAAGCAAGCGTCGGTAGGGATGCTGTGGGTGTGGCCGCAGACGCAGTGTCTCGTTCCTTCAAGGAACAACACTGCGTCGAAACGCATTTGGGAACGAGATACCCCACGCCTCCAGACCCACAAGTCCCTGCCTAGTGTGGAGCAGCACAGCTAAGGCATTAGGACGGCCGAGCCTGGTGTAGATGGGCGATCCAGCCCATAAAATCTGGCAAAGGTCAAAGGGGAAGACCAGCCCACTGTGTTGCAGATGTCCTGCATCGGAACACCTGCTAGGAAGGCTTTAGACGCTGCCACACTCCTAGTTGAGTGAGCTCTGACTCCCATCGGCGAGGGGAGACCAGAGGATAGATAAGCCAAAGAGATAGCATCCACGATCCACCTACTCAGGGTCTGCTTGGAAGCAGGGAGACCCCTCCTTGGAGGGCCGAAGCCAAAATAACTGGTCCGACTTCCTCCAAGATGCAGTCCTACGGACATAAATTTCCAGTGCTAGCACTGGACATAAACAATGTAACCCTTCTTCACCCACTCCATGGCTGGGGGGAAGGGAAAAGGCCTGCAACTGGATAGGTCCTCCACATATCCAGAGCTCGCACACAACGTCGGGGGACTCGGATCATATGAAATGGATTTCCCCTCGGGGAATATTCATTCATTTTGAGCCACCATTGCAGGGGTCTCATGTATAATAGGCCAAATGGGATCACACAAGATGCTGCTGCCAGGAGGCCTAGGAGCCTTTGAAATAGTTTGGCTGCTAAGAGATGGCCTTGCTTGACGTTTTTGACTGCCTTGAGAATAGACTCGATCCGAGCAGGCGTTAGCTTTGCGTGCATCGTGACTGAGTCCCATAGTACGCCCAAATAAACAACCCTTTGTGTCCCAAACACTTCATGTCCCTCGGGACTGGTGTCCAGTTGACAGTGCCGTAACTGGCCCCTTCCTCCTTGTTTGTCTTTTGTGGTGGGAAGCGAGTCCATCCGCTGAGACAACCCCCTCGGGGGAAGTGCACACTCTCGCCTGTCTGGGATGCCAGCCAGAGCAGGTTGAAGAGTGCAAAAAGGATGGTAGAGAGGAGCTGTGGGTGCACCTTGATGCAGCCGCAGCACGCCCTGGTGGCCTGTGGGTAGGTGTGCTACCTGCCCCAGATCAGGACCTTTTTGTGTTCTGTGATTTTTTGGCCGTCAGGAATTCTCTGAGGTCCTTCCTGGGGTCTGGTTGGCGTTGTGGATGTGGATTACCCCTTGTTTCCCATACCCCGATCTCGTGGGGGTGCTCGGGAAGCCACGCTCTGTCTCTGACTTCCTCTGTGTGCAGCAGAAGTCTGATGCGCTGACGAGCGGCGAGGGAGAAAAGAAAGCAGCGCTGCCGACTGCCTCTTTGCCTCCTGATGTCTCTCCACCACCACATCGACCATCCCGCCGAAAAGTCCCGACGGTGATAGAGGAGCGTCCAGTAGGCAGGCTCTATCCTGGGCTTTGACCTCAGTCAATGATAGCCACAGGTGTCTCTCTGATGCCACCATCGCAGACATTGAGCGACCCAGAGCTCTTGCTGTCTCCTTAGTGGCTCGGAGCGACAGATCTGCTGTCTTTCCCAGCTCCAAGATGTCCTCTGCATCAATGTGATAAGCCTGCAGCACGGCGAGTGTATGCAAACATCCTCCAGCTTGCCCAGCTGCGGCATAACTCTTCCCTACCAACGCTGAAGTAGCTTTCAGTGGTTTGGAGGGTAAGTTCTGGTCTCTTTTGAGTGAGGATGTCCCCGGTGGAGAGAGGTGGAAGGCGAGCGTTGACTCGATTGGAGGCATCCTCTTGTACCCTTTCTCCGCTAAGCCGGCTACATTGCCATAATAGTCAGACGCCGGCACATAAGAGCGCGCAGAGAAGGGTCTGGCCCATGACCAACACACCTCAGTGTGAAGGTCTGGGAAAAACGGCAGGCTGCGGCCGGTAGATGGTGGCCGTGGCTGCAAGAATCGTTCGTCCAGCCTGCTTGCTGGAGCCTCAGCCCGCGATGCCTCGGGCGAATCCAGGTTGAGCCTCTCCACGGCGCGCGTCACCACTTCCATGAATTCCTCCAAGCGCGGTGAATGGGGTGGCGGCTGACTGTCTGTGCTGACGACATCGATCTCCTCGGAGGATGATGAGCGTCGGGCAGACTGATTGTGCACCTGAGGAGAAGTAGCCGCTCGCGGCACTTCAAACCTTGGGTTATCGGTGTCTCTGATGGGCTGGAATGGAGATGGAGGATCGCTCGTCTCCAAACCTTCCATCAGGTCGGCCTGCGAGCCCCATGACTGAGCCACGGGGAGCACTGATAAATACTCCGTCCTGAAACAGGGCTTTGCGAGAACGGAGAGTGGCGAGTGATAACTGCATACACGGCAACAGACTCACAGAGAGCACACTGAATGAATGAAGGCTACAGTCTGATTCACCGCAGGTGCTCTTAAGCACCCAGTCAGTAGTGTCACCTGAGGGATTTCACAGCAGATTCAGTGCATGGTCTCGCTGAAGGCGTTCCCAAATGCGTTTTCGACGCAGTGTTGAGTTCCTGAAATGGAACTTTTATTTTTGATGCAACACAATCTTAATATTTTATCAGTACAGTTATTCACAGCACCTATTACAGTATTTAATATCTGCATTATATTAGTTTTTCCTGTAGCAGTTATATATTTCAAAAGTACGTTTTTTTTGTTTGTTTTTTTTTACAAATTTGAGAAGTCCTTTAATGCCTTAAAAAACTTCATAATCATAAATCATATAGGCAATAATAGCTGATATTACATTTAACAACTGTAGTTTCACTTATAGTATAAACTTTGCTTCAGAAGCTTAAGTCTCTCTTCTGCAGAAAGTAGTTGGTTGTTGTTTTCCTCTATATGATAAACAGGCTCTGAAAGCTTTCAGGCAGCATCATTAACAATGTACGACGATGCTCATGCCCCTCAAACTGCACAAATTAATCATTTTAATCTAATCCTATCGTCCTAATCAAAGGCCCCGGCTTCTGTTTTATTTATTGCGCCCTTAACCTTAGTAATTAACTTATGCATGAATTTATTATTCAAGATTCTCCCTGAATGGGCTTATTTAACCAGATGCAAATAATCATTTGGGCGTCAGATTTTGTGTTTGTTCAGTCTTGGTGAGGGAGAGACTCCTTCTAGTGACACTTGAGGGTGACATTTCTAGTCGTACTGTCTGAATTCATTCTCTTACATTTAAAAAACGTAGTTAGAGGCATCTGTGTTTGCCTACATTATGCAGATATTATTCTTCAGAATTTTTTTATGTTTATTTCTTATTACAAACTTAATATTTACAGTGTAACAGTAATACTGAAATACAGAATGGTTAATAAGCATGAACATTTATCAACATTTAATATTGTCAATTAATAAATAATTTAAGTTCACTTTAAATGAATTAAAACCAAACTTTTCTGGCCCAATTTATGCATTACATATTTTCATTGTTACTGTATGTGATTTGTCTCTACATGCTTATTTTGTTTTTAATGTGCACATGCATATTTCATTTGGATTATAGTTTTATATTTATAATTTGAATGTAAAGAAATTGCTGTTTTGATAATGACATTTGATTTGCAGTAATGGTGTGATCAAACATCAGTGTATATTGTATATACAAACAGTAAACACATAAAAAAAAAAACATTGCATCTGAAAGTTTTATTATTTAAAGACTGCAGCCCTATATTCTGTTTACTGTCATATCAAGCTATGTTTTACACAACAGAACTAAAAGCACTGTCAAAATGTGACTAAATCATACTGGAATTTTTAGTTATTATTTTATGTTTCATATATACCTATGTAATTTGAAGATTTCATTATTATTGATGCTACTTTTTTCTATATATATCATTCATTTCTTTTTTTCTTTTAGTATTTGACCACCACTGCTGTCCGCATTTTAATTGCCTGAGAAAATGTCATCAGCAGTCAGCAGGACTGAGCGTTGTCAGTCTGACGGGACAATGTCACCCTGGGGCAGAATCTGTCCTCTCTTTTGATAATAGAGGGGACTCTGGAATATGAGATGGCACTCAAGGGAAGAACTGCAAAGGGTCACTTAGAAAGGACTTTTGCCTTTTCCTTATATCTGTGCCATCTCTAGGAAATATTTATTGACAGCTCTCTATATAGTCTTAAAGATAATGATTTTGTAAAACATTCTAAGGAATGACTTGTATGATGAGATATGGTGCAAAGATGGTTCAAGTGTCATATGTAAGTGATGCTTGAAATGGAAGGGATGGATGTATAAAGTATAAACAGATTCTTAATTGTTTCTGTGAAGTTACAGTATTACAGCTGACTTGATTGACTTTATTAAGGTTTTTGAGACGTTCTTTGATTTACATTGTGCCACTGTGCTGTGGGAATCTGTGCCTGAACTGATTGTTGCTGCTCTTAGACTAAAGAGAGTAAATATATATTTTTCAAACTATTAATAAATCAAACTAAACTCTAACTCAGTGTATTTTCTTCAATAAATCAATCATTGCACTGAACAATATCTGATTGGGAATAGAGTGTCAGTAATGTTTAATGACAAGATTAAGCACTCAATTTTTAACTAAAGGTATTTCATTATTAAATGGAGATAAGTCATTTTAGATCAGCTCATTTTAAATAGGATCTTTGTAATCAAATCGACGATAATCACTATAAATGAAGTGTCCCCAACTAAGCAAGATAAAGGCGACAGCGGTAAGGATTCCACAATTCCATCTGTGAAAAAATTGAGAAAATAAATCTTTGGGAGAAACCAGGCTCAGTTGGGAGGCCAGTTCTCTCCTGGCCAGATGAAACCAGCACCCAGTTTTCAGTTTAGTTTCAAACGCAGCTATGTCAGATTGTGTAAAGGACTTATTGTGTGAGAGTGTGTGTGTGTGTCTGGTTCCCATCATCTGTCTCTGAGGCTCATCTAGGTGTTCTGGTCCCCGTTTACGATCAGGGCTGTAGAAATCAACACTTTATGCGGATGCACCATCAGGATGCAGACTGAGAAAAAGAATAAGAGAGAGACAGACTAATATTAACGTAGATGCCATCATGTGTTATGGGGAGTGTTCCCGGTTTCGGCTGATCTAATTAATGCCTAACATTAATTTAACAGATTTGATTAATAGAAGTGCATTTGTGTGCTATGTATAAGCCAGGGTAAAGAGATGTGTCTTTAGTCTAGATTTAAACGGACAGAGTGTGCCTGCCTCCCGAACAGTGTTAGGTAGATAGGTCCAGAGTTTGGGGGCTAAATAGGAAAAGGATCTGCCCCCCTCAGTTGTTTTTTATATTCTACAGCCCTCCGAGGTGGAGCGGGCGGCAGAGATGACCACTTGGGCAAAGCGAACAGAGGAGAAGCCCTTTGGGGCAGAGCAGGTGGCGGAGATGACCAATTGGGCGGAGCAGGCGGCGGAGAAGCCCACAAGGGCGGAGCAGGCAGCTGAGACGTCCCTCTGGGCGGAGCAGGCGGCAGAGAAGTCCACCGGGACGAAGCGGGCAGCGAAGCCATCTTCCGGGGCGGAGCGGATGGCAGCAGAGCCCCTCAGGTTCGACCAGACAGTGACAGAGCCCTCTTGGGGCCACCAGACTGACTTTGCGCCCTCAAGAACCAATCAGTCAGAGACAACGCCCTTCATCGCCCTCCGAAACTGAGCCGACAGCAAACACGCCCTCCCTGACCGACCGAACCATGATTCAGAGACCTCCATGGGTTGAGCAGCCACCAATGGGGCCTCTGGGGACTCTACGGCCGAAACCGACATCTCAAGAGGTAGTGCAGCCTTTGGCGGATCCGATGGAGTCTCTGAGCCACACACTGGTTCTGGAGGTTCAGGCCATGGGACCTCACAGGCCTTGAAATGACACGACCCCTTGTATTGTGCTACGGGGCTAGAACCCATTTCTGACAGGCTTGACACCATGAGGGCCTTCTGTAGTTTCTCAGGCTGCGTAACCGGGGCAGAATGGGTAACACATGACTCCTGTGCCGTTGGGCAGAATTGACTCCCTCTGCGAGCGGATCAGAAACCACTGTGAGGGCTGACAGCTCCCCTAGCTGTAGCCCTGCGCTCAACTGGACATCACTCAGCCCCTCTCACTGGGTGATGAAATTTATGCCTTCTAGGGGTGGAACGAAGATCGCAGAAATGGCAGACAGCTCTCCTAGCGGCAGCCCTGTACCCAGCTGAACATCACTCAGCCCCTTTCGTTGAGTGATGGTGCCAGTGCCCTCTTTGGGCGACTCTGGAATCACTGACATGGTAGACAGCTCCCCTAGCTAAATAGGAAAAGGATCTGCCCCCCTTAGTCAATTTTTATATTCTACAGTAGGTATTATCAAAGCAAATATTATCAAGTGCTGAGGAGCTAAGCCATTCGGGTTGACAGAACCAGAGCCAGCGCAGTGTTGACAGAACCGGGCTAATATGCTCAAACTTTTTTGAAAAAACCAAACAAAACAACAACAGTGTAAAGTTGAACACTGCCTGTAGTAACTAACTTAGCATCTGTTTTGGCATGGGCGTAAATCCCGGGGGGGACAGGGGGACATGTCCCCCCCCTACCCGAGGGTTGTCCCCCCTAAAATCATAATGAAAAAAATCACACTGTCTATTGTAAAAAGTACATGTACGCATACCTAAATATTTATTGTGTAAGTGTAAATACAAACGCAAAAAAAGCATTTCAAAATAGTTGACCTCCCCCTCCCCTTCCTCACAGTGATTTGGCCCACTGCCTACTATCCTATGCTAAACCTGCAAGTCAGGTATGTGACTGCATCTCTGTACATTAACTAGTTGTGGAACTCCAGTAAGTAGGGAATTTATTCGCTTTAAATAAAGTGATTCCCTTAATGTAGTTAATTCTGATTCGTTAATAAATTAGTTGTGGCAAAAATGCTGATTACAGATGTAATTTTCCATGAATCTGCTATGTTAGCAATTAAAATGTTACTTATCTATTTAACAATATCCCAGAATCTAGGCCAAGCGGGCAAGCGTGTTTATGCGTCACATTAATGTCTGCATCTTGCATCTTAAAATGCGCGCATAAGACGGAGGGAAAAAGAGAGAGTGAGAGAGACCTTGCGTGCATGTGAACAACTGTGTGTGTGTGTGCGCCTGTTCATAGCACGTGCTAGGGCAGAGAGCATCCTGATTGGTTCATTAAGCAAAATTAGCCAATCAGCTTTGAGTGTGGGCGGCCTTTATTTTTTTTCTCGGGGACCAAAGTTATCAGTTCAGCGCAGCCTACGAGAATGTCGTGGCAGAGAGAGAGAGTGACTCGACTGCTACAATAATGATAGGAGCAAGGTTTTCCGTAGGTTTTAAGTACAAAATGACTGAAATATTTATGTCCCCTTCCAAAAATTGCTCGCAAGAAAATTTATGTTTATCGTCCCTCCCTACTGTTAAATGAAATTTACGCCCATGTGTTTTGGTATGATTTTCTTTATCTCTAAAGTGCCAAATCATTATATTTCTTTTAAACATTGTCACCAGGCTTATTGTAGTTCACCTACTGTAAGTGAACAATTTGCCTGCTGATTACATCCAAATGGCAGTGTCTTCTCGCTCAAGAGCTCTTGATCTTTGACTTCCCTTTCCTTCAGCACACAAGCTCTCTCATCGTTAAGCATTCAGGTGAGGTTTTCTCTCCTCTGTGCAGGTTTGCGGATATATGCTCTAATATTTAAAAAGCTTTTTGAAGTTGTTGGGAACTGCCGGCACTTCCTTTTAGAGTCACTTTCCCAGAACAGCACACCTTGCTTTCCATCTAATAATAAGGCAATGCATTTGCTCTAAACACACTCACCATGAATTAATTCAACAGTGTTATGACCCTAAAGGGCCGTTCAGTAAAATCTGCTTTTGAATTTGGCCCCCTCGTAATGTACTGGCCCCCACCGTTTCTCCTCAGAGCGGCCATTTTCAATTAATCCCTCTGCATAATGCATGGCTACATTTAACAATCCAATGAACCGATATGGAGTCTTTGGCTGCAGAGGAACTCTGTTAATGGTTGTAAAATAGAGTTATACCACTCAGAATGAATTAATTAGTTTACTTAGTGACTCTGAAGGTATGTATGATGCTTGTTGGGTCCTGGGCAGCTTTTGGCAGTCGCTTGATAATGTTTATTTTGTTTTCTGTAGAGAATTATAATGAGGCATGCAGCATTTGTCGCCGATGGTAGAGGAAATCGTAGATAATTAGAAGATATTTTCAAGCACACCTTTAACCCCAGTAGCAGAATATGGGTTAGGGACAAAGTAAATATTTAAAAAAATATCACAAGTTAGTTTACTCTAAATACGAAAATGAGAAGGAAGAAACAAAATGTGGTCTGGGCTGAATGTGTTCCAAATTAATTCCAAAAGTGATTGAATTATGTTGGAAACTGTTTTAACGTTCAACAAATGATAGTGAGATATGGTTAAGGAATGCAGTCAATATTTTAGAAGGAAAACTGTAGGACAGGGAAACCTTTCAATAAATTCTGGAAATGAATGATTTGCATCAAACATGGCTTTGGCTTTAACAAATAATTTACACTTACATAACATTTAGATATTTTTTGTAATAAATAAAAAGAAAATGATTAGAAAATAAATAGTAGAAAAGTACAGATAGAAATAGAATAGTGGTAGTGTTAAGAATGTTAGACGTTTTCATAATAAATAAAAGGAAATGTAGATAGAATAGAAATGCAACAGGCTAACTAGTGTTGGAAGGTTATGTTTCCTTATGATGAACAAGAAAAAGAAGATATAATAGAAATATAATAGGGAGTGCTAGTGTTAGATTGTCATGTGTGTAGATGGAAGAGATGTATCTTTAACCGTTTCTTGAAGATGGCTATAGGCTTAGTGTAACGACAAGGAGTCGAGGAGGCGTGCAAACACAATGCAACGTCTTTAATGGAGAATAGATGAGTGAATAGGCAGAGTAAAACACCAGAGGACAAAGATAACGTAGGCAAATCCAGTAGAATGGTCAGGAAGGCAAAGGGTCGGCAACAGGTTATCCAAATACAATGAAATAGACGAAAAACAAGGAAACTCTGGAACACAGAGAATCACGTTACACGTATACAACATATCGTGAATACAGAAAGACTTTCGGAGTATATATACACGTCAGAGTGGGCGGAGACAACAATAAAACACCATGACAACAAACGAGTGGGCGGGGACATGAGTTCATAGAATGAGTCCAGGCATGAAAACAGCCTTGCACCCTCGAGAACCAACCAGTCAGAGACAACGCCCTTCTAGACTGACCAGACTGTGAGTACGCCCTTCGAGACCAGACAGGGAGTGGATACGCCCTTCGTGACCACACTGATATCGCCCTCCGAAACTGAGCCGACAGGAAACACGCCCTCCCTGACTGACCGAACCATGATTCAGAGACCTCCATGGGTTGAGCAGCCACCAATGAGCCAACAGCGCCCTCCGTGGGCGTCCCAGGAACCACTGGCGTGGTAGACAGCTTCCCTAGCTGTCATTCGGTACCTGGCTGAACATCACTCAGCCCCTCGCTCTGAGCGATGGGAACAGCGCCCTCTGTGGGCGTCCCAGGAACCACTGGCATGGTAGACAGCTTCCCTAGCTGTCATTCGGGAACCTGGCTGAGTACCCGGACCAGACTGTACCCAGCCCCTCTTGCTGTGGGATGTCAGAACCCGTCACCAGCGTTTCAGGGGTTGCTAGGGCGGGTGACAGCTCCTCGAGCTTCAAAACCTGAACCGACAGGGCCTGAAACAGCACTCCTGGCTGTATAACTAGAATTGACAGGGCATGAAACAGTCTCTTAGGCTGTGGAAACGGGACCAACTGAGCTTTACATGGCTTGCCACACTGTGAAACGGGGCTGGAGCCAGTCAACTGCGAACTGGTTACCACAGGGTTTGCTGGAAGCAGCTCCCCAGGCTGCCCCACTGGAACCGACTCAACTTCATACAGATTTCCTAATTTTAAGGTTTTAGGCACAAATGGCTTGCCATATTCCTGGTGAGTGTGGTGAGGATGAGAAACCGCGGGGGGTTTTGATGGCACCAGCGCCCGTACTAGTGAATTGGCAACACGGTGGACAAAGGAGCAGTCTCTATGCTGACTTTAGGAGGGATGTTAATTAGACCAGCCGCTTTGACAGACATAAACTGAGAGTCTGCAATACATGATATCAGCCCTCTATGCTTCACATGAACCCTGCTGTCCCCAAAAGCAGTACTCACAATGCTAGAACAAACAGGAAGAACGTTCGGGACCGCTGGTGACAGGTGTTGGAGATCCATGGCAACGGCCATCTTGTGTGCAGACTCGGGTGCGGTGTTCTTGCGCAGCGTCTCGCGATCAGCGGCTATTTTGTGCGGCTTCCCTGCAATCGGCATCCTTCTTGCTTTGAGCCTCGCGATTGGTGTCCATCTTGCGCGAGGGCGGTGTCCTCTGTATGGTCATGCAAGAGCCGAGCCACGGGTTCGGTTTGACGCTCGCGGCGCAGTGATTCCGCTGCTCCTTACCGCGAGCTTGAATGTCCTTCTCCACCTCTCCTGACCTCCTGACCCACAACACGCCAGCACAAAGTCTATGAGTCTTTCTAAAGACCAGTTGGGTTCTTCGGCGGGCAAAACACGCAGTAAATCACGGTCTAATCCTGATAGAAAATACCATACCCTGAAATAGTTTTCACGTCCACATTGACTTGGTGTGAAACAGTTATAAAGTCCTGCACATACTCATCAATGTGACGTCCATTTTGATATAGGGACAGCAAGAATGTCTCTGATGCTTGATGTAATTCCTGCCTGCGAAGCAGAGAAAAGTCTCTGAACTCACGCCCATTGAGATTGTTGCTGAATTCTCATTGACGGTCTATTCTGTAACGAGAAGGAGTCGAGGAGGCGTGCGAATCCAAATGCAACATCTTTAACAACAGGTTGTTGTGTGTAGAGTGCTGGAGTGCCATCCAATTGCCTGAGCTGGCCATCCAGCTGATCATGACACTTAGCTGCTTTGATCAAATTTGGCAGGTCATTCCAAAAAAGTTAAAAGTTAGTGAAGATGTTGTACCCTACTGGGATGGTACCGTAATGCACCATTCACTTACAGAACACAAGCTTCTAGAAGCCTCATACTGTAAGTCTGAAATCATATGGTTTGAGGATATAGCACTATTTTTTTGTGTGTGAAAACAAGCTCATTTAACATAAATATGTAATTAGGAAGGAATAAAGAAAATTGTGAAAGGGTTGAATGATTTGCAGTTAATTCAGAATGTGAATTAATTCTGCCCAGAGCGAATTCAACTAATTCTGACAATTGTTAGCTTAAACAAATGATAATCAGATACAATATGGTTTGACGATACATTAACAGTAACTTGCTTGAGCATTTTCCAATTACTGTAATTCCTAATGTAGACGAACAGATATCGATCAACAGATAAATTATATTAAGGTATGGTTTAGGAATGACTTCAATATTTAAAAAAAAATTAAAATCTAAATATCTAAGTGGATATATCCAAGTTAATATGCTCCAGATATGAAATCAGGAATGAAGGAAGTATGTAAATCATAGGACTGGGTTGAATGGTTTCCAATTAATTCCGGATGGGAATGAATGACGTGGAGAACCGTTTTAGCTTTAGCATGTAGGTTCTTGGTAGAGATGGATAGACGGATCTGGAGAGATGGAGTGCTGGTTCCTCTCCCCTCGGGCCATCAGAGTGACACACTTTCTGGTCTTCTCTGTGCACTCATTATTTTTCTTTCTCTCCACAGACTAACATTTCCTCAGCTCCAATAAAAGCCAATTTTGCGCCGCACCTGTCAAGAGAGCATCTTTCCCCTGCAGTCATGCAACTGCACACTAACTAAACACTCTCACTGGTGACTAAAGTATGACCACTGTGGATCTACAGAGACCATTGTCACACTCCACTGACTAGACGTTTGCGACACTGGGGTTTTTTCTTTCTCCATAGGATGTTAAACTGCTTCTCACCAAACCTGGAAAATGGTAGGAGAGTTAGATCTTTAGTTGAGTGTTCAGAAACAGCCACCCGCACACGCACAAATGCTCACAAACTCACCGTCTTATAGCTTACATATATTTCACTAGCAGCCTGAGGGCATCACATGCTGCGGATCACGGAGGTGAAACATGAGCAGCCCAGTAATGAGCAGGATTTGAGGCGTTTTCAAGTGGGAAAGGCAATTTCTCAAACTTTCGCGAAATGGACCCAAGTTCAGATGCAGGTCAAGCATGCCGCACAATTTTGCTCCTCGTATAAATGTCCATCAGCAGATCGTATCAGTCACATTGTTTGGCAGGGCTTTACAGTGGATGCAGTGAAATCTGAGGTTTCATTAGTATATATTACAGCTGTATGTCGGCCAGCTAAGCGAATCTATTAATAAAGTGAATCAATGTACTCACTAGCTATGAAGAAAAAAGGTTTAGCTTTTAGCTTGATTTCAGATGTCTGCTCACAGAGCGACCATTGCCATCATCTTTCCATTTATAGTTCGACTTCCGGCTGAGCTGTCCATCATTTTAATGACCTGTCTGTACGTGTCAGAGCAATCCATCTTCTGTGACACAGTGAGACTTGCTTGCTTTGAGTTGGTTCAACTGCTGGAATGAGATAATGTTCTGATAGACATCCAGACCTGTTGTCAGGCCTGTCCTGATTTGTTATGGTGTGCTAAATAAGGGAGTACTTTGAGGTTAATTTATGTAGAACACTATGTTATCATAACAAGCATTAAAAAAAACTTATCCCATTCCATTTTGATTATGTATTGGAATAGAACACTGAAGAAAGTATCACATTTTCTTTATAAAATAAAAAAATAAAAAAATATAAATGAAGATAATAATTTACATTATTTGTTAAATTATTTGGATTTGTTAGAGATGCTTTAGAAATCAAGAATACATTTAGTAACCTATTGATTCCAGTATGTTAGTTGCAACATTTTTTAATACTTTCCCGGGTATTTTTCTTTTTGTTTTGTGTTTGTGCCTTTTGTCATTTTTATAGTTCAGTGTAGTGGAGACCTCAAAGCACTGGTACTCTTTACTACTGATACTGCATGAAGACATATTTTATTTTATTTCATTTTTTACTTTGTTTTACTTATGAAGTCCCTACTTGAGCTCCAGATAATCCATATCCATATGTTTAATTCTGCCCACAATGATGTGAAGTGATTTAAGGCGAAGAATGTTTTTCTCCATGTAGATGGGATCAAATGGATGGATATTGTATATGACGTTTATCATATCAGAACAGAACTGCGTCTACATACAGCTCACAGCATCTACTTGAAGTTACTTCACCAGTACTGCTCTTTTTTCCAGCAAATTACTGCTCATACTTGTTTTGTTCTCTTCTACTACTATTCCAAGACTTCCAACAGCTCATTATTCTTTTCAATCTGCTGTAGATGTGTGGCTTTCTCTCGAGAGTAGACCTCCACCCAGACCATCCACCTGGAGTCACATCGCCACAGTTGACCTCCACCACATGATTAAGGATTCAATATTGTCGTTGGCGCACCTTACACAGATGCCTTCTGCTATTGCATATTAATAATAATGATAACGTTAATAATGGAAGTCGCATTAAATGGCCCCAGAGGAGCCGTGTTTGATTGTCCTTAATGAATTCTGCTCTGCAGGCTTTTGTTCTAGCTAATGAAAGCGGGGGTGGCTATGGAGGGGCCTGAGTGCTGGAATAGATTAATAGATCGCACAGGATTGAACTCCATCGCTGTGGATATAATGAGCTGTCAGTTTGCTGTTACAGAGGGCGGGTGCAAGTTTTCGTTCCTGCTCAGACATTGAGAAAAAGGGAACCACAAAGAAATCGAGAGCAAGAGAAAGAGGGATCGTCATGCAGGACAGAGGGAGGCAGTAAAGGGAATGATTAACCAGACAGAGTTCATGAGCTCTTCAAAGAGGGCAAGAAACATGAAAGACGGGATGTCACTCAATTAAAGAAATATAATTACTTTCGTCAGCACCAGGATGAAGACACTTAACCTTATAACTTGCTGCATGACATCAAACATCAGGTTTTTCACACCATTTGTCATACAGCTCTTTAACTGTAATATTCCTGTAGGCAAGTTTTTAGGACACACATTCGCTATTAACTAAGAGTTTTCCCCACAGTAAATTCATAATTTGCTGCAGTAGTAGTTAGGTTTAGGTATTGGGCAGTGTTAAGGGTTCTAGAATGTGGTCATGCATTAATGTGCCATATAAATAAACCAATCAACACCATTAAGTTGAAACAAAAATTTAGAGTTACAAAATTTGAATGTTTTTTTTTATTGTGTCCTCACCTTCTGATGAATTATTTTTGGCCTTTGCCTGACTTGCAGGCTGATAGCTTGAGCTCAGGTACAGGAACCCCTGTAAGGATTGAGCCCTTGAGCAAGGCACTTAACCCCAGACTGCTCCCATGTGGCCTCCCCTGCAGTTGGTGTTAGCAGGAAAGAAAAGTACAAAAGAAAAAATAAAGCCCTTTCTTGACCACTACTTCCTACCCAGGCCATAGTCATTTCATGGCCAGTCTATTGCAACTTCCTTCTTTCCGGCTTACCAGCATCTGCCAAACGTCACCCAGCGCGCATCCAAAATGCTGCTGCTTGGCTTGTTTTTAACCTCAGGAAATTCTCTCCTGTTACACCTCTGCTCAGGTCTCTACACTGTGGCTGCCAGCATCATTGAGGCAAGTCTGATCCTGCTGCCAATGCCCTGACCCCTCAGTCCTGCATTACAAATTCAATACAAGAGCTTGATGTCCTGACAACAGTAGGGACTCACCTGTGGCAACAGTGTACTGCTACAGTGTGGTGGTGTCCTGTTTTAGTTTATTTGGTGAGAAGTTTATTATTATATTATTATTATTAATTAATTCATTATTAGTAGTATGTTTACACTTTATTTTGTTAGTCCACTTTAGACATTCTACTAACTATAAGTAACTTTGTAACTATATTTCAACTTTATATCAATTTAATCTAATTCATTTCCAACTATTCTCAGAGTAGACTGTTATTGTTAGTAAAATAAGTTAACATATACTTGCAAAGTTTCTGACAGTCAGTACTGTATGTAGTATGTTGTGGGCCCATCAAAATAAAGTGCTAGAAGATATTAAGCAGACAGTCTTCTAATACTCTAATGGCTACTAATTGACAAAGTTACTTACTCTTAGTAGAATGTCTAAAGTGTACTATTGAAATAAAGTGTTACCAATAATATTATTATTGATGTGAATCAAAATTTAAAATGTTCTTTGCAAATCAAAGCCTTATTTTTAAAAGCGAACAGAACATACTGTAAGTGGCGTAATGTTGAAAAGGATCAGGGCTACATATAAGTAACTTTTCAACTACATGTCAACTACCGGTCATTAAAGTATGAGAGAACTGTCCATTTATTTGCACACACTTTATTTTGATGGTCCTCCAACACACATTCTACTGATTTTTTGTAAGTGCTCTTTACAAATACATTCCAACTTCAACCTAACCTACCAGTCTACTAAAACTGTAAATGATGGTTAATTGGCATGTAGTTGCAAAGCTGCATCTAGTTAGTAAAATGTCGTACAATCAACTGATGTACCATAATTAGACAGCTTCATTGATCTTTAATTTAATTGAAAGCATGATTCAGTTTCTTAGTTTCTACTTCTTCGTCCCTCAGAACAAAATAACAGAGTGAAATCTTTAAAATTATGGTGAGTAAATAATTTTGCTTTTAAAATAAGTTGTAATTTTTGGTGAACTGTTTCTTTAAGCGTTGGCTAAGTAACTGCATACACAGTTGTCCCAAGAGCTGTACACAGGGATTATTTAACATTCAGTGCTCTGCATATTTTGCGTGGTCAGAAGGGTGAGTCAGACTATCAGGCATCTGTTTTTAACTTTGCTTGTAAATCTACATTAATACCATGATCTTGAATGTGGAGGCAGGTAAAGACAGATTGCTCATAAGAAGGATTCTTTGGATGAAAAGATTTTGATTTGACATTAACATTTGATTTGATTTTGTTTTGCACATTTGTAATGAATGTAGATTTTCAATCAGCCGACAAACGTAACACAGGTCCAACACAAAGCTTGCCTTGTGATTTAGTTTAGCTTAATCAGACAATCAAAGACCTTCTTGGTAAATCTAAATTGACTTCATAGATTTGAGACATTTTAATCATTCATCTTTGGAATAAGATGCAACAAGAAGCTATAAGCTTATATGGAAATCTAATCACTTAGATGTGGATGCACCCTTTAAGTCCCATCTGCAAGATCTGGCGGTATACATAAAACCACATAAAAAAAAAAAAAAAACAACAATGTAGAAATCTAAAAAATTCTATACAAATAAAATAATTAAAAATAGTTTTAGTGGTTTGGAAAATGAATCCATGTCCTCTGCTCAAAACAAGGATCTTTGTTTCTGAGATTAAAACTGCCTGAAGTTCTTGATTATTTCTATTCCATTTCTAGAGGACAAAATATGTTTGTATTTAGTCTGTGCTCAGACATCTGTTTGTAAACAGCATGTAAATCCAGGCATGTGTTCTCCTGCATTTTGGCCTGGTTTGTCATAAAATGGGCAATTAACACCGGCAGAGGGAGATTAACACTCTGTGCTCAGATGGGGTTTACTTATGCCCCCAATTACGATCTGGCAAGAGTTGGGGAAAGACTTGCATTCAGAACCCTTATGCATAATGTACTACTGACAAATATAACAAAATAGACACCACCTGGACCTAAAAAAGGAAAAATTCCAGAACCTTTGAACACTTGTGCTGTTTATTATTTTGCTCTGCTGTTCTTTTGATCTTCCGATCTTCTCTGTTTTGTATACAGTTCCATTAGTCTGTTATGTCTCCTTCCCTAAAGTTTGTTTATTGTTGTTGTTTTTTTTGTGAACTGCAAAGCAATATAATTAATACTACTTTTTGTATAGAATGGAAAGGGCCATGCAGACTTGGATAACTTTAGATTTTAACTTATATATTTCAAATTAACTTAATCTAACCTGCCAAATTACCAGTAATATATCAGAAAAAAAGTCTGTGATTTAGCATTTTAAACAATTGTCCTAAATCAGGAGTGAATTGTATGCCTTTAAAGTCATGACATACGAAGTAGCAACAAGTGAAACTGATTGCCAATAAAGAAATAAATGTGGGGACTTGGTTCCATCCGTCAGTTGTTGCATGGATGAATCATTCATAATCAGATCAATATAATGCATTTTGAAAATATATATAATGAATTTTTATTTAATGCTTTAACAAGTTGAAGCTTATAATACATATCAAAATGTAACGGATGGCCTCTGATTGATGGTATTTTGACAATTTGCAAAAAATCATATTTGGACCAATATGTACAGCTTTATAGTTTAATTATCATGCTAATTTTGCACCTACAAACATGAAACTTAAAATGATGTAAGCAGGGAGGGAAAGAACAAAGTGAGAATGAGTAAGACAGAGTGGGTGGCAATTCATTTGTTATGAGTAATCGAATTTACATGGGTCGGTTCTTGTGAGGGCAGCATGATATTGGTTTCGACTCATCTATTTTTTCTGTTTTCCATTGTGCCATATTAACATCCAATTAAACACAAAGAATAAGTATGACACCATGTTAGATTCATTGGTGAATGCATAATATAATAATAAGCATTCCTGCTATCTAAAGCATTTTTATAACTTAATTGTGGAATAGATGCAGCTTGTAACTCCTTCTCTTGTTTACAGATACACCATAAATACTGCTACCAAATTTCGGTTTCCTATTTATCACTAAATTAATCCAATTAGTCACGCACAAAACCTTGTGTTTAATGACTGATAATAGATCCTCATTGAATTGTAAGTAGTCATTAGGCAGACCCTAATGAGGATTATGGGACGTTTCTGAGCATGAGCTGCAGGGGTGGAGAAGAGCATTGTGCTGTTGCTGCTTGACTGCCATTACTCAGCACAGCAGGGTGATTCTACATGGGCCTTCATAGAAAAATATTATTTCCTGGGTTAATTTATCGAATGGCCAGTTTCATTGAACTACATCTTATCTCAAGGACTTTGTTTCATTCATCTAAGCACAGTAAGAAAGATAGTTTGGAAGCAGAAATCAGTTCCAAAATATACTAGCTGGAATAGTTTTCCCAAAAAATTAAATTTTATCATTATTTTCTCATCTTCATGTGAAAAAAACTCTTATATAAATTAAGAGTACGCCAAATAAAAATGACTACTTGTGGTATTTATACGCAAAAATTGACTTTGGCATATAAATGACATGCACATATTTGGCATTTATATAATCCGCCATTTTCACATACTGTATAAAATGCACTTACCCCACAACCCTAATCCTGCCCATTGCATAGCATAAACATAGCAAAGTCTATACCACAAGTTTTAGTTTTTATTTGGCATACTGTTTATACGCGCATTCATGAGAACGGGTAGCTTCATGTCATTCCAAATGTATGACTTTCTTTAAGATATTTTGCAGCATGTTGGGGTCCAGTGAACATCAGACTATGTTGACTTTTATTATATAAGCAAAAAAAAAGAATTGAAAAGTTAATGCTCCATCATGTTGGAAATATGCCCTAAACCAAATCCAACCCTAAACCTACCTGATAGTGTTAACAAATAGTAGTTACACGGGATTCAAACAGGTGCTCCTCGCCTCTCAAGTACATCTCTATACTCCATGAACTAGCGAACAAAATGTCTATGAAAACACATAGATATGAAGCTGGATATGTGTGGTGCTAACGTTCAAAAGCATCAGTTTTCAAATCTCCCGGCATATCAATTTTGCTTTGAAGCCATGAAATGATATTCTTCAAGTAATTGTGCGAAAATTACGCTTTATTATTCGAAACTCTGTAAATTTGTTTGAAAAGGAATAAAAGGTGTTTTACTGCCTCTAGTGTTAATCACTTTTGGAAACTGCAGCCACAGTACAGTATATCCACTCGTTGGTACGTAGCCTATTTCATGTCTCACTAAAAAGTGCAGCATGTTTATGCCATGAGACCAGGTAGGCGAATTCATCAGGAACGGGTGAGTGATCTTTCTCTAGGCATACCCAAACTGGCACACATACATACTGTACCTTGTTAAACTAACTTGTCATTTTGCATCATATAGGGAAAATGTTAGATGGCAGAAAGACACCCTGGGTATTCTATTTCCCCAACACAGGGTGTTTATATTATGTTCTGCTAGCTAGTCATCTTGAGCCATTAACAACCAAATGAAGTTATTACTGTTAGAAAACAGGAAGGACCATTCATTTCCTTTGTGATGGGCAGATTGTGCACATACTCTCTGACCTTCTTCAATCAGTGACTGTTCCTCCTTTGACGTAGTTTCAGATATAGTGAAATAGAACTGTGATTTCTGTGCTTTTTTTGCCCACTGCTTTTGTATCATACAGTCTGGCACACCCACTGAGGATTTAGCAGGAAGAAAATCACTACATTCCCACATATCATCACTCAGGAAGCACATATTACACTTAAAATGAGGTATAATAATCTGAGATGATCACATTTCCTTGTCGATATTTCAGTGTTACACAGGCGGAGGCAGAATATGTAAACTGTGTGGAGTGGAAGCAGAATTGCGTGATTTTGCCTTGTGCAAGTGTTTTTATTTTTTTGTTGTTTTTTTGTAAGTTTCCTTTTTAGCTCCAAGATTACTCTGATACCGCACCATCATGAGCATAACACATGCAACTGTATGCCAACTGGAATTGGATTTTTATCATTATAGAATGGATGTGCACACCCGCTTTTATGTTTAAACAACTTGAAAAGTGAATTTTGCATCCAATGACCCCTTTAGGTTGCAATAGTGTGAGCATCTTCACATGTTAAAATGATGTGTGTTTAGATATACATCAATGTAACATCCAACAAAGAGTATTGTGCATAAACTAAGCCGCCAACACATCATTTTCCCCAAATAAATGTTATCAAAGTGCGTTATGTTTTAGCATTATTTCAACAGCTTTGCATATTTTGGCAAATTAGTTTAAAATGTTGTAAAAAATAACAGATGTCTTTACGTTATTAGTAGAGTCACTCGGGCGGTGATGGTGTTGACTCATGGCACACACGTGAGTGAGGATGGAATAAGAGCATTTAGTATGGGTGAATAACACAAACTCGTAGGAGTGCATGCCTACATAACATCCTTCAATTAATTCTCTAGTGCTGCAACATGGATGAGTAATATCAGCTCAGATATTGATGTTGACAACTCCCCAGAATTCTGCTGTTTGCGTCAACAAAATTATACAGTGTGATACATGTTAAATTAGAAAGATAACACGCAGGAGTTTAATCAGCAAAGCAAGAGACTCTGATCAAGACAATAATCAGCCATGATTATCTGAACAACTCATGAGCTCAAGAACAATTTGGTTTGTTTGTTTTTGTTTTTGGGTAAAGTATTACATGAACAAATAAAAAAAATGACTTTCTTATTATTCTGCAATGAGGGTGCGTGAATGATGATGTGAATCTCCTTTTAGGAGTGCATTAAAGGGACAGCCAGTTAGGCACAATTCAGTACAGCAAGCAGCAATGTTCTTAAAGTTTATTGGTGCTCATTTGGCCAGGCCCACGGGTAAACAAGTGTTAATCTGTAGAAAGAAAGAACAGCGTTAGTTTCAGGCCACAAAATTAGCACAGGATCAACGCTCAGGCCCTGAAGAAACTCTTTTTGATGTCCCTTTGATTTTGAGCTCAGACTGTTATCTAGGCCATTGTGCCAGTTCCAGTCCTTTGCTTTGGTCTCCAAAGGCTCTATGGCTTTGTTCCTGAGACATGATTAGAATCGGGATACTTCCATATCTAGAGATTTTTTTTTTTTTTTTACAATCAGCAGAAAATCAGGGAAATGTTTTTTTATGGGGAAATTTTCACTTACATGTGAGCAAATCAATAGGAATGAAATCCCTTTGGAGGAAACTATAGACATAGATAAGGCTATACGAAAAAAAAAGTAATATTGCTCTGTATATTGTATTATAAATGTGTTACTTTAACACTTACTTATAATGTATAGTATGTAATAACAAATCAGCTCTGATTTATCCGAATTGAATTACATAGATATTATACATTTTTATTCAATTTGTATATGAAAAATGCTGAGTGAAGAATAGGCAGTTGAAGATAAAGAGTCTACAGATATTTTACTCTCTATTGTAGATCAAACATGAACTGAGAAAAAGACTGACACCTAAACCTTTCACTGATTTCTTTGAGTCTTCAAGCTCTTTTTTCAGAGCGCATGGTTAAAGTGATGTAACAATTATTGTAGCACCTTTTTATTTCTGTGGTTTCCTTTTCAGCTTCAAGAGAATCTATTGAATATTGAACAGTGAGAGCTTCATTCTCTGTGTTCATCGAGAGCTGAAAAGCAACAGAGCAAAAGCAAGGCAAAAAAATGCCATAGCTTTACAGTTTGAATGTCTCTGCACAATGATGAAACTGCGTAACAAAAGAGGAACGTATGGCATAGCTTATGAGAATAGAAAAGACAGTCAAAGGGGGGAGAAGTACAGAGTGTTTTAGAGAGTGGTAAATGTACTCCCGGCCCAAATAGCACCATGTCTCCAGAAAGTAATTCAGACCACATGTGCGTCAATAAAAATGACAGATGAAGGAACATCATGGACCGTTACCTTCCCTGCATTATAAACGGTTACATCAAAGACACGTGTTTTAAATGTCTGATGAATTTCAGCTTTTGGCAGAGGACATCTCGTTCAAAATGTATTTCATCCTGGTGTGTTTTCACAATAACCACACTATTCTGGGTCACAGCAAAGGTGCCTGCATCTGACACATCCAAAAACCTGAATTAGTTTCAGTTAAATGACAAGACTCACTTGTACAACACACTTGTATTCTGAATTTGTATCAAGTTTCAAAGAGAAAACAAGTTCAAATTGTAATAGACCACCAGAAGTCTGTTTTGCTTGCTTCTGTGATGTTTTCTGGAAATAGGCAGTGAGAAAGTCTCTTTTTGTACAATTGGAGCTGAACACATCAGAATTTATAAGTTGTGAAAAGTCACAATAAACTAGAAGCGCATACTTGAGTACATACATAAATTATATTTACTCAACATTTAATATGAAAGATGACCCACTTATAGTTCTTCTCTTTTAATTTCAGCTATAAAGTGAATCATTAAAGGTGAAGAGGGTATTTTCTCCATGTTTAAATACTTCTTTTTCTTTCCCATCTTAACATGCAGAGAAGACTATAACCCACTTGTAGACTAACTCTGCTGAAAAGTGCATCAAAACAAAAGTGCTAAAAAACAGTGCTCCTTTGACCCTGACCAGCCACAGTGGCTCATCAAATGGCATGAGTTTGGAGGGGCTACCTGTTTGTTGAACCAATGGCAGATGCATGCAGGGAATGTTTGGATATATATTAATGGTCAAATGACATGCAGTCATGTATACAAATAACATTTTTTATTTCAATTACATGTCCTTTTTTATTTTATATATGATTTAACAAATTATTTTCTTTTGATTAATCTGTTCATTTCCTTTCCTTTATTCAATGCACTTCATGTTGTCAATAAAAATGATTGGAATATTCATTTCCTTAGCCTTTTTAAATTGACACATAACAATATTATCCTATTTAAATCAATGTGATAAACGAATTACACTAGGTCAAAAATAATCTACTGTAAAATAAATCCAAAAGTAGTGTGATTATATTATCTAAAATGTGTAATTATGTTAATGCAGTTTTTGTAATGTAATTTGTAGTAAAGTTTGTACAGTGTGTAAGTAATCTACCCAGCTCTGATTACTTCTCCAATCATTTAGGCACAATACAGAATAAAAGTTCTGTTGCTACTTCCATTTCATTGCAACTTTATGAATAGTTTTGTTCGAGCGCTGCATTGGACCTTATGGCAAATAGTAGCATAATAATAGTCCTAAACAGATGGCCAAGGTCGCATCTAAAAAGTGCGTGGGTAGTACAGCCGTGGTTGTTTGACCAGAAATGCTTCCATAAGCATTTGACTCTGTATGTGAATCAGGCTGGAGATCTCCCTGCGAGAAAGATGCTTATGTTTTTTTTTGGACACGGCAGAGTGAACTATTGCACTCTAGTGTGACGCTGAAGCTAAGTGGCTAACAACAGGGCTGGGACTCTGGGACCCACAGAAACGCAGTTACGCTTCAGAGCACAAGGTTTCACATTCCTTCACCATCCAGCTGATTCCCAAATATAAGGAGGATGAGAGATGAGAAAACAAAAAATGACTCTACTGTATGTGCTAAGAATGACAAAGAATGGATGGTTATATACAATTTCAGGAGATGTTCCAACATGTGAAGTTAAAAAAGTAAGTGATTCCAAACAATAAAATAAAAATCAATATGACAATGCCTCCATGAAGATGAACGGGAATGCTAATGGTTAACTAATGGTTAACTTTCCCCAGTAGACATCTATAGTAGACATCTTTGAGTAGCTTTCCTCTGTCTAAGATTTGCAGTACCAATTGGATGTTCAAAGTCTTGTTTTATTATGTGCTGGAGAGTGAAGACAGACACAGGAGGCTTGATGATAATGTGCATCCTAGAGTGTATTTTAAATACAGATACAAATCAAAGGCCATGTAAGAGAAAACAGAAGGGGCCGCAGTGTCCTTGATGTTAGAGGCAGGGGTTTATTGTCTTGGTGGTTGCCCGGCTATGTTGTGACCTTTCTCAGCACATTGCTCCCTTTATTAACTTCACGTGCCTCATAACATTCTATGAGAAGCAGTATTATTTGGCTACATCACAAGAAGAAAAAAAAGTTTCTCTTAGATTACAGTTCATTGAGAAATGCTATGCAATATAAACTTAAGATACCAAATTTAGTAACACTTGATTTTGATAGCCCACTTTAGACATTCCATTAATTACATCACTAGTAGACTATTTAATGTCTGCCAACAATTTATTTTGATGGTCCCCCAATACACATTCTAATATCTACACTGCAAAAAATAAAAAGAAAATAAATGCTTTTCTTGCCTAGATTTTTTTGTCTTGTTTCCAGCCAAAATATCTAAAAAGTCTTAAATCAAGAAGGATTTTCTTAAATCCATCTTGATTTAAGAATTGTATATGTTTTGGCTGAAACAAGACAAAAAAATCTTGGCTTGAAAAGGATTTTTTGCAGTGTACATTACTTTCCAAGAAAATGTCGAACTTTTTCTACTAACCCTAACCCTAATCTAACTGTCTAAAAGTACTGTAATAAGAGTTGGTTAATTGCTAATTAAGGAGTGTTAGCTGCTATGTCTAAAGTGGACATTCAAAATTAAGTGTAAAGTACAGGTTACTTCCGTAACCCAGGTTCCCTGAGACACGGAAACGAGTACTGTTTCTGATAAGACGCTTTAGGAAAAACCTTTTATCCTCCTAACTGAAGCCTTTTTTAATCACGCAGTGAAACTGCACAGCCATTGGTCGCTGCAGTGGTACTAAAACAAACCAATCGACTGGGTGCCGTGTTACACCGACGGATGGCCGTGGCTCCTGTCGAAGCTCGCCTGAGGGGGCGGGGCCATCTACATAAGGGGCAGCTTCGTGCCAGGACTCCAGGTTACTTCGACTGAAGCGACGGGTATATACAGGACGCCATAGAACGCAGTACTCATTTTTACAGGCCCATTTATTACAGCTTTTTTGTGTGTCATAACCAGAGCTCTGTGGGTTAGAGGGCATAAACGGAGCAGCTTGCGGGGTGGTCTTTGCCCCAAGACTTTGCCCCACCCTCTTGAGACGCAGTTCAGGAGGAAGCCAGCGGTAGAGGGTCCATCACTATCTTGGGCCGGGGTCCCTGCCTCCTAGGAAAGGGGAAGCGCCTGTTGGCAGAAGTTGAGTGACTACGTGACTCTCTTCTCGGCTGCGTGGGCTTCGGCGGCGGCGGCGCGGGCGTCTGTTCAGGCTGCTGCGGCGGTCTAGCACAGCTGGCAGAGGCAGAGCGCTTTGGAAGGAAATGCCACATCGCTTGAGATGCTCTCTGCGCCTCAGTAAAGCGTACGGTGAAACCTTTGACAGAGGGGCTCAAGAGCCTGTTCGGCGAGATGGGCTCGTCCAGAAACGGAACCTTATCTGCCTCCTTAATGTCCGTCAGGTTGAGCCAAAGATTGCCCTTCCAATGGACTGAGCAGTGATCTTTGTCACTCTCAGCGCTAAGTCCATCGCACTTCTTAGTTCCCACTTCTCAGCGTTTCGGCGTCTGGTTCGCCTGCAGCAAGAAGCTTAGTCTGAAACACTTGAAGGACAGCCATCAAGTGAAGTGCCGAGGCTGCCTGTCCAGCGGATGTAAAGGCTCGACTGGCGAGAGCAGACGTAGAACAGCACGGCTTGGACGGGTGGGCAGACATTGCCTTCCAGCCGATCGCTCTGGGCGGGCACAGATGACCGGCCACAGATTCATCCAGTGGAGGTAGTATCTCATAGCCTTTTTCCTCAGCGCCGTCGAGCGACGCGAAGGCAGTGGAGGCAGAGTTGCTGAGTCTCGCTGAAAAGGGAGCACGCCAGGACTTCGTAAGTTCCTCGTGAACTTCGGTGGAAGAATGGTGGTCATCTGACGAGGGGCTTGTAGGCACCCCATCAGGTACCATTCATCCAAGCGACTCCGTGCAGGCTCCTGTGGCGGAGTCCAATCCAATCCAAGCTTGCTGACTGCTTTTGAAAGGACACAGAAAAGTTCGGCGGCCATTCCTGGTTTGGCGGCGCTGGGCTCTGACAGAGCGGAGGGGGCGGGGTCACCTGAGCCCGACAGCTCCTCTGCATCTGGCGCTGCAAGGGACATGGAATCTTCCTGCAGCTCATCCTCTCTGAATCCAAATAAAACGAGGTCGCTCTCGTCAGCGGAGGGACGCTCGTCTTCATTTAAGAAGAGGATGGGAGAAGCTGCTCTCTGGGGAGAATGCGGGGGTTGCGCCGGCGTGAGCTTGTCGTCCTCATAGCACTGCGCCCCTCTGCCCCACTGCCTCTTACGAGGTGGGAGGGCTCGGGGGCAGGTATCACGGCCTTAAAAGGACGCGATCCTGGTGCGGAGAGCAGCTAGACTGAGGGCCTCGCAGTGCGGCGTCTGCGTGGGCTTTACTGAGGCAAGCGGTACACTCTCTGTGACTGTCCTCGATGTGCAGGAGGGTCCTGCATGCGGAGCAGCGACGACCGGGCATCTCAGTCCTTAAAATTTGCTCTTTTAGCAATTTGCTCTTTTAGTTACGGCGGATGGCGGCAGGGGAATCTTCCAGCTGCTAAAGATGTTGTCAACGGCGTTGGCGGCTTCAATCAGGACAGCAAAATGCACGTCGCTGAAGGAGAAGAAATATGAAGTCCTGGAATGAAGCTGCCACTTATACTTTATAGATGGCCCCACCCCCTCAGGCGAGCTTCGACAGGAGCTACGGCCATTGGCCGGTGTAACACGGCACCCAGCCGATTGGTTTATTTTAGTACCACTGCAGCGACCAATGGCCATGCAGTTTCACTGCGTGATTAAAAAAGGCTTCAGTTCGGAGGAAAAAAGGAGTTTAACCCATAGAGTCTTATCAGACGCAGTACTAGTGAAGTGTCGAAAGGGAACCCCAAAACCCAGTGGTTGTTGAGTATATTTTTGGATCTGTATATTTATCATGTTTGTTGGGAGACCAGGCTTGAGTCAGAATGAAATCACCAAAGAACGACATAAAACTAATTTCTGTTTTGCTTTATCTCTTATGTTGTTTTATTTCACCCTTGAGATCAATAAATAACCATCTTCCAAGCACAATGACAAATGCCAAATTTACGACAGTATGAAGAAAAAAAATTTAAATATCTCTCTCTCTCTCTCTGTTTGTTTCTGTTGTGACACATGCTTGAAGGGAAGAAAAATCTATAGTACTCTCTTTTGAAAACAGATTGACAACTGTCTCGCTAAAACCCGGTGTGCCATCTGAAACAAATCTTTCTTACGTCATAGGAAGAAATTACATAAGTCTTTGCTTGACACGTTAACTTAATCGCCTTTGTGATAAATCTTAGACTCTGACAAAGTGTCAACATGTGAGCATATGTGTGTGAAAATGACGTTACTCATCTTGTCTATGAGATATGCATGTAAATATCTCATTATGAACAATTTATACAACCAAAATGACCTTTCATTTGATCTAAAAAACGACATTAGCACAAGGTTTTTTCTTAGGTTTGTGCAGTTTCGTTTTTCTGTTTTAATGTAAATGTGGATGTAAGTCAAAAAATACATGAACTAGTGATTTAAAACGTCTTTCTAATGCTGTCAATAATGACTAATGTCTCTGCTAAGATGCATGTCATTCAGTCTGACATTAAAGACTTGATGTTGTACATTCTTGGCAAGGTCTCTCCAGCACATATCATATGATCTGACAACCAACAACCATGAAAGACAAAATCTGTATCATATATAAGCTGTTCTCCAGACGATAATGGAAAGAATATGTGTTCATCACTCAACTTCATTGCTCATAGTTCCAGATTAATTGATTTTTGAGCTGCTTAACAAATTGAAAGTCGTGCTGTCCTTGAAGGCGCCTTTTATTCAGTAAGTATATAAGAATGTAATCATTACCTGTAAATTAAAATTAAAGTTCGCATGTACAGGTTCTATAACCTTCTAAAGAGTGCATAAGATCAATTGGATCGGCTAAGGTTGGTCATTTCTGTGCCTTTCAGTCTTACTTTTATCTTAAATACAGTAATTCTGTGCCAATTCTGGTTCATTTTAATGACAAGTTTATAAATAGTCAAAAATGAGGACGTCTTGAAGTTTTTTTTAGAGAGCTAGTGCTAAACTATAGTTAGATTAATAATTGATGAACAGCAGTGTTACAAATTTAGTCAAGACGTGATGTATAATGTTGGGATTAAACCAAAATACAGCAAATTTGAGTTTTAAAGTCAAAAAAGTTACTTAGACAAGCTTAAAAGCCTCTGATTGCAAACAATCCAAATGTTAAACAGTGGAACCAGTAGAATACATTAATGAGATGTATTTCATGCTAAATAGCAGTTTAAATACATACATTTACAATTTCCTTTTTTTGATAAAATATAAATTTATATCATTTACAATTCTTTTTGCTAATAAAATTGTATGTTGCTGCTAAAATAGCATAGAAGGTCTTAATTATGGGTGTAATATGGCATTTAATTTAATTGTTAATCCTTTAATCCCTTAAATGAAGGTGATGGGTTGCTGGATAATAACAGAAGTCTGAAATAAGGCAAATGAGAGATTCATTAGCAATGTCTCAAGCAATTAAATTTATTATATATTTTTTTTATATAGCATGCAGTGATAATTCAGTGCTCATTATCATAAGCATTTAACTATAATAAAACTCCATGTAATTTTCCCATTATGCTTATTATATATA
>JAUMHQ010000063.1:10233085-10266709 GCA_032361165.1 Enteromius paludinosus
TGACAGTCATTAGTGATCAGGTGACATTGAGCTTGTGTCTACACGGCTGATCCTGGATCAGCCGCTTCTGTGGGTGTGACACCACAATACCATATTTTTGATCAAATAATGGTAGCCTTGGTGAACAAGAAAAACTTCTTTCAAAAACAATCAATAAATAGATACATACAATCTTACTGACCCTAAACTTTTGAATGTTATTATATATTTTCATAAATGTGTATGATTTATGATATATATAATTATTTTTATTTTATTACAATTTTTTGCTCTTTAAACTTGCTTTAAAAGTGCTGATGGGGATGGGCGTCCCTCCTGCTGCTACTTACTAAAACTCATCTGTCACTTTGCTCAAAGTGAGCCCCTCTTTGATCGAGTACCACTTTGAATGACGTGCAACTGCTGGGCATGCAAACAATGTGCCTGTTACATGAAATGGATTGAAAATTTAATTAACCACAGCGTGGCTTCCTCTTATTAATTATGCTTCAAAGACAAGACATGAAGCTCCGTATCATGATGGGCTTGCAGAAATTGTGACTACAGTTTCCTGACAAGGAGAACGGCAAACAGAAAACAATGCAGCGCCTGTAAACACATACTATTGAGTGCTTGAGTGTGTCATTCTCCAATCCCTTAGACTACTGATATACTGTAATGATGTTATTTATACCTAACAAACTACCCAAAGCACTTCTTCTAGCAGTTACATTGGAAATGATCAACAAGAGGCATTCAGTTGCATTCAACTCCACTACTTCGTTTTAACCGAATGCCAGCCGACGATATGCTGTTTGGTCGTTTGTATTAGCTTTGATTTATGAAGCACATCTTTCATAAATGTCAGCTGTTGTCCACTTCCCTTTCGTCTGTCTACGGTGATAAGCTAGTCGGGCTTGACTTGACATTCTCAGTTGAATGCAGGACCACAGGTCACTTCCTCTTTTAATTTGTTAGCGCTGGAATTGTTTTGAACGGTTCGAGATTGAACTGCCAAACTGGATTTGTGGCTAAACACTAGCTAAACCTCTGACTTGGTATTTGGCTCTGATCCTATTAGCATGTAAATGCAGAATTTACAGAAGAGACAAAACAGATAATGTGAAGGAAAGAGTATATCGTACTGGAAGTAGATTTTCATTTCGACTTATTTTTTTGTCATTGAATTTACGGCAGGATATTTTAACTATGAACGTGAAGGCTTTACCAAAATGCATTCATTGTCATTTGCTTTCATTGTAGGAATATAACAATGCCTCTATGTAGAACTGTAAATATATGTGACAATTCTAGTCAACTGAGATGTTAAACAAATTGCAATACAACTGGGTTGGGGGTTTATACAAATGTGTCTCTGAATGGAACTGACTGTTCTGAAATGGTATTTTCATCTTGTCTCTGTATACTGCGTATAATAGCATTCATATATATGTTTTGTTTATATTCAACAGAATTCAACAAAATGCTCTGTTTTTTTTAGCACAAATCAATTTCAGTATCACCGTTTACTGCACTTTCTTACTCTTCTAATTATTTACCTATGGCGGATAATGAATCAGAAGTCTTGCACATTTACAGGAAATAGCTTACTTCTGCAATGAAAAATAAGATCATTTGCGTGATTTGTTTAGTGAATCACATGCTAAAACAACACACGGCACATGCAAAATAAGCAAGCTATGAATGAGTGATGACGCTGTTTGAGCTGCGGTTTGCAAACCAATCTGCAAGGCTCTTTTGGGAATTTCTAAAGGGATTCTATTACTGTGTAAAATCATGTCTTTGACTTTAGTCATGCCTTAAGCATGAATTTTTGCTAAGTTGCTAACATGTTTCCGTGTAAGGACAACAAAGGTCTTTTTTGTCAAGCATGTAAACTCATATTCTTGTGCAAGTTACAGACCTTATTCTTTTTTGAGCTTTTAAACTACAAATGGAACTGCTCTACCTGCATGTTTTCTTAGTGAATTCCCCCCAGAATCTGAATAGCTGGGAATGACTGTTTGTTTCTTAAGTTATCGCCCACTGATCCTCCATGTGTGTTCAGATGGCTTTCATGGACACGTTTTTATCTCCATGTCATTTGCTGGGGCTGTCATTGATGGCCCTGGTGGTCTCCAGCGTACTCCTCCAGGGCCTGTGAAATGAGCCCGTCTGATCAATAGCGCTCTTCATTCCTTGCAGCGTGTGTGAAATTCACACAGGTTTAAGAAGATAACAGTGAGAGTGAAACATTTTCAGCCAGAGATTGCTAAGTTTTACAGTAAACTGTAGATGTTCTTTACAAGTCTAAGTATGAACCACTGAAAAAAAATTGTAATTATGAGTGTGAATCTCAATGGATATTCCCCAAGAATTTTGTTTGCACCTCAATTTCTTTTTGACTGGAATAAATTGAATATCTAATATAATACCATTTACAGGCTTTACAATTAATAAATTATGTTCAAATTATTACTTGCACAGTAAAAAAAAAGTAAATGATGCTACAGAAAAAAAACATTAAGATGCTAAAAAAAAAAATGATATAAAAGTAGATTATTGGGTTGAGTGTTAAAGTTCCCAGCATGCACAGGGGGATTAATAAATAAAATGGATGCCTTGTTTGTCAGCTTTATTAACAGTGTAGTTGTTATTTTTGCTGTCTTGTTTATCGTCTTCTTGTCTTGTGATGTCAAGATATGCTTGTTCCTTTACTTAAGGGTTGCTAATTAGATTGTCATCCTTGTCCTCTTGTTTCATCTACAGTACCATGTGCTGTGGTCTGAGAAGGCAATAAATAATAGTTGTCTTACACGGTCACTGGGGCAGTACCTTTTCAAAAGGAACATGTTTGTACCTAAAGGGTCCATTTTGGTACCTAAAAGGTACATTATAGTACTTCAAATTTATATATTTGAACCTAAAAGGTACCGTCCCAGTGACAGCTATGACAAATATAACAAAATAGGTCATAACTTAACATTCTAAACTTGCCATGTGTATTGTGTGTGTGTGATCTATTTTTTTATGTTAAAGATCTGTTTTATATCCAGTTAATATTATGCGAGACAACAGACTCACAAAGAGCAGACATAACACTGAAAGTAACCATAAAGTTTCCCAGCAAAAAAATAATGATTAATTATTGCTTAGAGGATCTTGACCTCTAACATAAGGCGCCCAAGAGACGTCTTCAGGAGGTTTTCTGTTTTCCTTTTAAATGAATTACAGATCCCACGATGTCTGCCATTAAGGTTTATGCCGGTTGCCGCCTCATGATAGTTCTTTTATCTCTGTCATCTTGCCTCAATCTGCTCTGGATTTACTTTGACAACATTTCCCCATAGGTTTTAGATTTCATTTATTACCCTGATCACAGAGGGCCATCACCAATATATGGTTTCCAGAGGGGCTTTGTAAATTACTCCTGGTGCTCAGTAGTAATAATACGAATTTTCACAGAAAAGGCATTGCTATTTTGTGGAGAAGTGTGTTTCTTGGGAAATCCTTAGAATGTTTCTTGGGCAAAGGGCATGTCATCAAATTAGGGTTGCCTGTGCCGAGACAAGAAGTTAGCAAGGTCCAGTTAATAATTGCACTATGCATTGCAGCAATATTCTAAACGCATTTCATTATTCGTTGTAAATAATATATTCTGTGTTTGTGTAGAAGTTAATTTATTTCCATTATAACAAAAAAAGATTCTATAAACATTGAAAGGCTTATTTATAGAGTTTACCTCTATGCAGAGCAACAGGTCAGAAATTATCAGCTTAGGTGTAACATCCCTCATTCTGTGCCATGGCATGGCAGCGGCCAGACTCTTTCAGTGACCTCTCTGTACTTGGACAGCTCTTGACTGCCGCCACAACATCACCTGCTGTTTCGCAGAGGAGTGCTAATTAAATTTGGAATCCAATTACAGCAATGGTAATGAAATTTCCAAATGGGGAAACTCTTAATCTGTTCATTGAGGTGTTTAATTACTAGTGAGTGTGTGAGTTAGAGATAGACTGCACCGCTGCTTTCAAGACGGCCGTTGTGGAGAAACACGAAGAAGCGTGCCTGTATAGGTCTGTGTCCAACATTTGACTGAATCCACACAAAGAGTTTTAGCGAACCTTTTTCACACCAGGGGTTTGGTATTTGACGCAAGGCTAATTTGAATGTCTGTGAAAATGAGGAACTGAAGGAGCTTGGTGACATAAATAATTTAGGAAAAAGTAGGTAGTCTGTAGAGACTTGGGAGTTTAGAGATTTAAAGATTTTATCCATGCCTGAATGGACTCTTCTTTTTTCAATCTCAGCTTGAAAGAACTATTTTAAATTATATGGGTCAAAAATGTGGGCGTGCATTTTTCCCCTACATTTTTCATATTTAGTTTATATTACACAATATATATTAATAGTACACTTGATATCTTAAAGCATAAATCATGTTGATGAAATCAACATTCTGGGGTGTTGAAGGCTCTGCTGGATACTTAGGAGGAGCAATAAAGTGTTACTAAACTGCCCTGTTAAAGGCAGTTTAGCGGCCCTCATATTGCTGTGTTGTTCGTGGATGGCAGTCTCTGATTGTTCTCATGAAATGCTTGCTGTTTATTGCACAATCCACAACACCTTTTTGTAGTATGACATTTTAACTGCTGCTTTTACACCAGAGCTTTAATAACAGAGCTATACTGAATGCAGGCAGAGGCTGAATTATTTTGTTCGCTCTAAGCTATTTAAATGATCCATGATTTCTACATATTGATTACATATGAGATATCCTAGTTTAGATGCACGCTATGAAGAAACATTATTTCTGATAAACAGAGCAGAGGTAAAGTTGATTCACATGTGAAGGTTATGTTTCCCTCTGAATACGAAAATGCACACTTAATGCCTTACATGTTAACGAGAGGGAGGATCTAGGACAGCCTGCATGTTCAGCTTACAAGGGAATGTTTTAGAATATGGAAATTATACAAAAGCGCATATATATGAATAGACCTGTGAGGTAGATAGATTTGACATACAGTACTGTTTGGTTTTGGTGAGTAGTGTTCACACCTGTAAGTGCTGTTGCAGTTGCTTTAATGTCCACAGGAGGCAGCGTGTGGTGCTTAAAGACTTCTGCAATAAACCCATGAGGCTGTGCAGGGGTTGATGGGTAAAGCCTGTGGAGCACAAAGGCTCGGGCAGATAAGGCTGTTGTGTGTCCCCATGGTGAATCAATATTTTTCATCGTAGCAGCTTAGCAAGAAAAAGGAGAAGGAGGAGTTGGATTTCACAGCCAGAGAGCGTGACATTTCTGCAGACAGCTCGCTCAGCCTCACAAAGTATCAGAAAGCTCTATGTCGCTCAGATTTCCAAACGAACACTTTGCTGTGGTGTTTTTTCTCCTACTGTGGATGAGTTACGCTTGCTGTAAATTACACTCGTGGATGATAAATAAAGAAAACAACCAACTGTGAAGGTAAAAGTTTCAGCAAGTGCAAATTTACAGGTTTGGATATCTGAAAGCGCCTGTGGCTGTTTTCTCATCGTAAATCTCACAGTGCAAAAAAGTATTGCTTTTTATCCAGTTCTTTCAATGATAGGAACTTCAAATGACTGGTTTAATCTAAATTCAAACCTTGAAATTGGAGTCATTTACCTCAGAGTACATCTAATTTACTTGATCATGTGTGTAAATCACTGATCTCTAACTCTCTATGTGGTACAGTTATTAAAATAGAAATGGTAATGTTATTAAAACTGTTTAAAGAAATGGTTCTGACACATCTTTGAAATGAAAGAGCTTGAAAGTGCCTTCAACCTCCTCCTTTCTTTTCTCGGTGGAACTAGATTTAATTTTTAGCTCCATAAATTAAAATGGGCGGGTTCATTTCTCATTATTATTCTAAATTCCTCCATCTCATGACTAATAATATAAGCTAACTTAAAATAAAGTTATTTGTTTTTTTATATATATATATTTTTATTTGGCATAAAGCTAATATAGGCTACTGTATTTATCAGATGACTATAATAAATCTCTGTCTAGAAGTAGACTCGGAAGACTGAGAGTGTTATAAGTTCAGGAAGAGATAAAAGATCAAAATAATGTTTACGTTGATAGCACATCAGTTTAATAATATAAAATCCATTTTAATTTTAGTTCTTGATAATAATGCATTCTTCTTGGTCCTTGACTGATCTCATAGTTATTTGAAGGTTTATAGTGCCTGTGCGCTTTTAATATGGAAGCCTTCTCTCCTTCACACCTTTTATTTTATTTCAGTTTCCACTACTTTGTCCACTACAGATGGGTTATCGAGTGCATTAAAAAGCTCAGGTGTAGTGGCTTTCATTCAAGAGTCTTTTTAAAGCTAAAGTGCTGCAACATTAACATTCATTTCCAAGCTCAATACCATCCATAGGTGAAGTGATTGTGTCCCTTATATCATAGAAATTAGCTTCATTTTAAACAGTTATTGAAAACTGAACAGCAAAATATAATTTGCTTCTCTGCTTCAGATAAGAATAGCTGTATTTCAAGTTGTGATTGTGTTTAACTCACCATTACGGCTGGAAATGGAAGCATTTGGAATGTGATTATGGATCATCATACTTTAAAAACCACATGATGTCATGACATCTTGCTGAGGGACTTTCTGATCAATAGATTGCAAGCAAAAAATAGATGCAGTGTAGCTTTAATAAGCTGATATCAAGTTATTGTTTACATCTTGCTAGTCCACAAATAGCAGTCATTCAGATAACAGCTTGCCGGTCAATATCTCTCATCTTCTGTTGCATTCATGCACAATAAACCGCAATGGATAATCCTTTTTGGAGCTTGACAGCCACTTGTCACCGTGCACTTTCATTGTGCCTAATACTTATTATAATCCAGACTCTGCTGTAGTGTTCCTCAATACCTAGATGGGAACCGCGGTCATATTTCACACCGTCATCTCATATCCGGTGTGAAACAAGCATCTCTGTCATTCTGTGCCACAGCAGGCCTACAGGGGCCCCTAGCCGACAACTGGAAGTGGCAGTTTGCCAGAGGTGCTGTTATTTTTTACTGCTGTCGATAAGACTCTGAACTGGCAGTAACCCATGACTACAGCTGATTGGTGAGACTCACCCATGGTCAAGTTATGGTGTGACAGGGCTATGATTAAAGAGCTCATGAAACTGACCATGTTCAAGCTTGTGGTGAGATAACGTGGTCCATCAGTTTAAAGGTGTGAAGTTGCATGGTGGTGTGCTAATTGATGCTTTGATGTGATTCTTTTGGAAATCTGTGTGAAGTTATACATCATTTTGATATTGTGCCAGACAGAATCATGCCACACTAAAGGTCAACTCAACTCTTTGGGGAACATTGGACCATTCCTAAGAGCCCGTCAGCTCTCTCTGATTGACTGCACAGTAAACGAGTGCAAAAAAATTTTTTAATAAAAGAATGACTAAATAAAATGAAATAAAGTAATAAAGCAAATGGTAAATATAAGACTGTTCTAATTTTACATCATCCTACCAAAGCATTATAATATGTTAATATTTTCATGATTGATAAGTAATCAATATGTTTCATATTCCAAAGTGTTCAAATAAAGCAGAATAATAAATAAGCACAGCCAATGCTCATCAGTTGCGGGTGATCTACTATCAACACAGGCTCAAAATAGCTTTTTGGCTGTTAAATAATGATGCAAATACCAGTCATTTGACTAACACAAAGTAAATCATGTGTTTTAATACTCTCCTCACATGAATTTTGCATTCGAAGGGAAATTCCTACAAATGGATGTTCCAAAAGGTGCTTTTTAGTGGTAATTCGTCCCTTTGCATCTTGAGTGAAACCTGACATTTTTAATGCCAAAAAGAAGGTTTGCACTGGTGCAAGCTGTAGTAAACCTGGCCCATAGGATGTTACAGTACTTCCTATCATTCAGTTGAAAACTATACATTTAGTTAGCCATTGGTTGTGTGGTATGTTCAGGCTCAACTTTTTAGCCCAGATGCACATGACTTTAGGTGACAACGCATCATGCATGAAAATGTATATAGCTAGCTGCCTTTTTATTGCAGGAAGAGGGTTTCTCAGAAAGGCCAATCATATTTGGTGGTCAAGACATTTTATTTTGATAGTCCACTTTAGAGATTATTATCTATTATAAGTAAGTTTGTAACTATATGTAAACTACGTGTCAACTAATTTGAATTGATTTGCTACTACATCTAGGTAGATAGGGTACTGTAGGTTTAGGGTTAGAATAAGTTGACATGTACTTGCAAAATTTTTCATAGACAGTATGTTGTGGACCCATTAAAATAAAGTGTTAGAAGTTATTTGTAGTGGCAAAATTTCTTTACAGTTAGCAGAATGTCTAAATTGTACTATTAAAATAAATGGTCCCCACTTTATTTTAAGTGTCCCTAGTACCTGTGTACTTCCATAGTAACTAGATGTGTACCGTATGTAGTATGTAACCACAGTGTGTAGTATTTACACACCGGTATCTACAGCTGTAATATTACTGTAACTACACACATGTAACAACCCTCAGAATGGTATGTGTAAGTACAAATGTGTAACAGGACATTGGTAACAACACTCTTTGGTAATGAAAGTACAAATGTGTAACAGGACTAACAGCACTTTTTGGTAAATAAAGTGTTACACTCTATATTAAATAGACAATTGCTATGGATTTAGCATGTAATTACTCTGATGTTACACAGCAGCGGGAAGTAAATCAGGCTTTACATATAAATTGTGGTCGGTGTCCAGAATGTTACACTTTATATTAAGTGAGCAGTTCCTGAGGAGTTACCATGCATACACTGGTATTAACAGTGGTGCACTAACTCCACCCTCTTTACATATCCCTAAACCTTCCCAACTACACCCCCTGATCACCCCCTGTTCCAGTTACTCTTATACATACTGCTGTTACAAAATGTAGATATGTAGTTTCTGTTACATGACTTATTAGTGAAGTGAAAAAAAGTGTTGTTACATTTATCCTGTTACACATTTGTACTTACACACACCACTCTGAGGGTTGTTACATGTGTGTAGTTACAGAAATATTACAGCTGTAGAAACTATGTAGCAATGGGTACTTACACTGCGGTTACATACTAGGATCACATCTAGTTACTATGGAAGTACACAGATATTAGGGACACTTAATATAAAGTGGGACCAAATAAATTGTTACTTAATGTTTGTTTAGAGCTAATATATTATTTACATCACTAATTGGAATTGATAACAAACATTTATTCAATTTAGCAACCCTGGAAAATGTTTGTCCTTGAGTAATTTGGCAATAATTGGATATACTTATAATTGGATAACAGTTCAAAAGTGGAAGCAAATCTGTGAATTCATAAATATCCCCATAAGCCATATAATTTCCTTAGCATTTGTCTTTGATGTCCAAGAAGGTGGATAACAATCAGTTACTGTTGAGAATATTAACAGCTTGTACTGAAATCATTGTGCAATATCCAGCAGCAGAGAACAAAAACATCTGGTCGACACTGTATTATGAGAGAATGAATCTCAAAATTAATACATTATTCACTTAGAGTCTATATCGATTATAGATTGCATGCCTGTGGTACAGCTGTTATGTAATAAGTGATTTCTTACTGAGCTATTGTTCTAATGGGAAATGATTAATAATACCAAACTACAGGCATCTTGGGTATGAAACAGTTCTTAATCAGTAATTTCAAAATATACATTCTTAAATGATACTGTGCAAAGAAGATCAATATCCAAAATGTATTCACGTGATATGCTTGGCAAGGTTATTTTTATTTTTTTACATGCACAGATGAAGAGAAGAGCTTCTCAGCAGGAATACCAAAGCACCAATAGAACTTAAGGGAGCATTTTAAAATGCCTTCATCATTAACGGATCCCATGCTGCTAGAAGACTCAAACACCACACACTCTCTCCAGAGATGTGACCTTCTCACCGGTCCCCAGGCAGCCTTCCTCATTACCCTGCTCACCATACTCTTCTAGCGAAGACTTACATATAATGAAACCATGAGACTCCAGTTGCCATGTCAACTCTCCAAGTATGTTCCACAGGGAATTTCTCCAATGCAGGCGAGAGATGGCATGTTAGATGTGATGTAAACGATTCATAAAAGGTATGGATGAAGCTGGGTGGAATGGGGACAGTTGTTGTAATGCAGAAACCAATGCTGGGACTGCAGAGTGGCCCACAAAGTACAGTAAATGAGCCTTTACCTGAGAGGGGGAGGGGAAGAACATACTAAAGATGGCATTGTGATGGCATTTAAGTCCAGGTTAAAGAGTCTAGAGATAACAAAGGCAAGCTTTTATAAACCTAATTTATCGTTTTATCTTTGACACCATTACTAGTTCATATGCTTAATTAAACCCACATTATACCGTATATATTCCTTTAAAAATGTTGAATTCTTGGTGCTCACTGATCCGGAATACTTCTATTATATCACATAACTAAAAGCAGCTGAGGGAGACTTGCCAAGACTCCTTTTTAAAGGTGTTTAATTTAATGCGGCTCTGATAGGAATAAAGATGTCAGGACTAAACTCCAATGGAATAAATGTCAGAAAAATGCAATTTAGTCATTCAAAAATCCACTTTTAAACATTGCCGTTGGTTTGAATATCTTTTATCAGTTTTATTCCTATTTCTGAACAGGTTCTAAAGAGGGCATGAACCTTTCCATGTCTCCTACAAAACCGAATGATTAATTAATGTTCCATAGTCTTAATTACAAAGTCAGATCCATCGTGCGATACATGATACCGCATTGAGAAAACTACAGAAAACCTATGGCAAGGGTGTGCTGTTTTATCTGTCAAGAGTGTCTGTCGGTGATAGCCCAGAGCCAGCTGCTCTCCAGAGGAGCTCTGAGTCGTGCTAATAATACCGAGCTGGTATGGAGCCAGGCTTCAGGAGAAATGTGGGAATGATCAGGTAGGAGAGAAATGAACAGTGGAGAGTATAGCGTAATTTTTCTTGAGGACATGCCCAGAAGTTCAGCCTTAAACTGTTAAAGCAACAGGTCTCAAACCTATTTTCTAAATCTTTGTTTAAAGAGAAAACACGCAAGTAACTAAAGTGTTTCCTTATTGGGAAACACATATACTGTATGACAACTTTTCCAGGAAAATAAAAAGATTTGAGAACATTCATCTTCTTTTTATTTGCTGACATGGATTTGATAGATGAGGCATGTCAGTTTGTTGTCATCATTTATTAGTTCTGCTCTCAAACAGCCTTCAAAATGACTTACATTAGTGAAAAACTGAGAGGTTTCATTTTCATAAAGACAAAGAGTTTAAAAACATCTGGGAAAATAATAATAATTCACAATTAAAAAAAAAAAAAGAAAAGAATAATAATTCCAAAATTAAAAATGAAAACCCCAAAAATACATTCTGACTTAAAATGCCTCCAGTCGTCTTTTGTCTTGCGATACTTGTCTTGAAACTTTGACTTTCATTTTATGGGAAAGGGTCAATTTTGTGTTACACAGTGAAGGTGGGTAAATGATCCTTAAAAACTGGCTAAGTGATTAAGAAAGAAATTGGTGAATGAGGCCACCAAGAGACCGGTGCAGAAATCTGATAGAATTACAGACTTGAGTTTGAAGAAACTCTACATTCAGCTGTTGTCCAGGTGCTTCACCACTTAAAGTTTTATTAAGTGGCAGAGCAGGTACCGTTAAAAAAATAAAAAAACTCATATGACATCTTGGCTACAGTAGAAGCCATGTGGAGAATTACGAATCCAGCTGGAAGAAGGTTTTACAGTCCAATAAGACCAAAATTGAGTTTTTTGGCCATTAGACTAATTGCCAGATTTATGAGTGGGCTTGAAAAAGGCTGTCCACTCAGTCTGCAATTGGGAAAAATAACAGTGACCTGATAGCTAATGAAGACCTATTAGCAAGACTGTAATTGCTGCCGAAATAGGCATCTACTAAATAATTACTATAAAAAACGCATTTAACTAATTTCATAAAAAAAAAATTAAAAAAAAATGTAATCCTCTTTGGTTTAACAGTCAAACGTGAACTAACAATGTGGATGTAGATACTTTTAGAAGCACTGTACAACAGGGGCCTCAAAGTATGTGTTTCAGTCACAATTAAATGCCATGGGAATACCAGGACAGTCAAGAACAGTTTCTTTCCCCAGGCAGTCTACCTCATGAACAGTTAATAGTTCTCTCATTTGTGCAATAAAAATACGTTAAATCACCTGATGTTTATTTTATCACAATACATTATAGTACCTCCTTCATAAGTATTACTAATGTGTACTGGAAGCCACGACACCAAAACAAATTCCTTGTGTACTTGGCAATAAAGCTCTTTGTGAATCTGATTATATATTGCCATACATTTTAAATTAGGCATTTGGGTCCACATTTTTGTCCATTTCTCGCAGTGACTCTCTCTGGGTGTTTAGTCTTTATCTTTTCCTCTGTAAGAATCAGGATAGAAGTTGAAAAATCACCCGGTACAAGTTTGATCAGGTCCTATAGGAGCGAAGGGCAACACGTTATTAGAGATCGTAGTCAAACGTAAATCGATATAATTTACAATTTGATAGCTACAGAATGTGAGTTTTAATCATTGCGAAAGTGGATTTTCTTATACGAAATGTTGCGTCGTTAAACGTCGCTCATCTCGCGACCGGTAGCCTATCCATTAAACCGTCTCCGCATTTCCGAAATCACACGCGAGCGTCGCAGACAGTCGTGAACTCCGCCTGGTCCCTCGGTTCTCTCGTATAATGCTGTAAGTCTTTTGTTTAGGACACGGGGATCATTTCACAACACTGCAAGTTTCCAATCGATTTTTTTTTTTTTTTCTGCCATCGTGCTCAGAACAGCAGTGCTCAATTACTGAGGAGACTTTCTCGGCATGGCCATTCGCCCACGCGTTTGCAAACCAAAGCACTGTTAAAGTAGACTACAGGGTACACTATTCTGCACTGGCCGTCGATATGCTCGAGCTGGACCATCGCCTCGCTCCCGACACTCCTGCATCCCTCTCGGCCAATCAGAGCGCGGCATCGTCCCGCCCCTCCCGGTTTCTTGAGAACGAGTGATCCGAAGCGGTCTGGAAACCTGCCGCTCGCCTTCAGTGCGTTATTGTGGTTCACAGGTACAGAGGAATGGCCCTCCGCGAGACTCTGACAAACTCACGGCTCTCCGCGAGCGCACGGAGTGAGGACCGAGGACAGTCTCTCTAAGCCGCGCCTCAGTGGATGTTGTAACTTCGGCGTGTCACTCGAATGGGATATATGATTTTTTTGCCCCACTTCTGTTTCTTAAAAACACCCCTTGCGTCTTTTTGTTCTTGCCTTGCTTTTTGAACATCTCGCTTACCCACTTCCCTCCCGATACCATCCCTCCCCTGTCATCGCACCCAGACCTCTCTCATTCCGCATCTGCACCCTCTCGCTTCGGGCGGATCCTCGTTCTGGTCATCCAGAAACAACTGCTTCATGGGGCACACTCCGTCCGTCGGAAAATGTCCCTCTCTCGGCTTCTAAGCGCACCGGCAAAGTTGACAACACTAGGACCAGGGCTGTCGTTGCGCGTCTGCGAGCAGTGTCGGGGGAACTGAGATGGGTGTCACGGTGGCGGCGGCCCTACATGAGCCCCGAAGTCCGCATCAGTGGAGCCGGATAGTGGGACAATGGGTATGGATTGCAGTCTTGTCCTTTCTCGCCACTTTCCCGGTGCAACAACTTGGCGCTTTCCCATCCTCACTCAGCGACTGTCAGACTCCGACAGGATGGAATTGCTCGGGTAAGATGTTCAAGAAGTCCGTTTAAGTGAATACGGTTTGACGTTCCCTCGGCAACGGAAGACGTCTGTTTATCGCACAAGTAGCATAAGTTAAGGACCTTTAAGGATCTAAATTGATATTAATGTGGGGTGAAGCAAGCTCTTGCAGTTCACTGCTCCTGTAAAGATATTGAAGACCTGTTTCAGTTAGTCTACTGATGATCAGAACGAGCTGTTACAGTATAAACAGTTCATTTATATCCTGCTTATCCTACTCGCTATATGTAAATAATGCTGTTTTAATTTGGCACAAAAATGAATAGTTTCTCCCACTCCATTAGCTATTCGCCTCAAACAAGAGTATAATAACCCAGTCGATCTATAACCGTTATTATTCACCGCAATAAAGTCAATGAACTGCCAACTGTTTTTGTTTCGCTTGCAGGTAATATGGCTCATTCTTGTTCAGACGGATGAAACCGTGATTAGTCTACTAACAGTCGCTGATACCACATTTCCTTCATTAATTGACCTGTTTTTCAAGTTCAGTGTGTTCAAGATAAAACGGGTGCTTCTGCATTAAACACACAAGCTTTCTCCCCTGAAAACACAAACACAGGCAGTTTATAAATTATATAAAAGTGGCCAGAAAAGCGACACTTATCGTCATTCTGTCTATATCACATAGAAAGGACATTAACTTTATAGTTCTTTATGTTCAGATAAAAGACAAGCGAACGGTCCCTCACTATCAATTAGAATCCTATATGTTCAGTAGATAATAACACTAACGTCAAATTAATTAGCAATTGATTGCAACCTCATAATTTGTGCAGAAAAAAATATTTTACCTTAGTGTTGGACAAGATTGTAAACTTCTACTTCTTAAAGTTATACAGCGAGTGAACAAGTGGCGATATTTTTGTCAAATGTAAAAGTTTGCCGTCTTGAAGAATGCGCGTGTATAAGAATATTTATCCTTGGAAATTAGAAGCAATGATTTGTTGGTAACAATTCCATCAAGCCGGCATAATAATCCGGAGCATCAGTTCGTTGCAGACTGGAATATTAAGTGGGTTTTGATTTGGATTGCGGCCGAACTCTCACCCTCACAGTCAGGGCGCCGTTCAGATGATTGGGGATGCACGTGAAATAATCATCATGCGCGCCCTGAGGCGCGAGAGACGCTCGGAACTCGCCACATATTTCTGCTCAGTTTCCCGCCGTGGCGCCTGACTATCAATCAGCAGGTTACCGTGGGCAATTAGTTGTCGTTCCAAAACGTCTATCCTTGCCTCTTGCTTGCACTCTGGTTATACAACTCATGGCAATGGCATGCAGGAGACGTGGGAAGCTCTACCACAGGCATGCCTGAAGGCCACTTTAGTGTTTCCATGATTTACAAAAAGGTGTTGATAATAAATTATGAATTTTCCTAGTAAATACTGACTACACGTGCACTCATACAACCAGTGCCGATTAAAAAAACATTCATTGCTATATTCAAACAGGTAATAGTCTGTTCGAACAGGTGTGGCCAGTGTTAGAAATTATAAAGTGAGTTTGTAATTGCAGATCTGATTGTTAGGAGTGACATTTAAGAGCGTTTAGTGGGAGTTATTCAAACAGTTGTCAGGGCATTAACAAGCATTTTTTGACAAGCATTTAAAAAAAAAAAGTGTTTTTGTCTATTTAATAAAAGTTAGTGGTGACCGGTGTTGTTTTGGAAAACATTTACAGGATTTTCATATTTATTAGTTTAGCTGTCCCTTCAAATTATTGATGAATTGGTGCAAACAGAATGGCTATATATTTGTACACTGCAGTGCATTTACAACAATAAGAGAGGTACCTGCAGCGTTATGGCATGAAACCTGAATTTCCAAGTGACTGAATATAGTTTAAATTCCCAACACAGAATTATGTGCTGGACACAGCAACAATGTCCAGCAAAACAAATTCAAGCCAGCTGTTTAGTCAACAGTCCTATCCTAGGGCCATTGGCAGTGGACATACGTTGTGTTGCAAACTAAGTGCCTTACTGAGCTATCTTTTCTGTTCATGATCAGGATTCAGCATCAACTTTCTATCAATTTTATGTAGCTACTGCCTCAAAAGTAAGTCACTGCCCAAAGGGCCATAAGCTTTTATTTGTATTGCTCATGTCAATAGCTCTCTTTTGGAGAATTTTTTGCAGTGCTAGCTCACCAAGGGCTTTTGCATAACAGCTTTAAAGGAGGCGAGACAAGCACAAACGAGGCGAGAAGAGACGGCAGACTTTTATGAATTTGAAGAGACACAACAACATAAACTGCCAGTTTTTGGTAGTTCAATTGAAGTCTTAAATGGATAGTTCATTAAAAAAAATTTAATTCTGTCATTACTTGCTGTCCCTCCTTTCATCACAAACCTGTAATGTATGGCTTTCTTTGTCCACACAGTGAAAGACAATGTTGAGAATAAATGATAACAGTTTTAATTTTTAGGTAAACTTTTTCTCTGAACATTCGCTGCCTGTTAGACTAGAGTTTTTTCATATTAGTTACTCTCTAATATAAGAGTTAAGAGTTACTCTCTTAAGAGCAGAGAATTCCAAACAGATACATTTGTGTGACACCTCAAAAAAAAATGCTAAAAACATTTTTAACTGATAACAATGTCCTGAGGTTTGAAATCCAGCTCTTTAATGGCCAGACAACTGGTCTGATGTCTCACTCACAGTAGCTGTCTACACTTCACCTTTAGAATATTTGTGTCTCTGCCAGGTTGCTTCTTTCAATTATTCACCTCGCTGGCAAGGCAAAAATAACAATCTGCATCTCTCCCGATACTCTCCCGTTTGGCACATTGTGAGACGTAACATTGGCTCACACTTCTCGTTTGTTTTGATAAAATAACGACACTCTTGAAGAGAGTGAGGAGACTTGCAATACCAGGTGTGTGAGCCAAGCAAAGTTTCCTATTTCAGTGCAGAATGAAGAAACAAGCAGCTGGAGGTAGCACTGGCAACACCCTTAATCAGGACTGTTAGAGCTCAGTTACTGATGAAGTGGATGTTGTTGGCTGATTGTAATATTGGAGGCGGAATTTTTAATTAGCACAGTTGTGTGTTCTTCATGTGTATTTGTAAGTTAGGAAGTTCTGCAACACATTCTCTACACTAAATCTGCCCTTCACCTTGTCACTGTAAAGCTACAGCCGTAACTCACAACCTATTTGTTTTAAATTGCCTTCCATTAGCTACTAAATAGCTATTATGCAAAAGTGGCCAAGCCACAGGACAAATTATGCTGCTCCAAATACGTTCAAAAGCTGTTACCAAGGTTATAGTGATTATGAAGTTTTTTTAATAGAATTTGTTGCTTTAGAACCATAAACGATTTGGTGGGAATCCTGCTTATTAGGCAGTATGCAAATATTTGGCCTTATAGGATTTGCGAAATTTGCAATGAAACAAAAATAGCAAGTGTTTTTTTTTTCCATATCATATACCTGTGTGTGACAAATTATCAAAATATATAAAAAGTAAAATTGGTTCTATCCATCAGTTGATGAGTGGATTTTTAGAGAGAGTTTAGGTTGCCCAAATGGTTGGAGAAGTCCAATGTACATCAACAGTTGATTTCACTGGAAGATTGAATTGACATTTTTGATTAAACAAAATGAGGTAAGTTTAACATGCATTTACAAAATATATGGAAATAGATGCTTTTAAGGCAGCCTTAAAGGAAACTTTATAGTGTGCAGTTGTTTTGATTATTAAAATAGTTTTGCTTATAGATGACCATTGTTCAGAGACAACTATTTTCCAAAGTAATTCTTAAAAGGTGCAAACAGTGGCGTGAGTTGGTGCAGGACTGCCTGTTTTTGGGACCATTTGCAGATGAAGAAACTATGTGAAATTATAATTTAATTTAATTTAATTTATGTTAAAATTTCAGTGGCACAGATATTACACATACTTTAAATAGTATTTAAATATCAAAGAATTATAAATAAAATATTTATTGTTATGATTTTAGCTGTGTTTGTTTAATTCTATATACAGGTTATACATTCTATAACCTTCCTTTATATCTGTATTATGTACTTTTATACTGTAATGTGTTCCAGAATGTTTTTATATATAAGGCTGTTTGTTGAGAGTTTAAATATAGTGTTTGCCTTGCTAGTGACAGCTCCAAAAGAATCGACTCTGCAAAGCATTGTTGTGGATGGTCATGCATCAACTGTTATCTTGTTTATAGCTGTGTGTCATGCAGACTGTTTGCACGTCACATTTTCATATTCACATACCTTGAAGTTGATAAGACTCTTAAATCGAACTGCTTTCGTACTTAGAGAAAGTCTATTTTGAATTCAGGAAGAGTTACTTTAACTTGTTTTTCGAGGCCGTCAGATAGTAAAGCATCTTAGGATGAAAGATGTAATTTCCTGTTTGGCTGCTCTAATCATTGCTTTGTGACTTCAAGGAATGACTTTGAGGAATTTTTATTGAAATTTTCAGGATGTTGTTTTTTTTTTATGCTCTTGTCCACACACATACAGTGCTTTCTTCACAAAGGAAAGGAAAACAGATCTTATCTCTCCGTGTAGACAGCTATTGAAAGATTGTCCTGCCAGAAAGACTTTAAAGAGAGCAGAACAAAATTCCTTTCTGCTCATTGTAACTCACCCCTGCTCAAAAAGCATTTTAAACAGACTTCAAAAAGCAAATTTACAGTTAATCAAATTACCTGACTGATGTTTTGGTTAAGTTTAAAATCTGGTTAAGTATTTAGAGGCTTTTAAGTGTCCTTGATGAAGAAATTACCGTAATAAAATTGCAAGGAGGCCACTGTCTGTTTCCAGAACTCATTTCCTCTAGCATGACCTGATAACTTTCCTCAGTCTCTGTTTTTACTTTCCTGTCCTAACCTGATATGGCTTTGAACTTTGCGATGGTCCAGACCAGAAGAACGTGGAACTCAGGGGGTACATAAGACGTGTCTTAAGAGTTACATAAAAATAGTTCACCACTACTTGAAGAAAGGAAGAAAGACAATTTGTTCCTGCTATGATGATTTCTTCTGTGGAACATAAAATATATTTTGAAGGATGTTTCAGTTGTCCATACAATGAATGTCAGGGGGGTCCAAAACAACTTTGAACTTCCACTGGCAAAAATCACTGACTTTGATTTTTGTATGAGTACAGTTTTGTTAAATAATAAGTGATATAATATATGATGTGATAAAGGGACACATTTCTGGTTTGTTGTTGATGAAAGGGTAATTGAAGTTTGGTTTTGAAGGTTCAGAAGACAAAGATGTTTAAGACACTGGTGTGTAAGAATATCTTTTCAAGGTCACTTGGTGTGTTGCTTACACAGTTTCTGAAACGGTGGCACCTCATGTGTTGTTTTTTAATGGAATGTGTTTTTTTTCAGTGTCGCTGGATGCCACTGCCACTGCTTTAGATTAATTAGACTGAATAGAAGGATTTTGTGTCTGGTGAGAGAAAAGCTCCTGTGATTCAGATCTCCATGTTCCTCTGTGATCCATTACACCACTTCCCCCTCCTGCTCTTGTTGCCAAGTGCCTAGTTGAATACAGCACGTTTCAGACATGCACTCAAATGTGTCTACCTGTGTTGTGAGGTCAAACTGTATTATGACACAGTTACAGAAGGGCAGCCAAGCAGTAGAGGTGTGACAAAATGCCTTGCATCTGTATGCCTTTGCAGAGGGAGTGCTTGCATTAATAATGCAAGAAGATGCATCATGTCTGCTCAAACCAGAGAGCAATGTGCCACATTAGATTCGTGAGCCAAGTGGATCCTAAATGTAACTTTCAGAATGATTATTTGTACAGTATGTTGGATAGTAAAATGTTAGTAAAATATATATTTTTCTCATTTATCGTATGCTTTTAGCCTATACATTGAATATTAATAGGGTTGCAATGATACTTGAACAAACAAATGTTTTTTCCACTGAAGAAAAAAAACTTTTTTTTGTGCATTATGCCTTTAAGCCAAGTGATTTAGGATTACCACTGATGCTGCCTCAAAATGTGAAGGAAATGTTTTGTGTAAAAAGTATTAGATTCAAATTAAGGCATGAATTTTTATTTTATCAGTAAGCCAAGGGATTGACAATGGTTTTGACTAATTAGCTTTGGCAAATACTCTGACTATTTGTTGCTCCAGTAGGCTGAATTGATTGAATGTCAGTTTATCACAGCTCCTTAAATACAGATTGTGAACAAGATGAATTTTAATGAACTATTCCTGCTGCAAAACATGAACAACTATTAATTTTACATGAGGGATTTATGCACATACCAAGAGCCGGCATCATTTCTCAAGGTCTCCAAAACTCAGTTTGGGCCACACAATGTGAATTTTGCACCTGTCTCGCAGACTACAATTTTTTTAGCCACCTTGTAGCGTCTGAGGTGCATTGATAAATTTTTTTAGCTGACATGCAAATAAGCCACAAGGTTATGTAAGACATATTTCCAAGCTGTATGTGGCCCTTTAGCAGGGGCCTAAAGTAGCTGCATGTCCTCTGGTGTTGTCGTTACAATGAGCAATGTTCTGGTTCTTTCTAGCCTCCAGGCCTCACCGGATAACACAGGGTAAAAATACTGTGTAGCACTTGCAAGAAGCTTATTTGCTTTGACAGCAAAAATCCCAGGGCACTTGAGCAGACCCACTGTTTTGTGTCGTATAGTCTTATTATGATGATATATGGCGCTTTGAGTCGAAATATATGCCGGTAATGTGGAATGTATCACTGAGATATTATTCTTTGCATAATGTTTGTGTAGATTTTTTTTTATGTTAAACAAATGATAGATGCTTATTTCTTGGGTAATTATAAAAGATAACAGATAAGGGCTAAATGATGTAGTGCCTTATGGATAAGCTCATTATTTTGGGAGCTTAATTGTTAAATGAACAGCAGTCAGCTTTTGTACGCTGAATAGTAAAATTAGGTTTTGACTCAGCGGTGGCCTGTTTTTGAAACAACTCATCTTAATTGTAATCATGTTAAGGAACCCTTGTGGACTTTAACTGTCTATGAGCTCTTGATTTTTGATGAAGTGCGATTTTTCGCAATCTGTCTGGCTCCTCAGCAAAATAGAAATATTTCGGAGAGCCTGTACTCAGCTTATTATAAAAGCTGAATAAGGTTCTCATGCGGAGATTCCAAAAAGTTCACCATGTGCTGACTCATTATTCCTCCATAAGCACTTGTTTTATTCCCGATAAGAAAATGTCTCAAGAGTAAAATATGGTCTTGGCGAATGGAGGTGCTTAACACAACTTGATGAACCCTTCAGAAGCCTTGCCAGCCTGCTTGCTGGGTGACGTGTTCGTACCATTAGTTCTGCTTACTTATTTTTATCAGAAGTGTTTGAAAAAACATTATCTTGCTTGTGCTGGTTGTGTCTTGACACTGCTGTGTATGCATAAATCCATGGTATTAATTTGGGTCTTCATGTTGTTGCAGGGGATGATGACCGGGACACAGATCTCTTCCTTTGTGACACCAACACTTGCAAGTTCGACGGCGAGTGTCTCAGAATTGGGGACATAATAACATGTATATGCAACTTCAAGGTAAGAATAATTTAAGTTTCCTCAATACGGTAGATTAAATACTTCAAAAATAAAATTACTTGCATTTATTTATTGTTTGTTTAGTTGGTTGGTTGTATGCTGTTTAAATTTTGGACTTTTATTATTTACATTTATTATTATTAGTGCATTGCTCTTCAGCGCAATTGTGTTTTGGGTGTCGCAAGTACGAGTCCCGGCTCGCAGACCTTTACCGATCCCATCCCTTATCTCTTTACTGCTTTGCTTCCTGTCAGCTATGATCTGTCCCATCAAATTGAAGCCAATATGGCAAAAAAAAAAAAAAAAAAATATATATAGATATATATATATTTTTTTTTTTACATATTTCAAAACAGCAAGAAAATCTAAAATTAACTGCCACATGAATGTTGTTTCTTATGCTCATATATTTTTCACGCTAGACCAGCCAATGCACATACATAGTCATAACACACTTAACACTGCACAAGAGCATTGGCTGGTCTAGCCTCAGGTTTCTATGGGAACCGGAGCTTCTAAGCACATATATAGATATATATACATAAATGCCTCATCAGCGACTGTTTCTATGGGCGGTGATATATTGATATATTGTAGCGGTCTGACTAGACGTCATTTCACTGTTCCAACATGGCGCCCACATCTACATGCCTGGAGTTTTAGGTAAATAACAAAAAGAATAAGCAGTAAATATTAAAACTGTTTGTACTAAAAACCAGTGTGTTCATAAGTTAGACAATACATTAAAATTACATGATAAGACACCCCAATTTTCAATATCAAGCATCATAACTAACTGTTTTGTACAGCTGAATATCTGGATGCGGATGAGACTGGAACCTAAACCCATAAAATTTACAAATGGCCTATTTTTACGTCAAGAAAAAGGTAGATAAACTGCAGTCATACTGCACAGTCCTGTTTCCAAATAATTTTTCAAAATATTCAAGCATTTGTTGCTATGTATCATTTATTAAGCAGCCACGTTGCTTGCCCAAACCCTACTTCAATTACAACCAGTAACTGAATACAGAATAATTGTGCAATCTGATTTAATTAAAAATGTTGTTTGAATCTTCCCAGATCTTTTTACAGTTGTTTTTACAATTTTAAAACCAATGGCATTTAGGAGGTAGAAAATAATATGCGTCTACTACATAATTTAGACACAAGACTTTGATGCCATGATAACAGTAATTCCAACTATTCTTCAGTATATCTGCCTCTTGCTGTTTTCAGTCTAAATGATTTTTAAGAGGACTACTAGAAAGTGGCCTGCTTTGGCCTTGAGATCAGAGTGAAATGAAGATGGAGAGAGTCGGTCCTAATAACATCTGAGTTGGGTCTAAATGAAAATGCATTAGAGTCCCTCCAAGGCACTGAGCGCATAGGCACTCAATGAGTCTGTTATTTTTATCCCAGCTTGCGAAGGCACATTAGTTTCTTTGGCGAGATAAATAGCATTACCTGTTTGTCCCCCTCCCTTCGTCGCTTTTTTTTTTTTTGGTGCAAATAGGACTCATGTTGGTGCTGTGTTTTTTAGGACAAACCCCATTCTGTGTCTGGCCTCACTGGGTCACATTGTTTTAATTTGTTTTCAAGTGAGGCATTAATGCCATTGGCGAGAATAGGAACGGCTTGATTTAGGCATCCTGGATTGTGTGCCACATGTGCGCAAGTAAAACTCTGGCGTCAGCTAGCTTAAACCTTATAATGGTCAATGTCTTTATTTCAATAAGTGAAATAATTCATCAAAGAAGGACCGTCGAGAGGCTTGAAGACCAGGCTAGTCTACAGTCACGGAGGTAGTGTTGCTGAAAAGAGGAAGAAGGTTTGATCTGCCTATGAATAGAGGTCATTCAGCCCCTGATGTTCATTTAGTGATGTTTATTCACCTCACACCGGCTCTCAGAGGCGCCTGGCACATCACTCATACTGTGATGTTTATTTAGGATTGGTTCTTTAATGGTTTTTTAAGTATTCATTATGTTTGGTTGAATTTGACTACTTCTGCATGGCTCACAAAAACAAGGGGTCTGAACATAGTTTCACTTTTAAGTGTGCCCTGTATGTAGCACTGAGAGAAGAGTAGGTATGTTTTTACACTCATAAGTCATAACACACTGAATTCACTAACAGGGGCAGCAAAATGGAAGCTGTGTGTACAGTAATAATTTTCTCTATTAAAATAATTTACCAAGATAAGAATTGTATATACATTACACAACAATTCAAATAATTAAGCTCTGTATATTTTATTAATTTCATGTTTATATATATATATATGTTAATGTTAATATGTATATATATTTTTTAAGTTCAGCCTCTGGTGGTGTTTAAGTAAGTGGTATATGATCTGTATTGATTGAAATCTTAAAAAATGGTAGAACTTTAAAAATGTTTTAGTTATTATTCTGTTTATTTATAGCAGATCCAACTCTGCTTTTTCTGATTTGTTTATTTTATGATTTCTGTTTTTATGCTCCATGAATATGATCCATGAATTTTTGAATAAGCGTGATGAAGTTCAAAAAAGAAGTGTGAAATGTAAAATTTAATCTAGCCAAGAAAAATTAATCAAATGCGCCAAAGCATCCCTGCGGCCAGTGGAAAGCAGAAACAGAGAGCAATGCAGAAATGAAAGTCATTTCATTTACGTAAGTACTTGTAATTCTTGCAAAACTTTCTTTAGTACCTTATTGTATTGTGAGAGGTTGGTTAACCCCAAAATCTATTAACTGTAGCATTTTGTATGTGATTTTTACCTGCTGGAAAGTATGCAGTATAGATCTCAGTTTATATAATGCAATTTGCAGTATGTCTTTGGACCACTGAACAAGTTAACTTTGAAACCTGGGGACACAACGTGAATCCCATAAATGGTTTTCCGAAACAAGTTTGATGCGGTGAGGAAAGGCTAAAGATGCATGTCTCTGACACAACAGCAGGACTTCTGAAACGGTGACAGGTCAGTTTTAATCATCAGAGTGATTTTGTGTTGTGCTCAGGACAAAGACTAAGAAAACAGGGACAATGCATCTCTATTTCCTTACACTATTGAAAAATGAAGCCATAATGCTCCAGACATGGCTGCTGTCAACTGGTGGACGTCATTTGGAGTCTGTGCAGACTGTGAGGTAGAGCTATGATATCAAGGTCCCATCCAATCTGCCACAGACTCGATCACAAGCACACAGTCTTAAATTGGTTTAGAATATTTTCAAGTGTTTTGACTTTTAGAGTCTTCTATAATACCTGAAGGAAACTGTCTGTTAGCATTTCCCACGACTTCAGTGCACTTTCTCATCTGGCACTGTTTCCCTATGACATAATTGAATGTGGATTTTTTTTTAATCATTAGAAACATTTCAAACTGTTTTATAGATATATTTCTAAAAAGCCTGCTGTTGAAACTTATCTGAAAATAAAGCAAAAGAATGTGCAACTGCCCTGTCAGATGTTGCCCTCTTTCTAGCAAATCAATTGTCCTCATCTGGACATGTACCATCATGTCATAACGAATCGTGTTGTGATTCTGCATGTTCAGTCATGCTCGTACTGATGACTCACTGTGTTATGACACCTCTGATCCAAAGCTCTGATGCTCAGTCATTCATGTGCACTTTCATTGCTTACTCGCGTGATTCATTCTAATGGGGGGTTATTGCTTAGCCACAGACTGCCTAGGCTTTTCGTTTTTTGGCTTGTTTGCAAGCTAGTTTACGGCATTGTCCCTTGCCTGATGATGTGTGGTCTTGATTCAGTTTAACTTGACTGATCAATTATCGCAGCCATCTTCTCTCTGCTTGACTCGTTTCTCACACACTCTGATTCTGGTTAATACATCCTCGGATGACTGAGGTGTTGCCATTTCATAATGGCTGTGGCACGGCTGTCGTTTGAGTTTCTAGCCATGGTGCAGCATTCAAGAGAAAAGCAGCATCTCCTTCAGCTCTCCTTTAGCGTGAACTCTGGGAATGAACTCACAGGGCGCGCAGACAGTGGCAGAAGGTGGACGCCTCCCCTCCGGGCCTTCGGCTGGCCATCATAGGAGCCATTTTCAGCCAGACCTCTTTGCATATATTTCCATGTATTTGTGATCCTTTTATCCTCCAGTCACATGATTTCATCGTGGCTGGAGACAGATTAAAAGTGGGGCTTTATTCCCTGGTGCCATTAGAGAGTCCTACAAGACTACGACCATGAATCATGTTGTACAGGTGCAATGCTAAAATGTTCTTGGAGTGCCTGGAACTGCAGTTTTAAGTGTATCCTCATGTTTGTGTTGAGGAATAAGCAATAGGCCGCTTTGCAGAGTCGGAGTACCTAACAACAACGCTGTTTTCTTCCATTTGCAAGCACAAAGTACACATTAGATGGTCATAAAAAGATCAATAATCAAGAGAAGACTTTGAATAAAGTAATAAAAAGCTTTTTCTGATCACTCAACTTCATATTTCTTTTAAAACTTGTCAACCATGGTGCACCATCTGGATCACACGCATTGGATCACACTCATGTTCTTGTTTTATTGGTTTAATACGTTATTTTTTTTTGTGTTACAGAAGTAGCAATTCTATTAAAATTGATCAAGTTAGTATTACATAGTTACCTTAATGTTTAGTATAACAAAATGAAAAAAATAAAATAAATACATATAAGAAAATGTTTGGTAAACATTTTAATTTTAATATAAAATAAAGTTAGAATTCAGAGTCATTTTAGAAATGTGTTTTAAAATTTAGTGCGTAAATTCTAGCCAGTAGCAGACGGACAGTGTGTTTGGAACCTGTTTAAAAATCATTGTTTTGGCAATTGCGTTTACTGCTAGTGGTGTACAAATTTCCTTTAAATAACTATTAAAAGAGAAGCACATTTGAATCATTTTGTATGAAGCAGTAGTCTTTGACCAGCATTTTTATGGTAGCCCATACATGAGTTTTTTCCATTCAGCCTATTTTTAAAAAATAAAACCCTAGGGTTTATATATATATATATATATATATATATATATATATATATGTATATTGCTCTCTTTATTTCACGTCTATCACCCCTAATAGCTTCTCTCCATGAGCTGCCACAGGAGATAACTTCCACCAATATATCAAAAATGAAGCAATTAAAATCAGGACGGAAGTTATTTCAGGGTGGAATTAGGTCCAGTTTCCTGTTAAAAGTCTGGTGGGATTGAAAATGCAGTCATTCCGGCAGCACCTGTTTTTTTCCTCCTGGCTATGTGTCATATATCCATGTACACACACGGACCCTCGGCTGGCATGTGCTAGACATGAGACCGGTTGACGGGTTGGCAGATGGAAAGTCTATGGTGTGGGGATTTTACCGAAGTAGGTGATGCTGGCTTGAGCCTGATGCCACTCAGGATAGCAGCATCTGTATCAGTCCCCGCGCGGCTCCCCTCAGCCTGTCAGACGCTATTACCGAAGAGCCGTCTCCCCTGACAGGGCCCGGGAGCTCCTCGCTGGGAAGAGCGTTGCTCTAATCAAGAGCAGACTGCCAAGCGGTTAAGGAGGGAGGCAGGAGCCTTACCGCCCTCCCCACTAAACCCCCCCCCACCCTCATCAGAGGCGAAAGGCACGTACACGGGCATCCTGAGAATGGGGAATGTCACTCAGTCACACAATGGCAGGCACGTCTCTGTGTGAGGGGGCGCAAAAATACATCATCTGGTGAGACATGCACCAGATTTTTTTTTTTTTTTTTTTCTTGTTTGTGCCTCTCTGGGATATCGTGCCTGATCTGTTTCTATTTTTTTCCCTCCCATGACCCTATTGGCCACCCTCCCTGAGAGCTGTCACAGATAATGTGCTTCTTTAAGAAAGAAAGAGTTGAGTCCAAATGCACTAAGATGCAGTTGCTCTCTTAATTTTCCAGATGAGACTGTAGTTAAATGAGTATCGCGGGTTCAGTACAAGCTAAGCCCATTTGACAGTGATGTGGCAACACTTACAACGAAAGTGAATGGTGCCAGTTTTTAGTGGATTTAAAAGCAGCAGTGTCAAGCTTAAAAGCATTTATATAAATAATACATATAATAATTAATCTTGTATTTGATGTTGTTTAATTAACATCAGCCAATATGTTTTACTTCTAAGCTTCTGGAAAAGTGCTTTTATTTTGACAGCGATATCCTTAGAGATGAACCATCTTCATTAGTTAACCTTCTTTGTTTAATAGCTTTGTAATTTCTCAAAACTTTTTAAAACAAAGACTGTAAGTGGTAAATGAATAAGTAGTGATGCAACACATTTCAGCAACCAAAAAATATCCAAAAATTATTTTTGGGTTTCGATCAAAACAGGAGGTCCAAAATCCTTGACCAAAACTGTCACGCTTAGTGTTTTTGTGCACTCAATGTGATCAAGCAACAACAGGTAAACAGCTGTGTGGACACTAGGCTTGGGTTGGCAACATTGTTGTCTTATTGTTAATCTCCATTTTAAATAAAGTGATGCCATCCACTACCTTGCTCTTGATATATGCATCGACATCAGCCACAATCTAATCCACATCGATTACTTCCATTGTAACAAGATTTTTTTCATGTGTGAATTCAATCTGTTGACCTCAAATTGTACTGAATTAAAATATTCTTTTAAATTAATCATTCTGAGTAGCTGTCACAAACCTTACCCCATGATGCATATCTCCAGTCTGTCAACTGAAGCAAGCAATATTTTGAAATGATGAGAGAACAAAACGCATGTGAATGAACATGCACCCTCGCGTCCTTGTACGAGACTGTCCTGTTCACATTTCTCTACTGGTTTGAGGTCAGCTCATCCCTTTGGTCCGGAACTAATGATCTGACAGAAAGGCCCAGTTTTCCATCGTCAATCCCTGGAGCTTTTACTCTGTCACAAACGCTGTGCCAGACATCCATCACTCCACAGGGCCAGCTGACAGGGCCACTCAAAGACGCTATCTCTGTCTTTTGTCACGAACCACAGGTGTTCCAAGTGCCTGGAACATTAAGTCTTTTTAGCGCAAGTGCCACTCGTGACATCTGAGATTTGTCGATTGCAAGGTACGGGCAGTTTTGTGTTTTCCAAGGAAACGGTGGTTGGAGTACCAAGGATGTCACTGGAATTCAAACAGACGATGTCCTGACTTGTTTCTCCGCTCCTCAGGGCTTCGACTCCATCTTTGACAGGTTTGTTTTCCTGATAAGGATCAGCTGATGTTACTGATACACAGCCGATAGGCTTTACGTTATCTTAATGGAAGAGAAAAAAACAGGCGGGCAGACTTCTTGTCTGTGACTGTCTCTGTACATGTCAGATTGAGCTGTGCGCGTGTGTGCACGCGATGTCTGTTTGCAGTCACAGCCGCTCACTCACGGTGCACTCTGAGCATCGTTTTGGCCTCTCATGTTTCTCAAGTCGTGCTGTTTCAGCCCTCATAATGTGCCCAAGGGTGAAAAGAAATGCTACATAATGCCTAATGAATCAAATGGGTTATATCATGTTCCACAATGCATAATTAACTCGCTATGCCTGTTTCATCTCAAGCTGTTGTGTACCCACTGGAAAGTAGACAAGAACACACATTTGCTTTTCTTACTCCATATCGGATCAAGACTCCTTTAGCGCTTCTCAGTCTGTTAGACCATATGGGAGTTTTGCATCTGCACTCAAGATACTCCACTGTTTTAAAAATGACACTTGGATTTCACACTTCCTCCCAGATATCCTTACAATTGTAGTTTCACTTCCTCACCGTGTTGTACAATAAACACAATTGACAGCTCAAATAAGATTCACTTGGCCCAACAAACCAGCTGTGCTTTCTTTCACCTGTTTGCTCTTAAGGGAGACGTTGCTACAGAGATTCCCATCCATGTTAAAATGTGTAATCTAATAGTAAATTGTATGAATATTATAAAAATGGTGGTTATTTTTTTCTCTCCCTGGAAAGCACATAATTTAAATTGACAATTTGTTGGTGATATTTCTATATAAGGCCTACTTTTATCCTGTTTTGGGGACATTAAGTACCTTTCTTTTAATAGGTGAAAACAAGTAATTCTCACACAATACAAGGTACGGCACATATTTACTATTAGGAAAAATTCACCCATATGTCAGAGCCCAGGATCTGTCAAACATATTTTATTAGTTTGCAATATTTCAACTCCAGAGAAAATTATTTTATTCAGAAACTCTGATAATTCACATTAGGTACAAACACCTTTTTTATTTTATTTAGGGTAGGATTTACTTCAAAACTATTTAATTCCAAAATTGATCATTTATAGTAATTATGGGCTAGGTAGTAGGCTATGTTTAGATTTTTAGTTTTTTACATTTAAAAAAAGCTGGTATCACACAAAAAAGAAACAAATAAACAAATCTATCTCTTTATCATTTGGGAAGAGAAAAAAAATTACAACAGCAATTTTTTTTTAATTGATGTGGCTGGACCTGGATGACCTCTGAAAAAAGCACAAGCGAGACATTTAGGTGTTGCAGGGATTCAAGTCTCTAGAGTGGTGTTTTCTTATGGTAGTGTGTTGTCTTAACATGTCAGCAACTGTTTTGGATAGTTTTCAGTGCTGTTAGCTTTTCCTCTTACAGAACTGTAGACATACTACGCAGTCAGTCTTATTGAGAAACTGAGACAAACAGTTTCAGCGAAGGTTGGTTTGCTTAAATAGCTAATCAGTTTTGCTTTTATTCAGAGTCTAAATGAGCAAGTCTGAAGTATGAGTGGAGATGTTGGATAGACTAGGATGGATGGCTGGATTGAAGGAGGAAGTCGAAGAACCCAAGAAGAAACATGCAACCTAGTGTTTGACCTGTAGTAGGGCTTATGTAGCTGGAGCGCAGATTGAGAATATATTGGCCCAGGAGATCTGAAGTTAATGGCAAGCGTCTAGCAATAGAGTCCAGTTCTTGTTTCTGAAGACCTTTGATAAGGATAGAATCGTGATAGTGGATAATTGCGTGACATTGTTCCTCAATTGCGAGTTTGTGTATGAAGTTAGTTCCAGATAGGTAAGTCAGAATAGTGGATGTTTGAATATGTTGATGGGAGTGAGTGTACGTGATGAAGTTGCAGATAGACAGTGTCCAATAAAGGAAACAGAAGATGAAAGTAGGAGTGGAAATTCTTGAAACAGTTCCAACCAGTTAAGTAAGCCCACATCATGCTAAGGGTGAGACCATTGAGAATAGCTTCCAGTGTAGCATTTGTGAGGCTTTTGAGATGTGGGTTTAGTTGAAGATGGTAGCAGTAAACGGTGGAGTGTCGCGATTTCGGTTTCATATTGTGTTTCGTTACAGCCCTAGAAGGGATTGTTGTTGTTTTTGATAATGGGTAAGAGGGGAAGGACTTCCCCTGAAGAATTATTCCGTTGGCATAGTTAAGGTGGCCGAGAAGGGCTAATAGCCGTTGCTTTGAGCATCTATCTTATAGCAAATAATTAGATAGGAGCAGTGAGATGCGTTGAACTTTCTCAGGAGGCAGAGATGCTTGAAAAGAAACAGCGTCTCAGGTGATGTCTAAAAACTCGATGGAAGTTCCTGGTCCTAGAGTTTTTCATTTGAAAGGGGGGAGCCTAGTTCGTAAAACACTTTGACAGGAGTTGACAGTCCTGAATGAGGAGGTGTGAATGAGGGCGTGATGATGAGGAAGTCATCGAGAAGGTGAAGGACGTAGGGCAGCTTGTGATTATTAATTAGAATCTAACATAAGGCCTCTGAAAGAGAGAACCAGAACCGCCAGAACTCCGGATGAATGGACATGTCTTTGAAAGCGCTGGTGATGTCTGCTTTTGAGAGCCATGCTCTGTGACCTGCTTTGCGAATGAGAGTGATTGCTTGGTCAATGGATGTGTATTTCATGGAAAAGTCTGGGTCTGGGATGATGATATTGATGCTAGGAATGTGCGAGCCTCTGGGAGAGGAAAGGTCTATGATTAGTCTCTTTTTCTGTAAGAGTGATTAGTGATTAGTATTTTCTGGTGGCGATGCCGATGGGACTGATCCTGAATGGAGAGAAAGGAGGTTCTTTGAATGGCCCTATCAAAAATCCTTCTTGGATTTCTTTTGATAATAATGTGTTAAAGGTGTCTGGTTCAAAGAGAGCAGACTGAAGGTTGTGGGAGATGTGGGAAGTGACTGGCTGTGTCATAATACCTGGATGAAAACCATTTTGTAGTCCATTAATGAGGAAATCTACAAACTCTCTGTCAGGATGATCTGACAAGGCTGTGGCCAGGGCTTTAACCTCAGTGGGTGTGCTGAGAAATTTTAGTAGTCATTCTAGAAGAGCAGTTGGGTTATGTGGGCAAGAATTCCGGCAGTGAGCACCACTACAGAAGGAGCAGGCGTGTAGGAGTCTGCAGTTAGAGAGTGAACAGCCAAGGTGGTTGAAGTTACTGCATACCATTCTGCCTCCTTGATATAGGATTGGCTGATCTCTTTTGTCTATGCTTTTGGCAATTAGAACATTGACTGTGGGACGTATGTCTAGGGGTTTTGGGATTATAGAAAGTGGTGGAGCTACTGAGAATAGCCTATTGAACACGGGTAACTTTTGTAGATTAAAGGGGGCAATCACTGTGCACATGGAAGCAGGATGTGACGGAGCTCCGCAAAGCTCACAGGAGAGTGAAGTACGTGCTGCAAAGATGCGACAGTAAAGTTCGATATCAAGAGTGTCTTAGTATGTTCCTTAGTTAAACAGCTGGAAGGGAAAGATTAATTGGAAAAGCAGTAGGTATGGAAAGCGGTTGTAAAGATTCGGGGGGTTGCTACGTAAGGGACTTGATTTGGATTTGTAAATATAGAAGAACTGGAAGTAGTGGGAGCTGCATTGTTGTTAACAGCTAAATGAAGGGTAGAGGAATGGATGATGGGATGAAAGGTTCAGTTTGTGTAAGGATTGGATTTTCTGAACCCAGAGACTTGCCGTGAGTGCGCTGGCTAGGCAGATTTGGACACTGCTGATGGGGAGAGCGATCACACGAGTTTGGTAGAGGAACCGCGGTGTGTTGCGTGGTGTAATTCTCCTGTCTGGGAGACTTACACTGAGTCAGCTGGCAAGGACTGTCGGTGGATGGGTTTTTCCGCTGTTGGAATGGAAAGAGCGGTCGTGTCGGCTTCCGTGCCTGTGAGAACTCTGACGATCAGGGGTAGAAGGAGAACGGACGAGTGATTGAGTTGGGGATGGAGAAATCTCGGATAATGGTTCTCTACGAGAATGCTTGCGTGGCTGGGGGCATTGGAATGGCAGAACACAATCGATGAGAAGTTTGGCTGCTTGAAGATTGCCGTGATGATCTGCTGTGTGAGGACTGTGCCGAGGATTTGCTGTGTGGAGATTGTTGTGAGGATTTGCTGGTTGAGGGAGAGTTGGCTCTGAGAAGATCATCGTCTGAGCAGAAGGGGTTGATTTGCAGTTCGGAATCCATGGTAAGTCCGGATGAGAAACTGAGACAAACACTTTCAGAGAAGGTTGGTTTGCTTAACCCATCCGCATGTACGATCACACCAGTGTGATTAGAACGTTCAGTGCAGTACGTCATCAACTGGTGAATTCAAATTTGCCCACTCGCTCTTGCTGGCACGGAGCCAGATCAGATGCGCTGAGCGCGTGTCATATTATCACAAATATGCAGTGTTTTCAATCATATACTGCTAATTGTAGGTTTCATTCATTTAAAAACACACAAGTACTATCAAAACCATACTTTTAAAGTTTATAAAATACACGCTGATGTCTGTAGAAATGGCAATAATGATCCTTACAAATATAATCTGACGACATGTTTTATTAATAGCATATACAGATTGTGTGGGTTACTATAAAGTTTACTCTTCTCTTCTCCCCATTTACCGGAGAAACTCACATCACCCAGTATAGATCAACTAACACAGTCTTTAAGTGTTTAAACTACCAAATACATTTACTTGCACATATTTCAAAATCAGAATATAAAATATTTCATAATGTAGTCAGTAAGTTTGTAAATATTAATAATAAAAAAAGAAAAAAAAAATTAAAACAATCCATGTGTCCCACAGCGCAATTGTGACTGTGGTGTGTCACATGACAAGTTTGACGCGTCGCCATAGAAACAATAAGGCTAAACATTCTAAATTAACGGTCGCCTAAAAAAACTCACTCTGGGGGCTCAGCTCCAATATTTTAAACTCACGTGTGGAAGGGTTAAATAGCTGACGGGGAGCAAACTTTAGTTA
>JAUMHQ010000063.1:10279944-10305033 GCA_032361165.1 Enteromius paludinosus
AACCGTTTCTGGGCATTTTCTCCCCTTACCTAAGCTACATACCTTCTATGTACATATCAGAGAACAATTTAAAATATGCTCTCAATGCATTCTATGGCACCTTTAAATGTAATGGTATTTTGGTTGCAAAATAAAGTATTTTAATGTAAACTTTTGAAAAAAGCCAAAACCCATCATCTGTTCTCATCAGATTCAAAACAGACTTATCATCATAATCCTGCTATTGAGAAAGAGACTAAAGTGTGTGAGTAAAAAACAGCTGGACAGACAGGAAGCACACAGGCCATGCTGGAAAAGTTTAGATAACAAAGAAACCACATGGCTCTTACAAATCAATAAGACACATCCCCTCACTCAACAAGATAAACACACTCACACACATATAGAGGCTACCATACAAACAGCCTTATTTTTTAAGGAAATCTCAACCATTCAGTTTGATTCACTCCCAAAGCTATTATTACTTGATTAGCTATTGGAAATCTTTGATGTGTGTGTGTGTGTGTGTGTGCATCTGAGTGAACGTGTGTGTTGTTGACGCAATGCATTTGCAGTTTGTGTGTGCCTAGAGAATGCGAGAGGCGACATTAAATATTCATGCTTTCAAGACACATTAGCCTTTATGACCACTACAGACGGTCATACTGTAGAGCAAATGTGTGAGCATTATCAGTGCTTCACAATAAATACATCTCAATATCATTGTGCCTGTTTGTTTTCATCTCACATCCAATGTTCCTGAGGATGTATCTAAATTACCATGCGTTACAGATCTCAATTAGCAAAGGCAAACAATCAAAGCTGCCCTTGAGTTGACTCCACGCCAGAGTTCAATTCAGTCAACGTCTCCATTTAAAACAGATATTTTTATCGCCCATTTGTAGTCAGTTTGCATTATTCCAGCAGTGCCAGAATACAAAACGACTCCATACATCACTAAAGCTCACTGGCAGGGAGGAAATATTAAAAAAGAGCGTGGAAGAAAAAAAACACACATACACAAAAATAATGACAGATTTATAATTATACTGTCGTCTGTTTGCTGCAGCGAGAAGTGACTGGGGACGGCAGTTTAATTGTCATTTCTGCTCAACATGTTCCTTCAGTGGCGCAGAGACGATACATACACACTTTAGAGAGAAACTACAGCAGAAACACCTGAACGTTGAAGATGCGGACCATAAATTCATGTCAGCTCTTTTGGGAAATACTAATATACCAAATACACTCATGACAGGCTTTCTATTCTCTCAGGAAGAAATTAATGACTGGTTCACACACAAACGCAAAGGCTTTGTGTGTTGTCGGTCGCAAATATCAGAAACTTGGTCTAGGATTTTGTGCATCTTTGCTTCCTCAGAAGAGTATCGCCTCTCATCCATACGCACATAAGCGCTCATTACCGCCGTTAATGAAGGTGTGTGAATAAAAGCAGCCATTAAAACGAACGGAGGGACATCAAAGTGTTAGAACTCATCATTTCTCATCGTTTGAAGCGGACCGTTGTATTATTCTCCACTGATGTGCTCACAGTGCTTTGGTAGCTAAGCCAGTCTCCTGTGCTAGTCATTAAGCCCCCGAGATGATAGACTCAAGAATGAGCTATAGATTGAAAATCACTGCAGCATCCAGTTCGATCCCATCCACATCCATTCCTGAGCTTCACGCTGAGACGAGATGATAAAAAACAGACTTTACTCATTACATTTGCAATCTTGACACCCTTATCAACATTTATAGAGCAGACACATCATAAAAAACATTGTTGATGTTGGTGTTAATCTGTTTCTAATGGTAATTCATCCAGCCTCAAGCCAAATGGGCAATTATGAATGTCAGTTAATGTTTATGCGAGGGTGCCGTTCCCGCTGATGCAGACCTTTTGTAAAGAGGTCTGTATTTTTTACCATTGTAATCTGTGTATGTTGCAGGGCTGTAGTCTCGCAGGACACCCGTGAAAATGCTGAGCTTAACACACTCATACATGATGGAGAGGTGTACATTAAATCCGTAATGTTCACCCTTTGCAGAACTGGCTTTTACAAAAGCAATTTTCTTGTAGGCATAAAAACAAGTGTTCGTTTGATTGATTGAATCTACCAGCAACAGAATACATGAAATACTTAAAACTGTCCATTCCTCGCAAGTGTGTTGTTTTTTTTGGGCCAAACTTTTGCTGTGTCATTTGTTAAATTCTATACTTTCCATTTAAATAAATAAATGAAGCAACACAACTTTTTCAACATCGATAACAAGAACCGTTTCTTCAGAACTAAATCAGCACATTGGAATGATTTCTGAAGGATTGTGTGAAAAAAGTTGCTTTGCCATCAGCAGTTTTTGCGTTTCTCAATAGCTAATTACCCTCCTCAATCCCCCAGTGAGTGAGTAAATTTGCAGCTACATGTCAACTAGCAGTCATTAGAGTATTAGTAGACTGTCTGCTTAATACATTCCAACACTTTATTTTGAAGGGTTCACAACATACTACATACTGACTGTCAGAAACTTTACAAGTACAGGTCAATTTATTCAGCTAACTCTCAACCTACCCTAACAGTCTACTCTGAGAGTTAGTAGACATGTAGTTGAGAATTAATGAGAATCAGTTGACATGAAGTTACAAATTTACTTCTAGTTAGTAGAATTAGGGATGCTCATTTTAACCGTTTAACCGTTAACCGATCGATTTGAAGTTTAACCGATTAATACAATCAGTTAAACGGTTTAAAAGGTCACTTTATTTATTTATTAATTTATTTCAGTATTTTACCTACTCATAGCCTATATAAAATTGTGTTGACAATTTATTGGCCACATTCACACAGCGGCAGAATACATTTGTTGAGGTCAGGGAGTGACAACCGCGTTCTGTAACGGAACTCACCGGGAAATGTTCAGGACTCGCAACCGCGTTCTCGGAACACACGTGCTGTGAGAACAGAACAGGAACGCGCGCTCTGCTGCACAAACACGCTTCTAGCGGGTGTTATGTGTTTTTATGTGTGCTTTGGGTAACTAGTGATGGAGAAATGAGCTGCGTGTCATCTGAAAGTTGTATTAGATCTCATAAGTTTTCCACCGGAGCCGCTCTCGTCAGTTTTGTGTTCCGTCGCGTGATTCATATGCTCCGCTTTCCGCGGAAAGCTGCTGTCGGTTAATGAAGGTTTGATGAAAGAACTCGCACCTCGATTGGAAAGTGGTAAGACTTAGTTTTGTGGATGTTGCCATCTTTGATATTAACATTACTATTATTTTTAACGGGTCACAGGTGCTTATCCTTTGAATTCAATTCTCATTTAAAATAATGTTGTTAGTTAACCGGTTAGTAATTGGTGAACAAGTGTCGGGTGTCGGTTATGAGAAATAACCGAAATGAGCATCCCTAAGTAGAATGTCTAAATGGACTATCAAAATAAAGTGTAACCCCAATTCTTTGACTAAATGAGTTATTGCTTTAAATCTAGAACACAAATATATACCAAAATGAATCTGTTTTGAACTAAAATTATTGCTTGTGAATCAAAATTGAATTAGGGAATCTTTATTTTTCCCATCCCTAGAGTTGTGGTGTAGCTCTTAGATAGAGTATTGTTGTTAATTTTGTCTGACCAGCCTTCTAATCTGCTTTGTGACGTTTCTGCACTGTTTCCTTCTCTTCTTGCCATCATTTCCAGTCCCCTTTCTCTTGAAATATTAATCAAAAAATAAAAAAAACCTGGTAGAAAGCCAAAACGGTTGCATTATTTTCAAAGTGGCCCTGAAAAATATTAATTAAACAGTGAAGTTTTTGCATCAATATCAGGTGTGAAACACCGAATCCCTTCCAGCAATTACTCCGAGTCCCCAGTTTGCATGTTTGAAGTGCTATTCTTAGCTGACAGCTTGATCAGACAAGGTGTGACACTTGTTTAATGATCTTTTTCACGGTCTTTGATTTGTCAGTAATTGCCATTTACTATGTTGTTTTTTTACGACACAGGTGCGTCTGTAACATCGACTGCTCCCACATCAGTTTTAACCCCGTGTGCGCATCAGATGGCCGTTCCTATGACAACCCCTGTCAGGTAAAAGAGGCGTCGTGTCAGCGGCAGGAACGAATCGAGGTCAAGTTCCTGGGTCACTGTCAGGGTAAGAAGATTTATGATTGCTTTATATAATGTATTGATTTCTTACATTGTTACATGATGTCTTCTTCCATTCAATTTGCATTTATATAAGACAACAAGAGAACACATGTAAAGATGAACATTATAAATCACTGTTACATAATCAAGTGCATTCATGTTCATATGATCATTAGTCTCTACAATATAGCAATTTCCCAGATGATATCTTCAAAATGACAATGTACAAATGAAGGGGGGGCTGGCAATGTTGTATTATGTAACCAGCAGATCTGTTCATTTTAACATCTGAATTCGTTTCTATCCTGTAGGCGACATGATTACAGGCACCAAAGCAGGAGATGGACAGTATGCCAGGACAGACTACACAGGTGGGTGTGTTTGATTATAAAAAGATGTTTTTAGTAATATATTTGTGCCCTTGACTTTGAGCTGTTCTGACCCACTGTGTTTGAATTATAGAGGAGAAGCCTGAGGTTTCAGAGGTGGCGAGAGGGCTGTACATCCCCTGCCCTGAGCACTATAAGAACTATTGTGTTCACGGAGACTGTGAATATCCCAACATGCTCTCAACACCATCCTGCAGGTACCACTCATGATGGTGTCTGATCACGCCAGCGCGTCCTGTCTGCAAAAATACATTGTGAATTTGTGTGTTTAGGCACACACCTTTTGTGATTGTGTGTTCAACACTATATCACAGATCTTTGTCTCCCCCTAGTGTATAAGCCAAGAACGATCTGCCTCGTAAAAAAAAAAACACTGTTTTCACTCCCCTTTTTAGGATGTTATTATAATTTGTATTAACTGTTTGAATTTATTTGTAGGTCTTCTATTTTAATTCCATTGTGAAGTTTTAGGAATTTGCTTGTGTATTTTAGCTATTCTTATTAGGCAGACACAGACAGATATATATATATATATATTACAGAGATAGATAGATTTAGATAGACAAAGTTTCATTGTTACCTTTTTTAGGTAATTCAATCTACAAGTCATTTTTCAGATCAAACTGGGACAGAAGAAGGTATTAAACAGGAAAACTGCACACATCAGCTTATAAAAAAATAATTGGCTGCTCAAGTTGTGAAACTCATATTAAAGTCACTGAAAAAAAAAACAAAGTAAAGGGTACTAGAGAGAAATGATAAGACAGAACAGGAGAGTCTCTCTGGCAGGTGCTGCAGTAAAACAGCAGGTGTTTCTGAGGAAAGTCTTTCAGAGTGAGAAACACCTTGCGGTATGTGTGTGTGAACAGAGATATTACAGAGAGAGCAGACTCTTTAAAACAGCCTGAATAAATCCACAGAGGACTAAAACACTCGCATCTAATCTAACAAGGATATAACGCTGTTTCTTCCTCTTTTCTTCAGCTGTCACTCAGGATTCAGCGGTCCACAGTGTGACACTAAGGAGTATAATGTGCTGTACGTGGTGCCTGGCTCTGGAAAGCTCCGCTACGTCCTCATCGCGTCTGTCATTGGGGCTTTGCAGGTGGCCATCATATGTGTAGTGGTGCTGTGTATCACCCGGTGAGTCTAAACACAGCCCACAGCATCATATCACACACGTTGTGTAACTGCGAAGCAAAGCAGAGGATAGGATACCTCCTGGGTAGATCGCACACGCTCGCAGCTCTTTATGGAGTGAGAGTTCCTGCCAGCAAGAGTCTGCAGAATAACACACTTTACACTCCGTGAAAGGTCACTGTCGAAGGGTGTGTGTGGGGGGGGGTAGTTAAATCTAAATCACTGGCAGCACTAAAAAACTCACATATCTACTGTAATATTTTCATTTTTACATGGGAAAAAAAAGGTGTTCAATATGTTAATGGATCGAGAGAGACCTCAGGTCTCCATACCATCTTTCAAATGTTTGGGATCAGTAAGATTTTGTTTTTCAAAGAAATAAATACTGAGCCAAAACACATTAAATTGAACAGAAGTGACAGTAAAGACATTTATAATGTTACAAAAAATATTTATTTCAAACAATTGTGTTTTTTTTTTTTTTTACATTTCTGTTCATCTGTGAATCCTAAAAATGTATCAGTTTCCACAAAAACACATGAAACTGTGTTCAACTTTGATAATGCTATCAAATATTTATTAAGTTCAACATATTAGAAAGATTTCTAAAGTAATTTTTTTTATGTATTTTAAAGGGTTACTCCATCCCAAAATGAAAATTTTGTCATTAATCACTTACCTCCATGTCGTTTCAAACCCATAAAAGCTTAGTTTGTCTTCGGAACACTTCGGAACGGGAGGCTTGTGACTGTCCCATTGACTGGCAAGTAATAAACAGTGTCAAGGTGCAGAGATGTATACAAGACATAGTCCGAATGCTGCATCTGCTGTCAGTGGTTCATCTGTAACACTATGAAGCGCCGAGAATTTTTTTGGTACGGAAAGAAAACAAAAGTATTGACTTTATTCGGTACCATAACATCACCAAAGCGCCATTTTGGAGAGCACGGCTCGACGCAAAATAGCATTCACTGTTCTGTGACAGTCGAACAGTATTCTCATAGCTTCATAACGTTACTGTTGATCCACTGATGTTAGATGGAGTATTCTGACGATGACTTTTCTGGGCTTTGACAGTGTTCATTTACATTTGGCAGTCAATGGGACAGTCACAAGCCTTCCTGTTTTCATTCAAAAAATATCTTAAATTGTGTTCCGAGGAAGAACAGCGCTTTTACGGATTCCTCTAAATGCATGCCATTGGTTGAGCAAATGTTGTGTTGTACCCACTCAGCTCAAAGATTGCTATTCCATTTCATATTGCTAGTGGCACAGAAATTACCCACACAAACATATACCACCAAAATGATGAATAGTACTTTTAACAAATATATAAAATCATAATAACATTACTTAAAGGCTCCAGTCAAAACGTATTTGTCAGTTTAAATCTGTATGAGCCAGAGGAATATATACATTAGGAATCGTTGTTCATTTAGTTTCAATGTCAGTATTTATTTATTCCCTTCTCCAGTGAAAGAAGCAGCCCCTTCAGGGCAAAGAGTCTGTGAGCTGTTGTGCTGTTTCAAGTCATATCAGTGGAAAACTGTGATGAATACTGATGCAGAAGAATGCATGAAACATTCTTTTAAAATCTCCAAACTCTAAATAGGAAGCTATTTTAATAGCAAAGGCTTTTTAAGCTCCTTCCAGGCATTGTTTTGATTAGAAATAACGTAGAGCTGTCTGGTGGAGGCAAGTTCCATGTATGATAAGGGTGTCCTTTTGCTTCCTTCCTCGGCAGGAAGTGCCCACGGACCAACAGAATCAACCGACAGAAGCAGAACACAATGCACTACAACTCTGAAAACACCCTGCGCGCCTCCACCCGCCTCATCTGAGCCCGTGAACAGAGAATCATGGGAAACGTAGTTTGGACAGAGGACAGAAAAGAAGAAATTCGCTCTCCGTCCCCAAATAGACACTGTATCCTGCTGGATGATAGGATGGAGGGACGGAGGACGATGGTGCAGATATATTGGAGGACGATGGGTTCTACACACGATGCCTTGCACCTGTGGCACAGGACACAAACAGAGAATTTTAGGACACCATGATAGGACAAGTCCTGTTATTTGGTTATGTATGAGTAATATTTCCAATAGTTAATTTGTTTGTCTTGATGGGGTCCTTTTTCTGTAATGTAAATAAATAATTTATATCACAAAGCACAGTGTGGGTTTTTTTTATGTTTTTTTTCTTTTGTGGATGCCATGATGTCATAAGGTATATGGTTAGTTTCAGGTGATTCAACTATTTATTTTGCTGATGATTATGTAAACCATTGTTCAAAAGTTTGAGATCAGCAATATTTATACAATAAATAAATAAAATATTATTGGGCAAGTACACATGAAATAGATCGAAAGTAACAGTAAATACGTTTATAATGTTACAAATATTGTATTTCAAATTAATGTTGTTCTTTTGAATTTTCTATTCATTTATAAAAATATATATATATCACAGTTTTCACAACAAATATTAAGCAAATGTTTTCAGCATTGATAATATTAAGAAATGTTTCTATATTTCTGAATGTTATTGATTTCTGAAGGCTAGTGTGCACTAAAGGCTGCTTTGCCAAAACAGGAATAAATTATAGAACGGGTATATTAATAATTTTACACAATTGCATATAACTGTTTTTGCTGTATTTTTCATCTAATGTGGCACTGATCATCAAAAACATTAAAAATAATGGGGTAATTTTCAAAATAAACCTCTTTTCCTTTCCGATAAGACTTTATTAATATATGTTTGTTGGTCAATCCTACCCTAGCAATAACAGAAAAGGCTGTAGAAAAAAAAAAAATATATATATATATATATATATATACATTTAAAAACAGACAAATACATCTTAATAGCATAGCTTTAAACAAACTAATAACAACAGGTCATACTGTCAGTCCTGGGTTTTGGAAAAATGAGTTAAAGTAGCTGAGTTATCTTTTTTGTTTTTTTTAAAGAAACATATAGAGAAAATGTATTGACCTCTAAAGGTCATGTGGAGGACAGGACCCTCAGGACTTAGGAATTCCGAACATTCCTTGTCTGCGGAAGTTCTTCCTACTTCATCCCCAGACCGGTCCAGAGGAGTCCCTGCACTTCCTGTCCCGTCTGACAGTCTGTGTGCCACAGGGATAAGAGAGGGCCTTAATGAAAATGAGCATACATTTGTCTGTTTGTGTTCTGCTTTCAATAAACAAACCCTTTATTCTCAGGCTCATGTGTTTTCAACAATGCAGGATGGAATTATAACCCTGGTGACTATGAAGTTAGTATGTGATGTTTTGTTTTCTCCATAGTCTAATAGATCTCCAGGCAAACAGAATAAAGTGCAAGAGGTACATAGTGGACATACTTTGCATTCTCAGCAATGCTGAATCAGTTGCCAAGCCAAGTGAAGATCCATTCCAACACCTTCTTAACATTCACATTCATAACAGGTTTACAATCAATACATTTGCTTTAAGATGAATGCCATTGTTTCATTGTATCTCATCTCAATGTCGGTGAGAACCACAAGGTTTTGAAGCAAATCAGAAATGTATTGCTTTTAACTTATGTTAGACTGGATGCCATTTAGCACTGATTCATTTAACTTTTAACAGTGATTCATTTTTAAAATATAGCCCTGTTTGGGAAGCACTGCTTTAAATATATATATAAGGAAACCCTTTTTTACTTGTTGGATTCTTGAAGATCTTTACAAAAATAAAGAAATAAATAAAGCAAGGGGATGGCATGTAATGTGGGTGGTTGGGAGGGTTTGAAAAATGCTGTTCCTTCAGGGCCGTCAAGATCTGAGGGAAAATTGTCAAATTATCTCTCAAATGTCTTTACCATCTACTGCTTTTTTCATCACTGGTCAAAAGGTCCCAGAGGCAAGAGAAAGAAATCTGCTATCATTCGGCTAATGAAGGCTGAAGTCTTTTTCGTTCTCATTACCGTGAGGCCACAAGCGCAATTTCTCACCAGGCAGAGAACAATTTGCATTTACCTGACAGTCATATTGAAGAACCTGTTACCAGCAAAGCCATAGTTTCAAACAAAGGTAGCAATTATATGCAACACATACATAACTTTAGTGTGTTTTGCAGTGACATGTCTTTGCATACTCCCGTGAAATTTTCCCATGAAGCCGAAACACAAATCATGCAACACTGTAAGTGACATCTCAATAATATGAAACTAATAAGAAAGATGATCTACAGATCTACAGACTCTTGCAACTTAAATTGAATCAACAACAGGATGTTTTTACATAGTTGACAGGAAACTACACAATACTGAGATGTTTTACAGTGTCATTATCCAACTGCAGAAGTGCATTCATTTACTGAAACATTGTCACATGTTGCCCAAAAAATGTAATAATTAGTAGCTATCATAACATGCACTTATTTTCTCAGCCTTCAGGTTTTGTGGGCAGGGTTTTGTGGTCACGAAATACCAGCGCTAAACTGCCAGTTACTGAATTAATTGATTGGTTGATTTTATTTTGATTTAATTTATTCATTTATTTTGTTTTATTTATTTATAAGTGTAGTGAGTACCTTCTACCTGCAGAGGTCAGGCCTCACAGTAATATGCAATGGCTGATCTTGGAATAGCTTAGGAAGTAATAAAACATTTTTGTTTGAACAAAAAGTAAATTCTGTTGTCATTTTCTCACCTTCATGTCAGTGCAAACCTGTATGCATGACTCTCTGTGAAACATGAAATTAGATTTGTTGAGAAGCAATGTTTTGTCCAAACAGCAGAAGGGGGTCACCAAAAGTGCCTGGTTTCTGACTCGTTTCTGGAATTGCAAAATATATTTTGTGTTCTAGAAAATAAAGTCATTACAGTATAACAGTAGACGATTTTAGGTAAACTATCCGATGTCCATGTCCATGTGTGGATGTGGGGTCATGGGTGATGGTTTTCGACGAGAGAATACACATAGGATCAAACCACAACATACAAACCCAGGTGTACATGTGTACATGTTCCTGCTAGATGCTTGTCCTTGTCCTTTAATAACACTCCCAAACAGATATCTAAGCTATGCATGGCATTCTGTCACTATTGATTGTCATTATCCAGAAAATGACCTCTGGTCGAAGCAGAATAATGTTTATCTTCGATATGAGCACCACACCAGATTTCCAGGTGAGGCGTTTATTTCACAATATTTACTTTCATGCTCACGGATCTATGAATGAGTTAGTGTCTTTCCTTGTCTTTGTTCATTTACAAAATTGAGCAAAATTCAATAGATTGTAAACATTCAAAGTCTGACATGGGTTTAAAACCTCAAATAAATCATAAGAAGGGGTGGGCGATATGGAGAAAATATATAGCGATTTTTTTCTGGGGAAATCACGATTCACGATTTTTATCCCGATTCTTTTTCAAGTTGGTTTTTTAAGACTATTTTGCAAATTACAGAGGTAGGGGTGGGCGATATGGCAAAAATATCGTAATATGATTTTCCAACATCCTGTACAATCAGGTTTAAAGGTATTATAATTATTTTGCTATAATCTGTTTTGTGTTTGTTTGTTTTAATAATTCTTTCATTTTTGTACTCCTTATACATTATGAAATGTTTGAGGTAAATGTAATAACTAAGCTGATAAAAGTGAATGAAGACCATATTTTTAGAGCTTGAGAGCCTCTGTTCTCCATCCAGTTTCAGTGAAGAGCAGCACGAACATCCTTCAAAACATCTTTTTGTGTCATGTTTCAAAAAATAAATAAAAAATCAATTTATGAGAGCAAATGATGGCCGAAATTTTGGACAAGATATCCCGTAAACCTAGCATTCATGCAATGTGTGTGTGTGTGTTTGTGTGGTGTTTGAGTCTGGCATGGTGCCACTGCCACAGATGAGCTGAGTTCCCTGTTCAAACACTGATTTCCATATTTGCTGTGTGACATTTCCCCAGTTTGCTGGACAGCGGAGAAGAGAAACGTCAGCAGAGATTCATGGAGAAATGAAGAGACATTAAGGTGCATTCAGACACTGAAACACCCCCATTCCTTCCTTCACACAAACTGTTGCTGTTGTTGCCGAAATATGTCTTTTGGGGAAATTACACATATACGACAAAAAAAAATATAGAACCCATGACTGCAAGCTGATCAAACAATACTGAACTTGCATTGAGGAAAATGCACACACACACACACACACACACACACTGACACTCACATTACTCTGATGGGCTGGGCTAAATACCACGGCAACCAGGCCCCTCCCCTGGGTGTGTGGGGAGTTTTTAAGTGGAGTGTTGGGAATGTTGTTTTTAGAGAGGCGCAGAAGGCAGGAGAGTGTCTGCGAGAGTCAATCTAACCCTGTCATTCAAAACCACCATCAGCGACTCCAGGATGGGTGAAGACTCTTCTCACGCCGAGCGAAGCACCGCAACCTTACCCAGGGAGGAAAACACCCCGACACCACCAGCTCCAGATGCTCAGGATGCTCAAGATGCTCAGGATCTCCTCATTCCAAGCTTCAGTCCCGGCTCGGTGCCCTCTTCCCCTGTCCACACCCTTTCCCGCCTGGGCTCCAAGTCCCCGACCAGCCCCACGGCCACTGGCGGCCAGGTCAGCGCCATCACGGTGGTGGCTCTGCTCGACAAGCTGGTGGTGATGATTGAGTCGGTGCAGGAGAACCAGCGGAGGATGGAGAAGAAACAGGCTGAGCTGGAGGGGGCGGTGAGGATAGTGCAGGGCGATGTGACCCGACTCACCAAGAACCACATGTCCACGGCCAACAGCGTGGCAAAGCTGCTGGAGCGCTCGCGCAAAACTGGCCTCAATGTGAAGGAGGTGAGGGAGCGCCTGGACAGACAGAGCAGCCAGGTGAAGCGTCTGGAGGCCAACCACACCCATCTGCTCAAGAGGAACCACTTTAAAGTGCTCATCTTTCAGGTGAGGAGAATGAGATCTTACACTTTGAAGATGAACACATCTAAATATGTGTCTGAATGAAGTTCTTAACACCTGACAAACCTTGTAACCAAAAATAATGTAAATATGTGGAGATTATTAGACTTTAACATGGTAATTCAAAATGAATGACAAATTCGTTTCTGTCTCTCTCTGTATATATATATATATTCTAAACTTGGTCTTTCTAAAGAAAAAAAACAACTATAAATAAATACAAAACATTTGAAGGTAGTGTATCAGGATTTCCACAGAAACATTAAACAGCATGTTTTCAACATTAATAATAGTAAGAAATGTTTCTTAAGCAGCAAATCAGTATATTATAATGATATCTGAAGGATCATGTGACACGATGACTGGAGTAATGTCTGCTGGAAATTCAGTTTTTGCCAACCCAGGAACTAATTACATTAAAAAATATATTGAAATAATACAAAAAATATATATACACATTGATATACTGTACATGCATACTTATAAGAAATGTGTCTGAATGAGGTTTAACTTAAATGTTTAAAACGTAACTGTAGCGCACAAATAGTTTCAATAGTTTATCATTCTTTCAATGAATTTTGCATATTAATGTTTTCGTTTTTTTGGAACATAAATGCTTAAATATTTGCAAAATTACGTACAAAATAAGATCAGAAAAGTTAGATGCATTTGAGTTTTGACAGGACACGTGTGCAGTATCTTGAATGAAACTAAAGTGCATGGGAATTCTTCCTGTGACAGCAGCTGGGAGGAAATGTTTGGGGTAGGATTGCAGAAGGATCACTGCAAACTCTCACATTTTTCATAATTCCTTGCCATAAACCTCAAAGATTGCTTTGTTTACAATAGACTCGTTTGATTAAAAGCCTCTCCTTACAAATAAACTTATAAACCAACTGAGATTGTAAAGTCGGGTCTTCTGGCTAAACCAGCTTTGTGACCTGTGCTTTAGTTTGCTCCAATCTTAGGTGAGGTGTTTTGTATGTTCAGGCAATGCAATTTTACACACTCAGGAAACGCTATTATACTTTATGCCGGTTGGTTAATGTGAAGGGTGCGTCGTGTTGATTTAAGCAGCTGCGTCGTGCTCATGCTTTCAGAAGTGTATTCTTATCTGATTGCCCTGGAGCGAGCCACATGCAGTTTTACACGCTGGGACAGTGATATTTGACTTGTAGAAGCAGGTAGAGGCATTTCTTTGGGGTGTTAGAGTTCTGCCTTTCAAAATGATTCCTGGGAATCGGTTTTCTTGAGGCAGATGTTATTCAATAGCAGAATGAGCTGAATGTCAAAGTGAGTGTCAATAGATGTGAAAACAGACTTTTATCTTTTAACCCTTTAAGAGTCATATTCTAATCCCTCATGTCAACGCCTGGTCTTTCATGAAGGCATTACTTGGCATAAAATGTCCCATTAGAAAATAACTTTGTTGCCTTTTTTGGTCTAAACGTTTTCTGAAACAAGCTGAGGTTTACAGTTTCTAAGACTTATTTTAAGCATGCTAATTCAAACTGATTTACTTTATAAACTTTTTTCAGGAAATTGCATGTAATAAAGTCTTTTAATAAAAGCACTCCATCATAGTGGGGAGTTGATTATCGGGGCAATGACTCTTGACTAATCCAGTTGTCAGAGAGGAAGGCCATGGGGCTGAACAGCGCAGCTAATGGCTGATCCTAAGTCTTAACCATTCCCTTTGAGATCTGGCAGCAGGTGATTTTCTAAAGTGATAATCAGCCTATATTCAGCCTGTTAGAACACTTTGGCATGAGTGCAGGCTTGCAGAAAGTTTGCTGCAGGAGATAGTAATATCTCATTTGAAAACATGTGCTGCAAGATGAAAAGAAAAGCTTTGCTACGCACACAGATACAAACGCTAGCACTCCTGCTGTGTATTTTCAATCTACTCAAATCCACTCTTTTTTAAAGAAATTAATGAATACATTTTTTTGAGCAAGGACACATTAAATTGATAAAAAATTGCAGTTAGAAATTCTCAAATGTATCAGTTTGCATAAAATGTTAAGCAGTGCAACAGTTTTCAAAATTAATCATCAAAATAATAATAACATTACAATATAAAACAGAAAAGTTTAATATTTCAGTATTTTTACTGTATTTTAATCAAATAAATATAACTTTGTGAGCATAAGACTTCTTTGAAAAAAACATTAAAAATCTCACTGACCCAAAACCGTTAAGCAATTAATAAGTCTCAGTATGGGGTGAGTGTGTGTTAATAGATATTTTCATGCATGGAACCAAGTTTAAAAAAAGAGTAAATGTGACCTTTTATCTTGTATTGCAGTTGCATTATTTTTGATGTAATGCAATGCAACTTTGATTTGCCTCATTGCGACTTTGTCATTTTAAACTTTATATCACGTTACCCTTTTATTTTTAAAGTCTTCCATCATCAGCACTTTAGTTCTTATACAATGTTTTGGTAAAAACACATTTTCCCAAGTGGTAAAGTGGCTTAAGGAGTGACAGAACACAGGTATGAACTTTCCCTTCTTGCGTTGGGACACTGACATATTTGGCATTATAGCTGCAGGTGATGTTTCACATTTTTTGCACGTCAATGCTGTATGACATGCCAATGATTTTTAATTGACTGGTTCTTTGAGTCGAAACACTTTCCTCTTTTTTTGCTTTTGTTCCTGGAAAATTATGTGCATGTCCTTATACCATAGGCCATTAAAACAATGATGTATTGTTCTATGGAACGACACTCTATTGAAAGTAAACACAGAATGCAAACACGAGGGAGAGTCATCACGAATCTATTCACTCTCAGGAGTTTGCTTTGGAAGAGTTTTATTGCTCTTTGGTTGCGCATTTGCGTGTTTTTGCTTCATTTTTTGGCATCTGACGATACTCACCCGCCTGTGTGGTAATTATAAACTTTCTGTGCACTGTTCAGCGGCATTTGGAGATGGAAGGTGTGGTTTGAACACACAGGGGCCCTCCGAAAGAAAGAAAGAAATGCAGTAAACACACTGAGTTTGGCACTGAAATTGTATGTGTGTGGGAGAGAGACAGTTTGGTCAACTGCCTTGTTTCCTTTAACAAGCACTAATGATCTGCAGTAATTACTGCCCATTTAGGCCTCTATTTGTTTATGTTTAATGCATCACTGCTCTTTCTGTGTTCTCAAAAATACATCCGTGTTGATTCTTGAAAAATGTGGTTCTACGTGCTGAGGCACTGCAGTAACTATGGCCTTGTGTTTGTGGTTGCAAGTGCTTGTGAAAAGATCATCAAATGTGTTCACAGCAATAATCATAATCAACTGCATATAGTTTATGCTGTTTTTGCTAATCTAGATTGGTTATGAATGCATGTTTTCCATGACGTCCAGCACTTCTTTACGTATAAGGGATAACATGCATCTTAAACATCTCCATGACTTGGGAAGTTTGGCAAGCTGCATGACTGATGGCAAACATGAGGCTTTTATGGATAGTCATGAAACATTTTCTTATTGCTTTTATGTTTTTGAAGCAAGGAACGTTTTGGCTGAGATGTTTCTGCAGAGGGCGTTCACAAAAATATTTGACAACCTTACACCTTTGTAGTTGCTCCGATTCCCCTCATTAGTTCACCCTCTGAAATCCTGTTGAACATCGTCAAGGTTTATTTTGGCCCAGAGATGCCATGGAACGCCTTCGTTAAGATGATGTAAGTCTGCCGAGATCCAAATAATGCCACGTATGATTGACCAGTCCGTCCATTGGCATGTGTTTAATTGTGCATTTCCACATAAGGTAGATATTTAAAAACAAATATGGGCGTACAAATGTGAATTGTGGGAAAGTGACAATCTTTTGGGGTAGAAGAAGGAAAAACAACCCGATAGTCTCTGTTTACAGGCCCTCTCGTTACCTTCTTATAACAATGGCGCAGATTCTGATTTTCAAAACATAGCAAGTCTGATAATTCTGCACAAAAACACTGGATTACACAACAAAACACATTGTTTCATCAATCCAATGCATGACTTCCTTTTAGATTTGCATCCGTTTCTTGCAGTGCGTGGACATAGTTAATTTGCTCAACGACAAAGAGCATTCATCTCAATTTGATTGTGTTTCGATCTCATCACCGATTCTGTTCTCTGACAGCGAGAGAAAATGTGTTTGCTTTTTTCTGGCTATTGTAATCAGAGAATATACTCATTCAGACGGCAGTTACGATATGAGTTCTTGCCTATTTTCAAGCGCAGGTTGGAATATGACGGTTGGTGTCCTTTCATTATGATTTCTGTGCTGTTTCCTGGGCTCCACCCTCAACCAACAAAGATACACCTCAAAGCAAATCTGAGAGAAAGACAAGAGTTGCAGGAAAGAAAGAAAGAAAGAAAGAAAGAAAGAAAGAAAGAAAGAAAGAAAGAAAGAAAGAAAGAAAGAAAGAAAGACAGAAAGACAGAAAGAAAGAAAGATAGAGAACTATGAAAACAAAGCATAGCTACTTCAAGGCCAGGGAATAGATTGTGATGGAGGAGGAAACAGCAGAGGAACAGAAGAGATAAAATGAACTTGATGAGAACAATGGAAAACAAACAGAAGTAGAGAGAGATTGATGGAGAGAGATCTTCTCTGTTTGGGCATGTTTCAGCTCAATGTGCTGGATTTCTGGTTTGACAACTCAACTCCTCCCTTTATCATTGTGCTAACATACAGCAAGCACATACAATGTTTGTTTTTTACAATGCTCTGGAAAACTTGATTCTGATTGGTCAATCGCAACATTCTACAGTCAAATATTTTTGTATAGTGACATCCAAACTGTATATTTGACTGTTGTCCCAGTAACCTCCAACTAGTAGTTTCATATCTCTCATATCACTTCACGGATAACATACGGCCTAATGCTAACTGATGATGGCCAATTGTTGATGATGGCCTACTTGCATGTCTTTTTATCTACTCCTATTTTCAAGGATAAATAAAAAACCCTAATGTTTGACAGAGCTGATTTGGAATTGTGCTCATGTAAGCCTTCCAGACGCACTTTCCTGCCTCCTAGCCACAATTCCTTTAGCACTCGGCTCGCTAACGTTTGCGGAGGATCAAGGCTAAGCTCGTTTTGACTCATTTTGCACAGCACAGGTGTTTGTCCAATCAAATGTTTTAAGGATTGAGAATGCCCCGCCCCTGAATTATAAATACCTGCTGCACCTGACTAACTAACAGCAATGGTTCACTGGTTATTATAATTAAAGCCTATTGGATATTTGTTTAAAGCGACAAGCCATTTGATATGCCCCACCCAAACCTAGCGTTTAAATAAGAAATACGTCAAGGCTGAGATCTAAAAAGTCAAGCCCTGTGAAGATGAAATGATCCAGACACACTCATTCTGCAGGTATTATTGGACTCACTCAAATAAATACAGTCTAATTAGAAAAATGATACTTCAGGGAGCATGACTAATCATGTGATTAATTCAAGCGGCCAGACAGAAACAAAGAAGCTATTTTAATATAAATCCGAGAGAGAATAAGATGGAATCAGACCCCTCTTTTAAACCGCTCACTTCTCATCAGCTCAGAAAATAATAAGTCAGAATTTGATTAAATTCAAGACAAAAAAAATAGTCTTTAGTTCTGCGGGGTAGTAAACCTCTGCTATGCCGAATTCAGTCAGTTCAGAGTCCACAGATGGCCCTATAAATATCACTTTCCCATAGTTTTCACCACAGTGCTGCAGATCGGAGGCTTTGATAGCACATTGCTTTGCCCGGCATCTCACTGAACTGTGTGTTCAGCCAGTTGGCTGTTGCTTTCCACTTATTCCCTCCATCTGGAGCAAGGCCAAAGATTCCCTGAACTTCTTCCACAGATCATAAACAGGTAACGGATGAGCGAGCACATATTTGTCTGGTCTTTATTTTATTTAGTTTTTTATGCAAAATCCTGCCAAGGCTGGCTGATGGGGCGTCACATGTGGGCTGGATGTCATGTCTTTGAAATCTTAGAAATTTGTTTCATAATAAATCTTAGAAAGAAAATGTCTTTAGACATGAGATTCAGTGCTTAATTTAGTTAGACATCCAAAGAAAAATATGCTTTGACAGCTGGCTAAAAAAAAAAATGGAAAAGAAAACTAAAACGTAAATAAATGTAAACCTGAATTAAGCAAGCTACAGTAATTATGTACTAAATACCACTGCGTATTATTTGAGTGTTTATATTTTTATATTAACCCTTATAGTTCTCGTTTTTTAATAACTCTGTAGTGATGGACTTTGAAAGCAGCTCCTGGCATATGTTCATGTCTGTCTCAAAACAGCACTTCCTTTAGCAAGAACAAATGCAATACTGTTAACAACCAGAAATGACACATCCTTCCTTTGTGCCTTTTCTGTTTAATAATCCCGTCCTCTATTGTTCTTAAATTTGGCTTTTCTCTGCTTCTTTCCTGTGCTTTCTGCTGCTCTTGTGCTGTCTGTTCAGATCCTATGAGCCTGATTGAGACACACACAGACACACACACACACCATTTCTCTCATCTCTTTCGATGTTTCCACTCCAAAAAGTTCGGAGGCCTCCAGTGGGGCGCATTAATTATCCAGGCTCCCATTACACACTGCACCAGGGGTATCCGCATGTGACACAATGTTTTCAAAAGTTCTGCCTCTCTATCCTTTAGTCTCCTCCTCTTACGCTTCCTCAGGCCATTGTGTATTTAGATAAAGGTCGAAATCTGAATGGCAAATGTCTTGATTTATCACTGTGTTACAAGAGACAAGGCTGAGAAACAAGTGTTAAGAAAGGTGGATACAGAGCAGGATCAGAAAGACTCAAGCAGCTTCAAATAAGAATGCAAATGATAAATGAAGAGTGAAACTAACAAAACAGAGACTCCCTGCTTTGGTTCAAAATGTGAATGTACATGTAGAGGAAAAGAAATGTCCCTAGAATTATGTCATTCCTATAGGATTTAGTAAAATATGCATCATTACATTGATATATATATATATATATATATATATATTTAGAGACACTTTTAAAAAAAGCCTTCAGATTGGGGTCAGTATACTACTGTCTGAGATTTCCCAGGCTTTGGAGATATATTTCACATGTGCACTTTTTATCTGACAAGGCCCTCAAGGCACAAACTAATTAGATTTGAGCTGAATCAACATATTTCAACAGGGAATCATTTTACAGAGTTAACATTTTTTTAATCGAACATTTCCCTAAATCCCTTCTATGGTCTTTAAACAGCGGACTGAAAACATAATATAAAGGCGTTGTCTGAGTTTCACTCTATTATTAATTATGAAATAGAATACAAATGTAGCCATTACCAGGTTATCACAAATTAAAAGCTGATACTTTTATAGTAGTAACTGAACACAGCCAACTCCCAGCTCTGGTTTCCACGTAGCTCTTGAACCTGAGGGGTGTTACTCTGTACGTTTGCTCATGAAGAAACTGGTTAGCCCAGAGTCAACACTGGTTTGGACTGGATCTCTACCCTCAGGGTGATACTGGCTATTCAAAGGCGAAATATTAAAAATGAGTAGTGTCCATTTGGACCATTTTTGAAAATAACTTTTAATGCATTTGTTAAAAATGCACCTTTGGAAAGTGTTTTTCTCGTTTTAATCCATAAAACATTGGGATTATTTTTTGCATGAAATAAACAAAAAAAAAAAAAATGGGAGCTACATTCCTTCTTTGGAATTTGTAACCAACTTCTTGTTAATGGCACAGTTTCGTGGCCGAGAGCAAAAGGGATAAGGCTGAGGTTATTCCACTTTATAGTGCATATAATTAAGTGGATGTCCAACAACTGAGTGCTCTCACAGTCTATCTTTATTTCAGTTTAAAGGAACAGGAACAGTTCTTTTGAATTAGTAAGATTAATTATAGCTAAAAAACTAAATGAGTGCTTATTAGGGTATAAGATTGCTTCTTTTATAAAATATGCATTTTCCAGTGACAGAGTCATCTGAAGATTTACAGCATATACTTCTACTAAACGTTTCAAACAGAAATACTGGCATACAGTTGCAAATCTGTCATTTAGATGTTTAGAGCTTGGAGAGCTATATGGTACGTGCTCTGAATTGTGTGCTTAGTGCCCTTAGGAGGGAGCAGGTGAGCGTGCAAAAGCTCCATTCGTGCTGCTAATCCGCCCTTCCCCGAGGGTCACATCTTCAATTTACTCCTTAAGCGTGAAGCATAACCCCTGTAAACCTCAGCAGCCGTGTCTGAGGTGTGTGTCAGGGGTCTCTGTGTGTGAGGGGAGAGCAGCCATAAGAAAATATGCTGCACTGTATGTATCGGTGATCTTTTTGTTGTTGATTATTTCATAGATTTAATGGTAATTTTACTATGGAAAAGATATAATTTATACATATTTATTTATATACATGTATAATCAAACAAAAAGAAACAAATATAGGAAAAGAAAATTTGATAAATGCATGCTATGCAGTATACCCAAAACCCGAATTAGATTTTTTTTTTTTTTGTAGATGTTTTAAACCTAGTTTTTCATGTAATTTTTAAATCAATGTGTCTTGAATTTAAAGAATTTGGCTTGGATGTTTGTGAAAGAGAGTGTTCCGCACCTTGTGTGTATGTGTGAGAGAGAGCAAGAGATTTGAAAGGGTGTGGCATTGCTTTTTTTTTTACTATAATTTGTTTGTTTATTGCCGTGATTAAATGATTGAATATATGTTTAATCATGCATAGGGTAAATATAATTTATATTCCAAGTCCATGCCTAATCACAGTAAGAAGCATAGACAAAGAAGAAAGGAATACAAATTAATAGCATTCAAGCTATGCATTTGAGCTATGCAGCAATACCAAGTGAAATACACGTAAGATATATATCAAATCTTTTTAAAAGGAATTTGGCGGGAACAGAAAACCCCAACTTCTTGCCAACTTTTTTTTTGTTTTGGAGTAACTCCAACACAATGCCTCTACACGCCTTGGGTATAGCTTGCTCTGCAACAAACAGGTTTTTCAGATTGCACAATATAATTTCAAAAACAACAGACAAACTGACTCATTAATTTGTTTGTTTATTAGTACAAAAATAGCTTGTCGACCTGTTGGCAGTGAGCTTGTGGGTTCGATTCTCACAAAATGCACAAACTGATAAACTGCAGTGCAATGTTATTGGCTAAAATACAAAACGGTCACTGTTTAAACACATTGAACCTTTCAGTTAATGGCAAATGCATTTTCTTTTTCTCCAATTTCAGGAGGACAATGAAATTCCATCCACTCTGCTTACTAAAGATGGCCTGGCCTCCACCTCTCTGGATGAGATCATTCCATCTGCACCAACTCCGCTCACTGATTTAAACCGCTCTCAAGAGGAAGGCCTGCAGACCATCAGCCTCTCTTCCGATGACGACGAGGAAAGAGGAGCAACGAGTCCTCTGGCAGAGGGTGGCGATGATTCGCTAGATCTGCAAGAAGAAAGCTTCCCAGGCTTGGGAAGTGAACGTCTGGAGCGCTCTCGCGCTGACAAGTTCAAGCGCTCCAGTCTGAAGAAGGTGGATAGTCTAAAAAAGGCCTTCTCACGAAGCAGCATCGAGAAGAAGATCAACAAGATTGTGCCTCCAGAACAGCGTGAGAAGATCAAGAAAAGCTTCATCCCCAACCACCCGAAGAGCTCGTCTTCCAAGAGCTCGTCCTTCCGTGTCTCTCCAATGACCTTCAATGTCAAGAAGGAACGAGATGGAAACGCTGACTCCTCCGAGCAGCCTGGAAGCTCCCAGAGGAACCTCAGCCAAGTGGAAGTTCCCAACATTGGGGGACCTGATGGTGTGTTGCCCCTGGCTGAGTTACACTCCTCACCTGAGAAAGCAAATGGAGATGATCTACGTAGCCCCTCCACCCCGGGCAGAGGGAATGGAGAGGTGTTCGACACAGATGAGGGTGGAGATCTCGAGAACGGTCCAACTGCAACTCTGGCTGAAGAAGAGGTGGATAAAGAAGATGATGACACTGATGGCAATGATGAAAACGGGAAGGAGGAAGAGGAGGAGGAGAAAGATGCGAGACCTGCAGAAGAAGCGTCCGTGTCTCCGCCGTCAACTGCAGCTACTGTTGAGCTGGCTTCTTAGATAGCGTTTCTACTCCTCTGACTTCAAATCACTTCTGAGACTTCTGGGAAGCTTAGTTTCTCCCTTGTGCCACTGGTATCTTGTCCCCAAGCTTGTTTAATGTTAGCATGTCTGCTAAAATAACATAACGCCCAGAATTAACCTTTAATATAAAGTAACTATAACCTATTGCGTTAAGTTCAGAAATTAATCACGTTCTTGTAGGAGGAAATTCCATTTTGATTCCATTTCAAATAGATTCTGTATAAAAGCCCTGAAAATGGTACAGCAGTTCAGACCACTGTCACCACAATGATACACCGAAATAGCTATATTTTTTTCTGTGGGAGCCTGTGAATACCATGAAATTGACTGAACTGAAACGCCTGAACTCTCACTCTCTATCTTTTTTCCTTTGTGTGCAGGAGAAGCAATGTGTACAAATCTGAACCTTTGTTATGCTGGAGTCCAGACTCTCTTCTGTCAATGTACATGAAATGTAGTATTAAACTGCATACAAAAAAGTACTATGGCAGTATTATGGTTTTTGGAAACAGTACTTATGTTTTTTAACACAGTGCTTTGATGCAAATAGCAAGTAGCAACCATTGTATATTAATGTAATCATGAACATAGTAACAACATGGAACATAATAACTGTATCATTGTATCACCACAGTACTTTTTGTATGGCATGAAATGGACAACTACAAAAGACAAGAGGTGTTGACAAAGTTGTTTTTTTAACAATTTTAGAACTTTTATTAAAATATTTAGCAGCACTCTGTCTCAAGGCTTGAATAAGTAGATGTCTATGAGGACTGGTAGCATTGCTTAGCATGGTGGGAAGGAAGCATGTTTACCAAATTTCTGGGGGGAAGCCAGCACAATTGACTGCCATCTCCATGGCAACCTTGCCCACTGCCAACAACTCTCCAATTACTGCTATAGTGCACGGCAAGGGCACACATACACAGCCTTATAAATACAAGCGTACAGTGAAGCAGAAGTGAAGTCAAACATTCCATACTGCTGATGTAATAACTTCATATTCTGCTAAACACTAACACTATTTAAATGATTCAGTGAAAAAACTCTACACAGACCTGTAAATATAAAAAAAACACTTCCATATATATGGGCTATAGCTGGTTTTTGCAGGCCCTGGTGCTGGTTGTACCCATGAGCCCAGTTTGAAATTGTCTAAACAGCACAAATAAATAATGTTTTTCAAGTTTGTAGGTGTCCAGGTACAGAAACTGCAGCTAGTGACTAGGTACATTCATTTTAAGATATAATACATCCAATGTTGAATACAGCGTGCAAGCCCTTGATCTACTTTAAATAGTTGTGTAAAATAACTTCCCGCTGTAGCCTGAATGAATGGCAATACTCATAGCATGTTTATTTGTTGTGATTGGTTACCAATTCATCATATATGCTTCATCAAAACACTTTAACCACAGTTTTCCATCATTAATCGGGTCTGATGAAATGAGGAAAAATGTTGTCATGATGTTCTGACGAATATTTCATGAACGCACAAGGCATGCTGCGTTTACACGTTATCAACATTCAGAGACAGATGTGTTTTTTTACTTTAAAAAAAATGCAAGAATGACATACAAACAACATCACAATAAAGAGCAATACAATCTTTGTTCAAAAGTGTTTATGATAACAGTACATTGGGCAATAATTAAAAACAATAAAATTGGCACTATGAGAAATAACATTAAAACAGTGCATTCCGAGTATTCCTTCAGCAGTAACATAAGCAGCCGTGGGCAGATTCTCAGTTAAAATAATTTATTTAACATTAAATGATACTGTACCATATGTGTAATATTCCATTTTGCTGTGAAACATTATGCAAGTGAGCCGTTTGTAAGCGTTGTCGGTGTTGCAACAGGCATGAAATAATTAATGAGTAATCTGCCTGCGACCTCTTACATTGGAGAAATACTCAGAATATACAGTGTTTTCATTTTATTTTTAGTGTTATTGTTTTATTATAGCGCAGTGTTTAACCTACTATTCATCTCCAAATTTGATCTACATTATAATGCTATTCAATGCGCTCAAACCCAGAGGATATGTCACGTTTGAGATAACCAGTTATTTTTTAATTGCTCTGGGATGAAAAATATGAATATATTTGATTATAACTAATCTTTAATAGTCTTTTTTAATAATCTTTGAATAGTCTTTAGTCATTGTTAATTTTTTTGTACGTTGTATAAGCTTGCATGATTTTATTGCTCTAAAATATTATATGCTTGTATGCAGAGGTGGAAAGTAATTACATTTACTCGCGTTACTGTAATTGAATAGGTTTTTTGTGTACTTCTACTTTTTAAAGTAACTTTTAAATTTTGTAATTTTACTTTTACTTAAGTATGTTTTGA
>JAUMHQ010000063.1:10305133-10334405 GCA_032361165.1 Enteromius paludinosus
TAAATACCATCGCCTCACTCTTCTCAGTATCTAGTTACGCATGACCCCGCCTTCCTCCCCTTCTCCGCCTTTTCTTCGCACCTTCAAGGGGGGCGAACGGGACCGAGCCTCGCTCCGAGCTCTACCCTCGCTAGGGTTCCAATCAGCAGGGCTCGGGGTCCTCTGAGCTCCCGGCTCGCTCCCCGGACAGCACGCCAAATTTGCTTATTTAAATTTAATGAAGAAGTGCGAATTCGTGAAATAAACTAGAATCACCCACCCACCACTGTTGTTCAAAAAAAATAAATAAATTACTCAGTAAATTTTAGAAGAGTTACTTTTTACTTTTACTTGATTAGATTTTTTGGCCAGTACTTTTACTTGTACTTAAGTAAAATTTCATTGAAGTAACAGTACTTTTACTTGAGTATCATATTTTATTACTCTTTCCACCTCTGCTTGTATGGTATTCTTGCATTTTTTCAGTACAAGGCTGGTCTGTCTCTGAAGCATTGTAAATTCATACACCTAGCGCTCCCATTTAAATCATGAAATGTGCGTCAGAATATCATGTCAACATTTGTCCTCATCTCATCATACCCGATTAACGATGGAAAACTGCGGTTAACATATTTTTATGAAACATCTATGATGAATTGTTTATTTAAAAATCACAACAACCCCGTGCTATGGGCATTGCCATTCATTCAGGCTAGAGCGGAAGATATTTTACACAGCTACACAAAGCTTCTGGTTTTCGAATGCAGTGTGTGATCGTCACCATCTTTCACCTTAATAGTGAAGGCCCTGCATATAAACTTACAAACTAAAACACATCCACCAATGACCAGCTATTTATCATTCCTGTGGACAGTCACATCCATCTCACACTAACCTACTTATTTGACACACACATACCCGGTAAAGAAGGTGCATTCCTGGTCCTGATGGATGGCTTCACAGCAGTTCATTTTCCACTGTCTGGAAAAAGAAGTGGTGGGAATGTATTGATGGCTATAGTTTGCACGTGTTAGCTGAGGTATGGAATACCTGCATGCTCTACAGGTGTGCTGCCTGCAGGCCTCTTCACCGCACTGCATGCTGGTTTCACGTCAACACTGATAAAACCACTTAGCTTTTGTTTGGTGGTTTTGTTTACGACAACAAACAACTAGACAGCATTTATGCATTTATTAATTCAGTTTAAAAGTGTGCAAGGTAGGTTTTGAGTGTGTCAAGTTCTGTTGTACTTAACTCAGTAAATGAGGAGTATGTGAGGTAAGATGAATAGTCGGCCTTGACAGAAACTTCACGGTTTCATTTTCTACATCAACCATATGTGGGTCTGGCAAGCAGTCTAAAATCTCCCTGGCTCCCAGGTAGACTGAGGGGTCGGGTTACATGTACTGTATATCTATCCAAGTTGATGTTTTTTTTTTTTTTTGAGGTACAGACAACTTCAACTGACGGTGTGAAATATGCAAGGAGGCACACAGAGGATAATGTAGCTGAGACTCTCTAAGTATGTATAAGTGCCAAAAAGACAAGACTTTTTCACTGGAAAATGTTTGGAAGGGGAAAAAACAAGGGATTCTTACCCAGATTTACTGCTATTATTTTTTCCACCTTGACCACCGTAGCTGGTTTGTAGAACTGGACCTTTAAAATTGAACGGATGATGTTGTCTCCACCGTGTGGCCAAACGTCGTCAGTTTTCATCTGCTGGTTGACAAATATGAAACATAAGCCAATGAAACTAAATGTAGTTATTTCTTAAAGAAAGACAACACTATAAATAACTTTTCACACTGCATGTCTACTTTTTATGACAGTTCCATTATAATCACCTTGTCAGGTGTCGTCATCTATGATGTCCTGCTGCAGTCAGTCGGGTGGGATAAGTTTCCCATGGAAGTCTATTATAAAAATACTCAGAGCACTACAGAGCACCACCATCTCTATGTTACCTTTTGTTGAAAACATTCCTCCTGTATCTTTAAGTGGGATCAGGAGGATGGGAAAGAACTTAAGGCAGCCAAGAGAGGGGAGTGGAAGAGCACCCATGGTGGACAGGCTCCCACTGAGGCACAGCTCATGGCCAGCATCACCCCAGGTTAACTGACGAAGCACTGTAGGCGCCGGACACGCAGGGCTGAGATCCAGGCCATGATTTCAGGGCTACTATCAGAGTGGGGGCTAACTGACACTACAGGGTTACACCTGGTTAACCCTGACAGTATGCACCATGTCTGGGACATGCAACAAAAACACCTGGAGTGCATCCACATGTAGAATTATACACAAAGACAGGGACACTTCAGAAGGGTGGCAAAGTCCTAAATGTGTTGAGATGTGGCAGGGGGTCATCCTTGCTGGAATGTTTTCACCGGTGTGCCTTCATTCCTGGTAAATTCTGAACGTTTAATTGCCTTGTGTTCTGAAGAGTTTAAAGTTGAAGAGATTGCTAATGTGTCAACATAAAAGTAGAACCCTGGTTACCATCTGGATTTGGCTTGTTTTCATGGAATTTACTACCAGCCACTTGTCTCGTTATTCTATGTTACTGTTCTATAACCGTGTCATTACATACGTTTTAAATAATTGCTAACTGAATCAGTGCATTTTCATTCTTAAGCTGGAGATGTAATGCTATGCACACATAAATGTGCATGTTGCAGGCGGCCTTGAGTCGGGCAAAAGAAGCTGTATCTGTGGTGGGGGCCTGAAACTTCAGGGCATTTGATGTCTGCTTAATGTCTTATTCAAACTACATGAGCCAAAGGGTCCTTGGGTCGGCTTTGATGCTAAAAATCACCCCTTCAGGAAAACCAACTGGTAAGTAATCCTCTCTCTCCTGTCATTGTGTGTGTGTTTATCTCCCCATTAACAATGTGTTCAAAATTATTGCAGTTGATTACACACTAACTGAAGTCCCCCCAGAGGAGCCAGAAGATAATGATGAAACTATGTAAAACAAATGTATACTTTTTTTTGTTTGTTTTAGTTGTGTATGTGAAAATTCATGGCAGTCTAAATCTAGCTAGTCATGTTCAGTTATGTTTCCACACATTAATTCTGAAAGCACAAATGTAAGGAAGTACATGTTGTGCACTTATCTACATGGCCTTGTTACATTTCCTTGATGTCAACGCCAACGCAAGCTGATATACAGGGGTCATAAATAAGACCTAGCCGTTACAATACTGTAAACTGTAAAAACATCGCCTATAAACGCCAACAGTCTACTGGATTACAAATGATGCAACCCAAATACCTTTGAAAATATTTTGGAACGTGTAATCAAATCATATTACACAACGTCGACAATCGTACAAGGAAACGATGTGTGGTTATTTCCTATCCATGTGGACACTTTCTTCACGGTGTCCAATCAGATTGAGCGTAATGTAACAAGAACACGGTCTAAACCAACACTTGAGTCTTTAAAGCGTTCGTTCCTGTGCAGTGTTGATGATACTGAATAATACAGAGTGACTCGTCTGTGATGTCTGTTCGCTCAGATGTGCGTATATTAAAACCGCATCTGTGTATTTAACAGGAATTGCACGTCTTTGAACACCCCCGCGAAACAGTGAGATGGTACATCCGGTAGAATTTAAAGAACCGAACACACTGGCGCAGATCAGACGCTTTGTTAGCAAGGGAGAGGCAGACAGGGCTGTCAAATAGAGGTTTACCCTCTTTTTGCGACAGTTTTTTTAATTCTTTATTTTAGTAAGCGTGCAGTGCTACACATGTAGAAAACATGCTATAATTATATTTATTTTAAAGGCCATCAGGAAGTTTTGAACTGCTCATAAAGCACATTAAAGTTAGGCAGCTATAACTGTTAACGTTAGTTATCTCGGCTGACACTCGTTCTTAGATTAACTCTCGTCGCTTTTGCCTTTAAATGTCGTTTAGGCACCAGATGAATGACTTTCGTGTGAAAGGTGAAATGGAGAGACGCGTTATTAGTGTACAGTTTGTCCGGCAGTGTGTGTGACTGAACTCACAGACACGACTTTAAAACAAGACCGGTACGTTTATGTAAAAAACGTCAATTTTCCACAGCTCTTTGTTAATTTGACGTCGTGTAGGCCAACACAAAGACCGTGAGTCCGTATAAATCAATCTTAATACCAGACATTTAAAGCGGAGACCGACTTGGAAGCGAAGTCTTGGAGTTGTGGGGGTTTTTTTTAGGTTTAGGACAGGATGAAGTCTAAAATATCTGTCTGGAAAACGAATTGAGAGTTGTTTTTTTAACGAATAATTTTAATAGTGAAGGAGGAAATATTTCCCCTTTGACTCTCTTTCCTTTAGCTCGATGTTGAAGTGAGAAAACAAACGCAGCCTTTCCAAAGGGTTCTTGTAAACCAAGTTTATTTGGCAAATAAAACAACCCACTCAGAGCACAGATTTAGCTTTAGATCAAGAAATCCTCTCACACCGCTGGGGTTTCGCTAGCCGGTGTGCTAGCCTCCACCTCAGCACTCAGAAATGTCGAATATCTCCAACGAAGCTGTGATCTTGATTAAAGATGTAAAGCCCGGATCGAAAAACCTTAATATCGTCTTTATAGTTTTGGAAATCGGTAAGTGGATTCACTGCTGTGCCCCTCGCGAGCGTTAATTAGCACGAGAGAAGCTAATTCCTCCGTGCTAACGTTCATGATTAACATGTCTAACGTTGCGCTTGACTCCTCTCTTGCTCTGTTCTTGTAGCTTCTTTTTTCACGCACCTGCCTTTGTGTAGCGCAATTATTTGTGTTTTTAGTAGTTTTGTTGCGGCTGAGATTTGACGCTGAACTTTGCTGTGCACGCGCAGGTCGGGTGACGAAGACAAAGGACGGGCACGAGGTGCGCTCGTGCAGGGTAGCGGATAAGAGCGGCAGCATCGCCATCTCTGTGTGGGATGAGCTGGGCAGCCTCATTCAGCCCGGGGACATCATCCGCCTCACGAGAGGGTACGAACCTCCTCCTCCTGTCAGTCTGTGTAGTTCTTTTAGACCTTAGACACTTTAAACCCTGTGTGGCTATTCGATTGTCAAGCTCAAAGTGGTCTAAAATGCTTGTCATCCTGTAAGACCACATTAACTATGTATGTATGTGCATTACAGAGAATAAATACATGTGAACATGGTACAGATGTTTCTGCATTGAGAGTGTTTTAACTTGGAAATGTTTGTGTCCGGCTAGGTATGCTTCCATGTGGAAGGGATGCCTTACACTGTACACTGGAAGAGGAGGAGACTTACAGAAAATTGGCGAGTGAGTATGAAATATTGCCTCACAATGTATGATGTGCAATATTATTTGCCATGTTCATCATTTTGTGATTTATCATCATTGGGCAACAATCATGTCCACTTGGCAGACAAATCAAATTGGCAACTAACCCCTAATTTTGTCTGTTCCAAAATCTGACCGATGACTCCTTGGGTAGATTATTAATCTGTTTTTCTTTTATGCGGATGCTTTGGGTGTTCAGTAAATGTCAAAAAATAATTAGAAATTTAGACAATTTTCCACTGTCATGGGAAACCTTATATCCGTTGTAATATTCTGACTTTTTGAGCATGGAAATGACAATAGCATGAGTGTCCTCTCTTGTTCTTGGAGTGTTTAGTTTTAACCTAATTTAAAGCCTTAAGGAGCATAACTTAACACCCTTGGTCGGTAGGTGAGAGAAATTTTATGCTTTAACATTTAAGGCTTATAAAAAGTAGCAGATGTACAGAGTAAAATGTGTGGGAGCATTGGTAATCTCAGCTTGTCTCATTGGTCACATAATTATTTATTTATATATATATAGATCATATAAGATCTCTCAATCTTTAAAATAGACAGATAATTTTGTGATCAAGACAATGGCTGATATTACCAATGCTCCCACACATTTTATTATATAACACGCACACACACATTTTTGTTAGAAAAAACCCCATCCCTCTTTCACTTTTTATAAGCCTTTCTGTAGCTCAAACTGAAAAGCATGGCACCAGCAATGCCAAGGTCATGTTTGATTCCAAGGAATGAGAATGAACTGATAACACATACACATTGAATGCAAGTCACTTGGAATAAAAGCTTCTACCAAAGGCATGCGTGTAAATGCAAAGTAACTGAAAGTACATTTTATATTGTATTGTCTTTCACAGGTTTTGTATGGTGTATTCTGAGGTTCCTAATTTCAGCGAACCAAATCCTGAGCTGCTTGCACAAGCTAACCAGCAGAACAAGACGGTGAGTGCAGTCTTCCTGTTCATGCAAAACGGCACCCCTGTGTGATGCCTCAATGAGTATACTTCCTTTCATTTATTTGCAAGCCTAAATCTGCTTTATGGAAAAACATAGCTCATTTTGCATTCTCTCATTTCAAAGTCTTTTTTTAGAACCAATAATTTGGAATGTAGAAGAAATGTTATGCAGAAGCAAACACCGAACCATTAAACTGAATTACAGGAGGTGCTGGTTTATGACTAAAGTCAACACAATGGTGTCTTCTCTTTTATTCTCTCAATAGGGTAAAGAACAGCGGGGAAATTCTCCACCGAATCAAAATGCAGGTACTCCTGCGCAGACAGGTGAGCAAATATGGCTAGTGCTTCTCACAGTCAGTCTTACTGAGGTAACGAAATCTGATTTAGTAGTGGTAGCTTTATTGTTGAGAATCTGATCTGCTAACAAAGGTTGCAGGTTCAATCTCCTGTTTGTACCTGTCGTTGGCATACTGTGAGTTGCTTTTGACAAATGTCTGCTTAACGATGCAACAAGAGTAACAATTGTAAGAGTTTCCAGTGTCTCTGTTATGTTAAGTCTGTCACATTTCTTGTAACTATTTGTCCAACAGGAAATGGTACTGTGCCAGTATTTCCCAATAACAGTGCTTCACCTGTGCCTCGGGATTCCAATTTTGGGGCCCCAGGAAGACCAAATGGGCGTGTTCCAGGCAATGGACCACCCCCAATAACTGCGGGGGGACCCCCTGTTCCACCCAAACCCACAGTTACCATTAGCAATGGCAGGGACCCAAGAAGGGCTTCAAAGAGATGAGACTGCAAATCCACTTCCATGTTCCCACTCCTACCTAAAATCCCTCACAAACCATCCATACAATATGCGCAAAACTATACTGCCAATCAAGAGATACAAGGTTCAATGCTACCATTCTAGCACCTGTGCTTTTTCCTCTGTCATTTTGCCAATATTTGCTTGATATGATCGTTTACCATGAAAGGTTACAATGTTACACAAGGTTACACTCTTTGCCCATGAGTCCTGCTTCGGTGGGCCACCATTTATTTCCTTTCCCTAAATGTGTTGTTGAACTATACACCCTACTTGAACACTCAATGCACTTTCTTCTGTTAATTTATAGTGAATGCATTGTCACTTGATTCAGGAATGATTAACTGCTGTTGCAAATTGGGGAGTGAACTTTAAAGTGACTGATCATATGGGTTCTCCCCAACACTTTGGCCAAAAAAAACTTACCAGAAGTGACCGTGTGAAAGGAAAGGTGATAGTTTGATTGAACACTTAGGATTATTTAATTAGGAATAAATCAAAAACAAAATGTTGGGAAATTAATCCTTGTGGTTGTTGTAATTGTTCTATTTGATCTTATGTGTGGCATTTACATTAAGACTGTTGCCTTTTATAGAGTGCAATGTGACTACACTGAACAAATTCTGCGTATTCTTATGCTATAACACCTGTATGCATGTTTGGTTTTATACAGAAATGTAATTACATCTGCAGCTACATACTACTTTCAGTAAGCCCGGTGGTTTTACCACACATGCAACACATCTAGGTTTTGCTTGTGCACAGGGTAGAATGTTTCCCAGTTTGTGGTGTAGCACCCAACTTTATTCTGCAGACATTATGTCAGAACAATATTAATTTGTTCTGCCAGGTAAAGTATGTTGTTGGGTGTTTTTATATTTCTAGTGCCAATGCAGAAACCAGATCATTCGATTTTCCTGAATTGTGCAATATGACTTAGTCTAATATGTAATTTTATAGTTAATATTTTAATAGCATTGCTTTTCATGTGGGTATTTTGCCAGTTTCTGTGATTTATAGTTAGTTTGCGAGTACTATTAAAATATGAGCTAGGGATTTATTGTCAAGAAAAGCACCTGAATTGAGTGTAAAATACATTTGGTAAGTTTCTTTGATTGCGTTTGTTCAAACATCCTGAACTTGATTAACATCAGTGCATTACAGCACTCATATCTGGTTGCAGGCTATACAATTTTGTTGTGATCTTATATGGGAAGCTATATCATAATATAAAACCGGCTGTGGCAATCCAAATCCATAAAGTAAAAACTGGCTTCAGTAATAGTTTACCATCTGCGTAGTGTCACATTTTTATTTTAATCTACCAAATGTGGATTGCCTGAACTCAAGAGGAAGTGTATATGATTACTGTCCCCATGGATTTTTGATCTTTGACAACACTGATGCAGCAAAAGTGAAATGTTTAAACATAAGACTCCACCAAAAAGATGGAGACTTATGTTTGAAGGGGAACATTACATTTAATTTGTGCATACGACTGTCTCTGTTTGGCAGTATTTTCCGCCTCCAGATGGAAGCATAATAATAAGGTCAGGAATCCCGTGCTTAGGTTTTAGATTCAGTTCAGTCAAGCACAAACTTGTTTGTTTTCATAACATGTTTATCAGAATTCTTGTTCCTCAGAAAATATCACTGAAGTCAATCTTAGCAGCTTGTGAAATGAAGAGTTCCTGTTGCTGCCTGTACTTGATATGCTACCCTGATATTTTTGTAATAGTATGTGTAATCTAGTTAGCAATAAGAGAGCGTTCTGCCCTCCCCCCTCAAGCACCAAATCACCTACATATGTCCCGGATATGACATCTGTAACACTCAAAATGAGATCATCAAGGAGTGGTCAAACTGCTCTGGCCCAGTTACCCTTTGTATAATGAGCTAAACATCATGTGATGAACAAGTAAGGATAAATTAACCCAAATTATAGCTTTAAAACCATCACACAACCACGCAGACTGCTTCAAAAGCAGCAATTAAAAACAAATCTCACACAACAAGTTCTAATTACATGTTACCCATTAACATATAAGGCACTCTATATAATAAAGTTATATGTCTATGCTTGTCCTATTTGATCAATACTTCTCAGAATGTAGGCTTTTTTTCATTGCAACTTAAACTGACACAAAACATGAGATAAAGCACCATTAATCAGGCGTTTCAAGTGTATTAAAGATTAATTAGAAAGTTGAAATTCACATTGTAACAAATGAATAGTAATGATGACTACTAAATTAAATATCTGTCATCATTCACTTACCCTCATATCATTCTAAACTTGCTTTACTTTCTTCTTTAGAATTCTAATGGAGATATTTGGAAACATATCCTAGTGTTTTTGTTAGTTCGTGGATACCACTGTTCCTAAAATTCCTTTTTGAGAACAAAAAGACAGAAGTCATTGAAGTGACATGAGAGCGAGTAAATGATGCTATTTGTTATATTTGGCTGAAATATACCTTTTAAACACTGTTCTTGTAAACAAACAGGTAAACTGTTGATGGCTGAACCGATGCCCTCTAATTAACCACCGGTTAGTCTGCAATTTAGCCCAGTGGTGAAAGCTTTTGGCTTGTTCACATGTGCACACGCTGCAGCTCTTTCCAGAACTCTCCAATGCCATTTGAGAGTGCTCCCTCTGCCAGTCTCTTGCACTCACGTGGGGTAAAACCCACGAGAGCCGTACCCTTGATGGCCACACCATGATGTCTAGCCAGCTCTGCAACTCGTGCTGTGATTAGTGAGGCGGGAGCGTGGCAGAAGTTTGTCCCTCCAATGGTAAAGCTTGGCCATTTTTCCTCACCATAAGATGAAGACGGAGAACCACCTTGAACACTCTCCACATTACAAGCGATCTCTACAGCACCTTCATGTGGCAGAGCCATGACCTGAACTCCAGGGATACCACCAGGACTGGATTCACGGATTGCTGAAGCCACAATTCGGCCCACTGCTAGATCCTGGGTGTCTATGGTCACGTTACAGTTCATGACATAAGGGCTGGCTCCTACACCTGCAGATTAGATAACTGTTACTCGTTTTATTTACTGAGGGTTCAAATAGTGATAACTGAAACATTCTCTTAAAGGGATATCTCACACAAAAATGTCATCATTTACCACCTTCATATCATGCCAAAGCCAAGGTCACAAAAGGCCTGAATTTAACCTGTTAATCTTTACAAAACTTGGATTAAGGAGTTTATTTTATAAGTCAGCAAATGATCACAATTTAAATTTTGCATGAACTAACCCTTTTAAAAGAGCACGTTTTCAGCAGTCTTGGTTACAAAGTATTTTTTCCATTTATTTTCCCCATAAGAAAAAATGTATATATATACACATGCATACCCAATTATGAACAATAGTTCAACTACTTGGATTTTAGCTAATAAACAGTATTATTTTGTTAAGTAGATTTTGTTTTCAATTATGCTGATAGTAAGTTGCATAAAAAAGCACATACTATCCGTTAAAAACGTGTCTCATTCTAAGAGAAAATACATTTGGATTATAACTTCTGGAACCCGACTGTTGGAGTCTGTTCATTTATTGTGATGCAAAATCTACCTTGATTTTTCATTTATGTTCTATATTTTGTAATTGCAGATTTAGAGAAGTTACCTGTAACACCATATTTCCTTGTGGGCTGGGCACCTACATCTGTTTGGATGGTTGACACATCCAATACCTTTTGGAACCAGCCAATCTCTTTTCTCCTCTTAGCAAGACCTCGACGCTGAGGAGAATCAGCCCAGCCAAACAAAAAAGCACTGGTACCTGTGACTCGTTCCGTTAGAGCCGTGGCTAGTGCTACACAAAGAAAGAAAATAGCAGTGCTTAAACTATCAGGTACATATGATAAAAATTACTTGACACAAATCGATTTTTTTTTTAAATAACTAAGTCTCTATGAATAATGCAATGTTGACCCCAAAATAACTAATTATGTTTGTGCTGCTTTCTTGCATCTTATGTATACTTTAAGACTACATTGCAATTGTAAATTGTCGATTCAAAAAATGCACTTCAAATGTCTTGTTTGCATGCATGGCCACATACCCTGGGCCTCTTTTCCACAATCCTCAAGGCCCACCTCCTCCCCCAGTGGATAGAGAGGCACCAGATCCACTGCACCCATGCATGGGTGGATGCCCTCATGGACGCTCATGTCAATCAGAGAGCATGCACGCTCACAAGCTGACAGCACAGCCTCCCCTAAAATGGATGCCAATAAAGAATGGCCTCTTTTGTACAATTATTTACAAAGCAATTGTTCTGGCAACTGGACATTTATTAAAAAAGCCTTGAAAGACAAGCAGGCAACTTACTTATTAGGTCAATGCTTGCAACAATAGTGATGACAGAGCGGTTGTAGTCAACATCATTGAAGATGTTTAGCACTGTGATCCCTTCACACTTTTTTCCTTACAAAGAAGGACAGATCCAGACAGTTTTGCCACAAAGTGCAATGCCATTAAAATAATAACCATTTTTGAATCAGTTTGAAAGTAATCATAGGCAATTTTATCTTCAGTATAGCATGCATGGTCTCACCATGTGTGTCAGTGAGGGCTGATCTAGCTACTGTCTCCACCAGGTCTCTTCTTCGAGCTTCTGAGATGTTCAGGAGACATGCAACCAGCCGTCGACTAAGAGCAGAGCAGGACATCCTTCAAGAAAGCAGAAATACCTTACACTACTGGTCCACAGACCCCCAGGTTCTCAGTCACCCCAGGGACGCTACATATTCTTGGTAATACTTTACTACACAACATTAACTAATGTTACATAATAGATTATGTTAGGTCATTTTAAATTAGTTGACGGAAAAGTCACGAACATTTAAGTTCTGTTCATTCATTGAATCTTCTCTTACAAAAGCGTGAACTCTCGGTGTAAGTTCATACGCTGGACAACACTATATTGATCTCAAAAGTCTCAAAGTTTAGCATGCTCGTAGCTACTACAAAGAGGCAGAGTAAATAATTTACACATTTCTTGCATAACTGACTGACAGACAAACTTCGTACTTGTTTTTCATGCACAATAAGTCCCTTGAAGGCGTGAGACTCCAGACCAGCTCGGTGCTCACATGCTCCCAGCTGTTTCCGCTAGCAAAGTCCGAGTCATGAACGAATCGTTTCATTGAGTCGAAACTGTTCAGTAAATCAATTGAACCGTTTCACAAAACCGTCTGAACAGGAAAAAATAATATATAAATGCATTAATAAAACGAATATGAATATAATTATTTTATAACGTTTTTAACAAAGAGATAATAAAATTAATTTAAGTGTTCTGTTTGGGCTATAGGACATGTTATTGGTGGGTTTCTTGGCTGAACAATGGCTGAAGCAAATCGACACATAAAGCAGAATAAATAACTAATAAAACGGTGCCTGTAGAACATTAGTGTAGTGGTATTTCCCGCCAGAATCAAGAACAATCACAGTATGACGCAGCGGAATCCGTTTTCTAACCAAATCCGATACTTTGAAGCGAGCTATTCAGAAGAACCGATCGAACGTGCACGAGTCGGGATTCTTGTCAAGATTCCGCCTCCTGAAGTTTAAAAAGAAGAGTTTTGGACCGTGGATTAAACATAGTTCTGCGACATCAATCATTACTGTCCTCTATTCAAGCAGTCAATCCATATGCGTTATGTATCAGCGCTTTTGCTGTTCGCTGTTCTCCGCGCATGCGCGCTTCTTTATTTCAGTCTGACGCTCCCGTGAATGCCACTTGGCGGTGTTTAATATAAACGAATTAGACGCCACATATATTTCAATATCCCGAATCTTTCGGTTTATTTTACGCTTCAAGTTTAACGGCGGAATGTCCACCGGATTAGTTTGGATCATGCGGCGTTATTTTTTGCTCTGGTTTTGCAGTGATGGTTTCAGTCTTAATGCTGCAGGTCGCACAGTGGCCGCTACATAATCCTTTTGCTTATGGGAAGTATCCGATCGGTTGTGGCTTGTTTATCTCTAGCTGCAATGGCGAGGAAGATGACCGCAGCGGCGGGGCTGTGCGGGCCCGGGACCTCCGCTGCTGTTCCCGCCCTGCTCCGCCTTACTTCAGTCCCCGGTTACGATCAAAACCGAGTGAATGATGTTCTGGTCCTAAGACCTGCTACTGAAAAGCAGAGACGATGCGACAATGAATCCGAGAACCTGCAGAAAGGAAGCGATCACGTAGTCTTCTTTCCTGGAGACATTCAGGTTGGTGCATCTCATCAGTACCACTGAATGTATGCCCCTGAATGGCCTTTTCATCAATCATACCGTAGGAAAGAGCTCAGCATAGTCAGTAATTAGAAATAAAGTTTTGATTTGATCCAAAATATGATTATGTTAGACATAAGAATGTGTATTAAACTGTGGACCCCCTTTTGATTATTCACTACAGTCATTTGATACAGTTTAGCTTCTGTTGCTGCTGGGCTGGATCTCTATATTTAGTTTTTCCTTAGAGACCTTGAAAACAGGCCCAGGACCCGTACTGCAGAAGTCAGGTTTCCAAGGGTTTCTGAAATGCTTTAGACTTGGAAAGTGATGCTCATATCTCATTGTTTCGTTATTTTCCAAGGTTATATTCTGGATAAGCCTTTATTCTGAGAGAAGAACGTTAGGAAAAATGGTTGGTAATGTTTCTGGGGGAATAAACAATTATGTATATTAATCTATTTTAATATAACATAATACTATTTTAATATATATTTTAATAAAACCTTAAATATATACATGAATTGTATAATACAAAATTTGGAATTTTAAAATGGGGAGTTTTCAGAAAGTCATGGAAATTACTATAGTGAATAAAATATTCTCATGTCCAGCTGCAGCGGTACAATTTTAACCAGTGAGAAATGGCTCTCTAAATTCTCTGAAAATTTGATCTAAAAAAACAGCAATTATGAATGACCGGAAAAGTTTATTTTATAAACTTGACTGTTCGTTCCCTTTTCATATGAACATTTCTCTTTCTTATCCACCATGCAGAACTTTCAGCAGGAAATGGCTCTCCAGCCTGACGCTACCCCATGGCAGTCCTGGAATCTGGAGCGTGTCGCCCTCACCCTGGGCCATCGTTTCCCTGGCTGCCACATCTGGGTCGTCCGTGCATCCCGAATGTACTTGCACAAGTTCAGCTGCTATCACAACTTTGTAGAGAGCAACCTATTTGGAGCACCAGAACACTCTCCAGACTACGGTGCCATTCGCCACCTGAGGGCACTCCTGGGTCACAGCATGCAGCGGGCTGGCCTCGCAAACCCTTTACCCCCTCTAAGTGGTACATCCACCCCTGGCCCCCTGCCTGCAGGTTTCAGTCTCACCATAGTGGGCTTCAGTAAAGGATGCGTTGTTCTCAATCAGATGGTGTATGAGCTGGCTGGAGCTCGAGCAGATCCAGAACTGAGCTTGTTTCTGGACAGTGTTTCAGATATGTACTGGCTGGATGGAGGACACCCTGGCGGCAGTGAGACCTGGGTGACCGAAAAGTGTGCTCTGGGTGAGCTGGCCTCCAGCGGGGTGGCTATTCACGCCCATGTCACTCCATATGAGGTATGCGATCCCATGAGAGCGTGGGTCGGGCGAGAGCACCGCCACTTTATAAAGACTCTGGAGGATCTGGGAGCTTGTCTTAGCCAGAAGCTGCACTTTGAGGATGAGCCTGCATCCATCGAGAATCACTTTCGGGTGATTCAGGAATTCTGACTGTTCACAAGTCTTAACATGGAATGTATTCTTCGCAGAGCTGACAAGCTTTGTATTGCACTGATATTTGATAGAATAACTGTGCTGCCTACAAAACACTCATAAAATACAAAACTGGAGCTTAATGACCAACCTTGTAAAACATTTAGCTGCCTGATATTAAGCCTTATTCGTTGCCTGTTGCATCTAAATATATCAGCTCTGTCTGATATAGTATATTTCTTCTACATAGTCTGTTTGGAATGCGAATATGCTTATTAAATCATCTCCATTATTTTCTAAGGGCTCTCAATTCCCACAGCATAGAAAAACAAGAGCAATGTGAAAGTGCTTAATATATTTGTTAAATTAAAAAGCATGGATTTTCCTTCAAGTATGTATCCGTTATTACACATGGATAGTCTTGAATGAAGTGTTGAAAAGTGTTTCCTGTTTATATAGTCTTACATCAGTGGATTCATCAGACATCCACGTTTAATATTTGGTGTTTATTTTATTAGATAATCAGATTTTAAAAATCTAAGGATCTTCCACTACAATCAAATGTACAGAATATATTTTTGGTTAGATGGAAAAAACTAATTGCCGACGTTTTATTTACGAACTTGTAGTAAAAGGTTTTATTGACTGCTTGAATCTCAGAAGACTCTAGGTAGCGCACTTCATTTGGATCGTTCTGTTGAATGCATTTGATTTTACATACAAGTGAACATGGATTTTTGCAATATCCTCAATGTCATGCGATGAATGTACTTCCTGCTTCATAGTCATTCCAGGCTGATGTAATTCAATAAAAATGTTGAAGTGTTTGTGTGATCTCTTTTAATCTGAAATAACTGTATAAATATTTCAAAAAATGCATTTCAAGTTCACGTGTACGTGTGTGTGTGTGTGTGTAAGACTAGCTTAAAAAATCATAAACATACTCTTTGGAAAAATAGTCAAGATGCATTTCAGAAATATAAGAATTTATTCAAGTCTGACAAGTCAGAGCTAGGAAATGTTAAATAAATCACATCAGCGATGTTCTTATTTAAAAAAAAAAAAAAAAGTTACGAGCCATAAACCAACAACGTACAAAATCTATATTTAGGGTACATTCTTTACAACTCTAGACTGTAAATGGTTTTATTAGAATTTTTGTAAATAATTTGAGCAACATTTCTTCTGGTACATAAAAATCTCAAAATACAGTTTTCGTCATGAAATTATGTTTGTTTTATTATCAGTTTTCACTAAACCTGCCTAAGATAGTAGGAGAATAAAGAAAGTTTATCATCCCTTAAGTGTACTAACAAAGTTAGTCACAAGCTTTCTGCAAATACCACAGTGACTGCTCAGAAATGCTCTCCAAAGCCTGGTCTCTTCTCTTTTGAATTCCAGCTTCAAATACCTCATGGTCCTTAAACATGATTGAGGCTGTTTCCCAGGCAAGGAATAGACTCAAGTTTTCCTTTAAGATGACGGCATACAGTGAGCACACGACCGTGACAAGAGCCTCTCGTCTTAGGAAACAATAGTTCTATTATGATTGCAGACTGGTGACATCTCTGGGAAACCGTAGGGCTCTGAGCACACAAACACACATGAGCTCTTCACACCTCTTTTCACAGAGAACAATAACCGAAGGTCTCGACCTTAAGACTGAATTCTGCAATACTAACATTTCCAGTTCTAACAGCCACTCAAAACTCAATTACTACATGCTTTCCACCACAATATTTTAACATTCCAGAATTAACAACCTATACTTTCAAACATACTTCACTATCTGAACATAACCATATCATTTCCACAACAACAGCCAACTTTGATACCCCATCTTTTCATGCCCTACATAGTCCAAGACCATAAATATAACTTTAACACTGGTTTCCTTTCGAAATCTCACTGAACACATGTATATCTCCATGACCAAAAGCACACAGAAATAATTTACTTTAAATACAATAGGTCATCAGTTTAAAGAGTGTACCATATCTTAGTTAAACATTTACAATAAAACATCAATATAAATGTATTACAGAAGATCAAATCAGGCTGTTCGGCTCAAGCACAGAAGAAAACGCACGCAAAGGCACTCGAGAAATATACACCGGTATACTGTGCAGTTACAGCTAACCCTGAGAACAAGGCTCGGAATGAACAAAGACTGAAACCTCCATCAGTTAACAGCATTAGCTTAAACACCTGCACAAAAAAGGTAACAAAAACCCTGAGTTACCTCAGATTGGTGCATAGATAAAAACTGTCATTCAAGATTATGTATAGACCATCACAGGCATTGAGATATTAGGCACCTGCCTTCGGGCAATGCTGGAATGTTGCTTAATAATAGTTTATTATACAATAGGTTTGCAATAAAAAAAGGAAGCATTTAAAATAATAATCATTATAAAATAGATACAGTTGATTTGCTAAATCTAAAGCTGTTAAAAAACATTTTCTCTTATTTTAGTGACACAAGCATATATAATAAAGGGTTTAAGTGCTTTCCTGCATTTCTTTAGTCATTATCTAAGAGGAAGTTCTGTGCCCATTACAAACACATATTTGAGTAATCCAGGGTGTGTTGTGCGTGTTTGAGTTGAGTCACATTTTATGGAGCCCACTTATGTGTCGATGCCACAAGACAAAAAGAGGACGCAAGACAAAACACACACCCATACACCGAGAGCATTCCTGCACTGAACCTTTATAACAGAGCATCTCACGAGGTGTTTTGAATTAACAAAGTCTAATCGTACAAACTCTGATGTTGAGACACAAAGAGCGTGTGCTCAAACACTCATCTTTCATTAAAGCAGAACTAAAAAAAAAAACAATGAATGCCCTGCCGCTCTCGAGCATCTGTCTTTTTCAAATCCCTTATTGTTGGAAATCCCTTAAGTGCAGTAATGGAAATAGTTTTGAGATAACATGGGCTAAGATCAGCAGAAAATTTAACTGATACTGAATGGCAATTAAAATGTTCTGATTAATAACTTAAAAATCTAAAGATGGCAGGAAAAGGCATCTTGAGACAGGACAGCAACATAGATATTTAGATTCTTACTATTATAATATTAACATTACACTAGACTGAGCCCTTCTGTGAAAAAAAAGTCATCTTTGGTTGGCCAAAGGATGTTGAAAACAGCATTAGGACAGAAGTATGTTTGCTGGTGCTGTGTGGGGGCCAACAAAAAGGGCCATTAATGCTATTCAGTGCAAGTGCGTTTCCCTTTCGGATCAGCACAAGTGGTCACCGTCACCCGTGGCTGACATGTCCTCCTCAAAACGAAACCTCTTGGCGTGCGGCGAGTCCAGAATGTTCTCTTTGTCTTCAGGATCCTCGGGTGGTGCAGACCACTTCCCACCGAAACTCCTTTCCCGGGGAGTGCGTGGGGTCACGGGGATCGGATCAGAACCTGAAGAATGGAGCCACAGCCAGGGATGGGTCATGCAATCGGCTGCACTGGGACGGTCCCTGATAAAACGGGAGAATTCATGTAAAGGACTTTGGTATGTGGCTGAATGGAAAACCTTCTGATACTATTCTGCTGAAGTAAAGAGTAGTAATAAAATTTAAGTACATGAATTAGTTTATGACAGCAAGTGGAAATCTACCATTTTAATTCTATTCAGAACCAACAAATGTTTCACTGCCAGTCTGACCTCACTTCATTGCTTTAATGCTTAAATGTTTTCTGTAAATGTGTGGAAAAAAAAATGGACTTTATACTTTGTGATAACCAATAGTTCTACAATCTATGGCAATGGGCAAAGTCAATATAAGTACAGTCGTATAAGAGTGATCATTGGACAAGTTAATTTGTAAGCCCATTGAAATGCCTTCATTTCTGAAAATCTATAACGCATAATAAAACTGATTTGGATAATTACCACTCTGTAGTGGGAAAGAGTTTCCCATAAGTCATCATATGACTCTTCATATAGAAGCAGTAGCATACATACAGAGCTTGGCAAACAAGCTTCACTTTCTCTAACTGTTTGAAATCAGAGTCGCAAGGGGAGACTTACTCTGGTGCTTTGACCAGCAGTTTCCGGATGAAGTCGACAGCCAGTTCAGACACCCTTGAGAAAGCCTCTCTGCTGTATTCCACATTCACCTGGGATACATTTAGGAAGGTCTCCTGTTTATCCTCGCCAGCGAAGGGAGACTCTCCTGTCACCAGCATATAAGCGATCACGCCCACACTCCTGATGTCAACAAACACACCATCAGTTACAAACCATCTCAAACAGCAACAAACATGAAATATCCCTTGTTAGCACAAAGTGTTTTGCCTCTAGTATCAGACTATTCGTCTCACTGCCTGAACATGCTGGTCTATTCAATGCAAATTTTAACTTACTATATTCTAGTTTATTTTGAATAAAATTAGGCATCACAACTGTTTTCAACATTAAATACAGCCTTGAGTTGCACAAAAGAAATCTTTAAGAACGTTTAACCTTTTAGTTTCTTTTCAATCCATTCAGATTTTTCCATGAACTATGAGTATAAATAGAAAACTGTCTAATGACCACTGGAATTTCCATGACCTTCTACAATTTTATTAATGTCCCATGACTTTTCCACGTCTGGACATCACCCTGTGGGAACCTTGTATATTAAAACACCTGATGGAAAAGATTAAGACTCACCAGAGGTCTGTCGCTGTGGTGATTGGTTCGTAGTTCAAGATCTCAGGGGCTGGATATATCGTTAGAAATAAAACAAAAACAGTCATGATATACATCATTTTCACGGAGCATGAACTCTTCTGTTGTGATGAGCAGACGAACACAGAGATGTGTTTGAGTTTAGGATAAATGCCACTGAATAAACCTTACCTACATACTCTGGGGTTCCCAAAATCTCTCTGAGCTCCCCAGCAGAGCCCAACCTGCGGGCCAAGCCAAAATCCACTATCTTTATATCCCCCAATGGGCTCAGATTGGTCAGCAGAATATTCTGGGGCTGAATCAAAGGAAGACATTGTCAGTATTTTTAATAATAACTAGTGCATTTTAGAAGAAATACAGATCATCTCATTTAAAATGTGTCCAATGAAGTTGTTAAAGGCAAGCTGGCCCTCTGACCTTCAAGTCCAGGTGGACCACGCTGCTCTGGTGCAGAAGGTGAATTCCCTCAAGCATCTGCCGTATCAGACGGGTGATCTGACTTTCTGGCAACAGCTCCTCGGACACACAGTGGTCAAATATCTCACCACCCGCCGCACTGGCACAAAAACACATTCACAGATATTCTTAGTACTGAGCTTAACAATCCTTCCGTGAACTGGGCGTACAATTGATGCATCTCATCCCAGCACTCACTATTCCAGCATTAGAACGAGGTCATGATCGGTTTCATATACAGAGTTCAGGTTCACCACACGAGGGTTGTTCTTCGCCGCCTCTAAAACAGCAATCTCATGAATGACCTCTGCCCTGCAGTCTCGACCTCGTCGCCGCTTCTTGATGAACTTTGCAGCAAAGACTTTCCCTGTGGCCTTTTCCGCACACCTCTTCACCACTGCAAACTTCCCCCTGAGGGAGAAGAACAGAAACAAAAAGAGTGAGTGAAAGAATAAAATGAGTATAACGGAGGCAGAATCTGACAAACAGAATTTTTGGAGGTATAAACAAAGCACCTATTTTTATGATGCACTTTAAAGATGTCACTGGTTGCATGCAATCAGTCACGCCTAAAGCAGTTCTCTCATGCACACTAAAGCTCTTACTGACACAGATAGCTATTAAGTGATTCAAACCCTCCATTAGAGGTTCTCACAGCTTAATATCAGGTTAGATGACTGATGTAGGCCAGTCTTTTCTTTAAAAACTGCAATTATTGTCACAACATGAACAGGTGATCTGTAAGCATATACTCAAAATCAATCCCACAATTCTTAAGACCAGACTGTAAACAGATTTTGTTATATGTTGTTATGTTAGAATGTTTTATACTGTGCTGTACTGTTTATTGCATATACTGTATCTATTCTATCTTGGAACTAAGTCAAAGCAGACAGTCAAAATCAAACGTGTAAAAAAAAAAAAATCAAATAAAAAAAAAGTATACTACCAATCAAAAGTCTGGGGAACAGCTATTAAAAACAAAAAACGGTAGGCTTATATCAGGAAATATTAAATTGGAATATTTTCCTATTTCAGTATATTTTAATATGTAACAACCATTACCCCAATCTTTGGTATAACATAATTTAAAATGCATTTTAATATGCTGATTTAAGCAATATTTCACAGTAGCAAAACAGCTACTTGATATTTTTGTGGAAACTGGGACATTTTTTTTTACAAAGTTAAAAAAAACAGCATTTATTTGAAATCTTTGTAACATTTAAATGTCTTTACTGTCACTTTTGATCAATTTAATGCATCCTTGCTAGATGTAGCTACAAAACTCCCAGACCTTAAATATTTTGAATTGTGTATATCAGCAAAGATAATGGAAATCCTAAGAATTTAATCAATAATACTGTTATTTCAATGATTAACCATGTCTTTGACTCTCCCAGACTAGGGAAAAATCCCTGACCTTTCAAGGTATTTTCCAACGCAAGTAAACACCAATAAACCCCATTCTTATGGCCCAGATTCAAAATGAAACTGCTTTAATTAAAACAACTCATAAAAACCATGTAACAGTTAAAGGTATTCACACTCATATTTACTACTTTATTCACACAGAACTGCACCTTCCTCTGCTGAAACAAACAACAAAACATCTTCACACCGAAGAGATAAAACTGTAAGTGGACTGTGAAATAATTTCCTGTTAAACAACATAGCCAGCAGCATAAAAACAGCCCGAATATGGCTGTATGCAAATGCTGAGAGAGAGAAAAAGAGGAAGAGACCAATGTCACTTCCTCTTTCTCAGTATTCACAGTACAATCTACAGCACAGGACAAAACTGGGTCTGGTTCCCACATGGGTTTCCTTCCTGCAAGAACCAAAGCTGTGCTATAGTGCTTTAGCAGTGACACACACACACATACACACATATTAGTCACAGTTCAGTGAGCAAGGCCTTTCCAATCCTGAATAGCTAAGCAGGACAGACTCCATACTCTAGACAACCTTCAGTCCTACTCACTCAGTAATAAATAAACAAAATGAACCAGAAACACACTTTCCTACAGTTCATTTGATGCTTTATGATCTGGGACAACAATACTTCCCTTATTGGTAATGATGCTGTAAATTTCAAACTATACACACATACCCAATGAAATTAAAATGTACATTTTATAAAGCAAGGATGTATTGAATTGACAATTAAGATTTGTATACTGAAAATTACATTCATAAGTCAGTTTTGAAAAACATTTCCTTATTATCTTTGGAACCAAATCAGCATATTACACTGGTCAACATATAAAATATGTCAAATCCATTCATTAAAGTCACCCTAAAACCTAAAAGCAAAATACGTTCTTAAGTCAACTTTGATTAAAACTCAAGACTTCTGCATTAATTATTATTATTGCAATAATAAATAAACTATAAACATGTACTCAACGACATGACGTATAGAGCAACAGGCTACATTTAGAAAACAAAAACATGCTATAGTTCCCTAAAACTACTAGTGACAAGTAGTTTATTTGATTAAATACATGACAATACTTTAGTATCACAGAATTTCAAGATGTGACAGAACAGAAACCCATGCATAAACATTTATACAGTAAGGGTGAAATCTTTGCGTGATCGTAGTGTCACTCTAATGTTCATCAACACACATTCAAACTGCATGACAACTTCAAATGAAGCATGAGAACACTTAGAAGGATACATATTTTAGGTAACGAGGAGTTTTTCCACACACCTGCCCAGTTCGTTGCTCATGTCAAACACGGCGTCCAGAGGATCCGTGTGGATGGGAGAGTGGATCTCTGACAGCAGAGCCGAGGATCCGCTGCGACTGTCCAGCCTCCTCCGGGCCATCACCTCCAGCGAGAGTCCAGTCAACCTGCAGACCGCTTATTATCACTAGACCAGCACACTGTTCATGTTCAGACTCACTACCAGGAAAAAAACACCCACTGCCCACCGGCCTCTGCGCGGTGTTCACGCCGCCAACGGTGAAAAGGCTTCAGTAAAAGCGTTCAGCTCGCGGATATTCAGAAAGAGTTGACAATAAACGAATTCGCTAACGTTACAGAGAAGTGAGTTCAGTCGAGTTTGAACACGATAACCGATGCTAAGAGCTTCCAGCTAGCGCAGATTAGCTCATTTAGCTTTCAAACATACCGCTAAAACTCCCAAATTAAACGACGTCCTTTATTTAGACAAAGGTTCAAAGAGATTCGCCTCATTTTGTTAAAAATACACACCGACCGACAGACAGCGCTGTGTTTCACGTTAGGACAAAATCACTCCTCTAAAGTTTAGGACGGACACCCTCTTCCTCTTCTCACAGGAACATCAGCGGACAAACTAATAAACTCGGAAAGAAGCTGATGAAAAAGAAGAAGCGCGCGTGTCCGGCTAACTAGTCCTTGCTGAGGTAAATCGCTTTCGTAGTTTCGCCTCTTGTCCACCGGCTCCACAGTTTCAAATTCTGCCCTGATGCCAGCGCGAGCAGCGAGGCGCTACGTCACCACTGTGAGCGTACGTCATCTGGGGATCTTTAGCATGGCCCCCATTGATAGATAGATAACATAGATGATTTCATGCTATGAACAATAATATTTGGCTGATATACTGTCATACTATCATTTTTCAACTAAAATATGATTTCGAGATTTATAATCTGAAATCTGAATAAATTATTAGGATAGTGCGATATTTGGCCTACAACTTTATACAAATCTGGAATGTGAGGGTGCAAAAAATCTAAAAATGGAGAAAATCGCCTTTAAAGTTGTCTAAATTAAGATCTTAGCAATGTATACAGCCTATTACCAATCCAAAATTAATTTTAGATATATTCACGGTAGGAAATATCAAAAATATCTTCATGGAACGTGAGCTTCCTAATGATTTTGGCAAGAAAATTCATAATTTTGGCCCATACAGTGTATTGTTGGCTATTGCTGCAAACATACCCATGCCTATTATAACTGGCTTTTAGGGTTCAGGGTCACAAATAAGGCTGTTTTATGTCATTCATATCCATGCATTTGATAAAGTGTGGGCTAATTATTTTTGTTAGAGTGTTCAGTTCCTTCTTATCTGTTTTGCATGTTGTCATACTGTCAGATGCTGAAGAACTGGAACTTTTTGTCGGTCTGAATCTTTGGGTTTTCTTCTCCCTACAACAGACAACTGAAGTACTGGACTTTGACACATGCAAACTCAAGGAGTAAGCTGACACATGCAGTTTGATTGGCCTAGCAGAAAGATAAAATGTAAATCGTGGCTCTGACAACTCTTTTAAAATATGCCAGTGTCAGATGGGAAAATACCAGTATTGAGTCGCAAATCACGAAGACAAACAGCAAAAGAGATTCGACTAGGACTCAAATCTCTGGTACATTCAGTGCAAAATATAATTTAAACACAGGACAAGACTGACATACATATATTACAGCTATATACAAATATGGACACATCATAGAACGCATGCAGGTTCACATTTTCACCAACTGGTTTTAAGTGATGGCTCTTTCAACAGCATCATTTTGCACGACCAGTGACCCATGAAGTTTAAATAACGGCGCAGATGGAGTATGAAAAGAATGGAAGTGATTTTTTTATTTTATTTATTTTTGTCCCCAATCCCATCCCATCCCTAATCAACAGCAACTTCTCATGCAAATTAAGCTAATCTGGACTCGTGTTGTTTCACTAATTCCAGCATGCAATATCAAGCTATGACACAACGCCATCTAAGGGTCAAACTCAGGTACTGCTTCTTTGACCCTGCATGCAGTATTTTATCCAAAGATCAGTTACATAGAGAAAGTAGCTGTTTTAAGACAAATCCATATCCTAGGATCCGTACTTTGGCCAGATCAGCATTTGTATGGTGTGAATGTGTGATTTCAGTGTATTGCTGAGTGTTTGTGTGTGTGAGGGCTTGGGGAAAGGGACCACAGAAAGAAACTACATGTCTGTAAACGAGGGGTGCAACTTGTCACCCAAAAATGAAGACCTTTTCATCCTCTATTTTAGTGTTGAGCTTCTATCTGTGGTTCATTAAATGGAAATTCCTGCTCAGAGATTGTTCCATTATTATGTCATATTTCCAAAATACTTCATTCTACTTGTGCAAGGGTGTTTCAGTTTGGCTTGCTGTTCCCTACACATGTTAAACAGCTCTCCTTTTTCTTTCTTTCTTTTTTTTTCATTTTCCCTTATTTATTATAGCAGGAAAAGCTTGTTCGCCCTTTTTTAACCACTGCAGCCCTGGTTTTAAGTTACTCTAGTGGACTGCACACATGACCATGTTATTAACTATATTCAACTATACATTTTTAAATAAAGATAATTTCAAGGCCACTGTTAATGTCTTTCTCCACAGTTTAGAGCAATAGGTCTCCTTATAATGGACTAAGAACAAATCTACCTTTCCTGATACACAAAAATCTGTTGCACATGGTGATCAGTGTTTATACATTCATAGTTTTAGTAACATTTGTGGGTTGCATAAAAGGTTGTCGATTAAAAAATGTGTGCATGTAACAAAGTACTAAGTGTTGTTGTCTGTTAGTTAATCAGTGTCGACCGACCAAAGTGAATTACTATATTTACTGTCCCCTGGAACAGTCTGCTGATAAATGTCTTGCTCAAGGGCACAAGAGGTGATAGGACAAATTTCTAGTTCACGGTTTGAACCTAGGATGTTCAGGTTGCTATTCTACAACCACTACATTTGGTGCGAGAATCTCCATAAGAGAGTGTGCATGCTGTTTTGTGTGTTTTCATTCTCTATAAAGATGGAAAAAAAAGAATGAGTTGTGTTTTCAGAGCTGCTGCCAAGATCAGTATCATTTACCTGTAGGTCCAGAATCAGACCCGACAAAACCAAGACCGCCGAAGTGAATCCTCTGAAGCCAAAAAGTTGGTCTTAACTGACATTGTATCTTCGTGACAAAGCCCTGCAGCAAAAACTATCTTAGGGTCGTTCCTTCAAACCCTACAGATATGAAATATAGTGACTACATTACTGTAATGAAACATCTTTGGACTTAAAAAGCAGCTCATTCAAGAACATAGATCAAAATGTTCTGGTCCAGACAGACAAACCAAAACCAGATGATCAAGACTCCAGCTCTGATTTCTGTGAATGTGTACGTCTGTTTTTGTCTGAGGAATTAAATGCAGTTATTTTGCACAGGATTTTGATTCCATACAATATAGAGCAGGAGTTGGCACATGCCCAGTCAGTCATTTGATGGCATATATTCCAGTTCCTTAGACTTTAGACAATTATATAAGAGTCCGGGTTACCAAGGTTGTAGGGAAGAATGAGGGATGAGAATGAAGCCTGCATGGTAAGCCAGATTGTGGAGTGATTTTTTCTGTGATGGGAGTTCACTCCAGACCAAAGGTGCTGGTCTCCTCCACAGCAGTGAGCATCTTCTCGTAGAGCATGGAGAAGGAGGGGTAGGGAGGGAGATCCAAGCGGTTAAAGCAGGTGTGAGCCCTACAAAAACATATAAAGACAATGTGGCATTAGCGGATTGATAATCAGTGTTAGTTAATACATAAAAGTTGCTCTTCTATCCGTGTGTACGACACTAGATATAAAAAAGCTCAGAAATACCGGGGGAGGGAAGTCACTTTGCCCCATTTCTCCACACAGAATCGACGTGGGCCATTGCTGCCCCTCAGAGAGGCAAAACCCTCATAGGGAACGCTGGAAGTGCCTGTAACAAACTGGGGAAAAAAACAAAGCACAAATTGAATTGGCTAATGTCACTGATCTTACTGAGCGAGCAAGTAAAATTTATTTTTTAAGACAATCTCTTAAGAGAAGTCTCTATTATTATTATTTTAATAATAACTTCATAGTATTATGAGACCCATTCTATTTGTGAGATCTGGGTGTACCTGAAGGAGTCGAAGTCTTTGTTCATTGTTGAAACGCTCCACTGCAGCCCAGAACCATCGGATCACTATGTGGTTATCGTGGTAACCTTCAAAGACAGAGATAACATCATATTATGATATCCTGCTGTAATATCCACATTATTATATCCCGGTGTAAAACAACACTTGAATCTCTTCCAGCAAAATACCTCCTCTGTATTCTGTATTGCTTCTCCAATCAGCTAAGTCAATCTCAGCTGTCCCAGCAATGACCAACTCCAGCTCTCGAGCATCAAACACGGAGACGAGTCGGACGTCCACCACCTGCGCAGTCACATGGTTTCCGATCAAGCAAAGCTAAATCGTGAGTCATTAATAATTACGGACTCAGATGACATCATACCTCGTAGAATCCTCTTACGAGACTCTCTGTCTGCTGGGCCACACCTCTCTCAATCCGCCACTTCACCATGCGTTCAATGTACTCTTTCTTGTTCTTGTCTGACACAGGGATGCCAGACCCACCTGGTTTCAGCTCTCGCTCTGTAATCTGACATAAGGAAACAGTTCACTCTCATATTATAGAATTTCACAATAACCTTGGCTAACTAAAATAGATTTAACATTTCTGAAGAAGCTTGTACTAGCCTGTAAAAAAATTGCAGATATATTCTTCTTCTTATAGTTTTCCAAGTGCTAATTTCATTGTTAAAGTCCACATGAAATCAAATCGGACTATATTTATTTTGTTAGCGCATCTTGCTATATTTGTAGTGAACAATTCATCCGTGCAAGTCAAATAAAAAAATTTAAAATGCTCCTATAAAATAATGGGCCTTCCCTGATGATGTAATTTTGATGATTTGGGCATGAGCATGACATCCTTAACCACACACCTCCAACTGTCAGTGTTAATTTCTAAATGAGACACATACTTAACTACATCCAATCAATTCAAAGCAGTCAAAACAAGCCACGTCCTCTAACAGCCAGGGTATAAATAATACAAAAAAAAAACACTTTTGCGGATATGTTACTCTTGGGAGGGGGGCTTTTCTAGAGGTAAATGTAGAATAATGCTCAAATATTTGCCATCAAATATTGAGAGATGGGCTCATCAGCCAACACACACAAACACACACTCATAAGGCATTAGTACCTGTCCAAACACCTCCTCATTGACAGTAAAGGTAAGGTCAAGCATATCCTCAATGTCATTGTCCTTCATCCACTGGAGACTCTGATGGAACTCCTCATCCAAAAACTCTAGATCACTCAAATCACACGGACTGCAGAAAGATATATATTAAGTGACAGAATTACACCAATTTTACATGTTCTCGAAGTGAAGACTCACATGCGAAGTAGGCCTTTGTAGAAAGGTCGGGTGAAGAATGCATCCAACAGGTACTGATGAATTAGAGCAAGCCCCAGAATACGTCCACTGAACCGGAACCTAAAAAAGACAAGATTAATCTAAAAATTCAAAACCTTTAGACATTTGTTATAAACTGATTTCAATTCATCCATCCATTGATTGATTACCATTCATGGTGGTTGTCCACAAAGGCTGACATGGGGCTGATCTGCACAGTGTAAGTGTCATTAGCTGAGTATTCAAATAGTCCATAGTACGGGTTAAAGAGCTCACGGGAAACCAGGAAGAAGAACTCTCTTGATGGACCACTATAGTCCAGCCTGAAGAAAAACAGACAGCTATTTATAATGCACTGACAATTCCAAGCAATGCACAAATAAATGTAATAATACTGTCATGTGGTTAAGTTTCAAACTGTAAAATGACTTAAAAGGGGGCATCTTTTTTTTAAGTCATAGCTACAATTATAAGTCAGCTATGACATCTGTATGAGATAAGCACCTGTTGTAAAGCATAAACGTCACTTAAATGATCTCAGTAATACCAACCCTTCTTCTCCAACAAAGCTGACGTAAAGCCTGCTTCTCTGGAGGTCTTTGCGAGAATAACACATGATCTGGTTGAATGCATCCTCCAGCAGGTGGTCTCTTCTAATTATTAACCTACAAGAGTAAGTAAAACCACATTAGGACACAATCAGCCAGATAATCCAAAGAAAGATAGATTCATTTAAGCATATAAAAGTGGCTTCATATTTGGTGCTGACAGTTCACCTTGACACACCATATTATTTGGTCTAAAGATTTAGAACAAAGTTTAGTTGTACAAACAACCAATTTATTTAAAGGTGCCATAGAATGGAAAACTGAATTTAGCTTGGCATGGTGCATGGACATAACATACTGTGAGTCTCAAACACCATTGTTTCCTACTTATATAAATCAAGTGTTTGCAAAAGACTACTGAAAAACTGTCAAATTTCAACACAACACAGACTGTTTCGTAATAGCGTATAGGCGTAATAGTTACACTCACCACATTTGCATATACCCGCCCATGCTTACCATTCAGAAGGGTCGATGTGCAATCTCAGAACAACAGGTTGTT
>JAUMHQ010000063.1:10346643-10361930 GCA_032361165.1 Enteromius paludinosus
AGAGGAGAGGAGAGGAGAGGAGAGGAGAGGAGAGGAGAGGAGAGGAGAGGAGAGGAGAGGAGAGGAGAGGAGAGGAAGAGAAGAGAAGCAAGATGTCAAAAGAGAGATACGCAAGTCTCAGCAAGCAAGCAGTATTATGCAGAGATAGCATGCAGATCAGTAATAACAAAAAAAAAAAAACTAAAAACAATCCACTGCTTTTTTTAAATGTGAAAAGCTGTAATACAATCACATTTTGGGGTCAGTAAGATTAAATTTTTACTTTAATTTAGAAAGCAATGCTTAAAATGTATTATAACAATATTACAAATGAATAAAAAAAACAAAAAACTATTCTGTTCTTTTAAAACTTTTTTTCCCCCCAAAAAACATACAAATATACAAAAATATAGTTTTCAACAATGAAAAATCATGTAACTGAAATCTGGCTGTTGTATTTAAATAGTGTTGCTATCACAAAAGAAAATGTTTAAATATTAATAGATATTTCCAATTCTAATATTCCACAATATTACACTTCTGGTTGTATTTTAATTAAATGCAGCTTTGAATACAATGGAGTAAACATATGAACAAAGTTGTAAAAATGCAAATCATGTAGAGGTATTGACCTAGTGTTGAGACATGCAACCCTGACACATCAAACATGCTAATTATTAACAAACAGAACATGAACACTTCCTGTATCGCTATTCCTATCACGTGTGTAAAAAATAAATAAATAACATGCTGATGAAACTCAACAGTGAATGTACCATCCACTGCTCAATGTCCCCCCATTTGTTGTCCAAGTTATCCAGGCCATAGTATTTCTGAAAAGAGAATTGCAGCAGAAACGAGGAGAGAAAAATAAAAGAAAGATCACGTAACAAGAATGCAGCAGAAGGAAAGGAATTAAAGTACAGTTTTTCAGAAAACAATGGTACATAAATTGTCACTCTTGTCATGTGGTACCCTTTCAAAAGGTACTAATATGTACGCTTTAAGGCACAAATATGCACCTTAGTAGTAAATACGGTACAAAGATGTACCATTTGAAATGGTACCACCCCAGTGACATACCTTTTTCCTGACTGTGTAAAGTAGATTTACAGCATCAGATGTCCTACCTTCTGCACCTGATAAATCTACATCACAGGAGGCCAGCAAAACAGGATCAGATGAGCAAAGGAAAGAAAGCCACCAGATGGAGAAAGGAAGGGGGGAAAGAGGGCATTGATTACTTGATATGAAAGGGAGCTAACCAAGTGGAAGAGTGTGTGCTCAAAGATAATGGAGCTGTCAGCTCAGTGTCATGTAACCTGACCTTACAGGTAAGCTTACAGCTAGAGAAAACACGGCGGTTCACACACTTGACTTAAAGAACACATGAAGGACAAGTGGATCAGCAAGCAGCAAAATTCAATGCCATGACTAAATTTTCAGTCAGCAATTTTCAAAAGCATCTGAATTATGTCATACAACTGTTCAGATATCTGAGAGCATACTCCAGAGTCACAGTGGGTCCTGGGATCTGGTCTATGGGCTAACAGGACTCTTTCCACTGATGTTTAAGGTTTAATTTGGTTCACTAATGATCAAACCAATGAACAGCACTCGGCTATAGCACTGTTACATTTACACATATACACTTTTGTACTTATTCTTGGCCATTACGTATGCACTGCAGGATGTGTTGGTAGTAAAACTCTGTTGGTAGGACCCCAAAAATGGACAATACATCGCAAACTGAAATAACATCAAGGGATGGTTATAATGTCAGCGTTACAACTATTAAAACAGGTACAGACCGTCCACGAATACTCATGACATGCGTACGATAACCGTTTCTTCAGACCAACTGCCCTCTAGTGGTCAGGAGCATTTCTGTTGTGTTGTGAGCTTATGTTTGCATTTTTAAATTGTGTTGCGCACTATATGCAATGCAATGCAATTATATAATTTAATCCAGAAATTTTTAATCGTATTACTATATAGTCTAAACTGTACAGTGCGATAGTGAACACTTTTTACTCTTACTTGCTGACAAACCTACAGAGTCTCACCTAACTGGTTTTATTATGTGCGTTTGCTCCAGTTTTGATGAGTGTTTATCCAGTCCTGTAACAAATCCTTTTTCTTTGAATAACTGCATGTATCAAATTAGAGAGTTTTGTTTCTGCACTCTCACCGAATTAGCCAAAGAAAATTGTTAGGAAGAAGAACATGTAGAAGAAAAGTTACCATGGTCACAAAATATTTTTTTTCCCTCTAATAAAAAAACCATGGCATGGGACAAACTCAATTAACACCCTTGGAAGAACCTACACTCAATCTTTTGACTATCACAAAACAGTTTTGGAACTCTATATTGAGTCGCTATGTCATATTCAACAAATAAAACCTGAATACAATAAACTTGATCAGATCACCTGATGCTAGTTAAACTAGTACAGAACATCAATCTTATACAGGTCAGTAAACTCAGTAATTTCCATGCTCAATTTAAGCTCACCTTCCTCAGCAGAGGGGTCTGGGGTCTCCCATTGATCACTTCCCTAGCCCCTCCACACACTAACCGTTTGCAGGCCGTCCTGATAGTCTCAAAGAGTCCCCATCTACCTCAGGACTGAGGCAGACAGAGACGTTCTGTGATTCCAAAGACACAATCCTCCACAAAGTCTGGATTAAACTTTTGCAGATCTGTTTTTTGTCACAGCATCTTCAATCTTGACTCACTGTGTTTTTACGATCAACATAAAGATCACAGCCAGATAGTGAGAACCGAGTGAGAACTGAGCCGGTTAACCCACTGCAGGAATGGCTGAAAGCTCATAATCTACTTTTAAAGACTTGGCTGGAGATTTAAAGCCACAAAACACACACCCTTAACATTCACACACACCTCCTGATCATACCAGGCTTAACTCTGAATGCTAGCTTATCTCTCAAGTGTGACCTGGGTATGCTTAAAGACTGGGTTTCTCTTCATTACATAAGTTTGTTGCGTCTGGGCTCAGGTCTCACAATGTGGGTTTCTGGTTGTCCATTTATCTCTGAATGCCCCTGATCAACTTCATTCATATGTACCTAATCAAAACGGAAATATCTTAAGGAATTTACAACTCGTTTAAATTCATGCAACTGAACCCATGCCATTCATGTCCCATTTACTGTGTGCAGTCAGCTGTAGCAAACCAGCACCAACAGTCACAGTGCATTAACACTAATTACCCAGAATTAACTAAAAGCATTCCATGAGTTGGAACCAAAGTTCTTCTTACTGTGAGGAACATTTAGGTAACAAGCTATTACAGTACCAAAATCCTGACAAAACAAATGAATAAATCAACATCTGTATATCTATCCAAGTCTGTTTGGAAAGACTAATATAACAGGGAGTTGAGATTGACCTGTAATCTTTTTGCCAGAATTAAGGGCAAAAGTACAAAACCTACAGTAAAGCTGCAGGGCACTACAACAAAATGAGCATAAAGTCCAGGCCTTTTTCATGAGTGTTATTTAAAGGTGGTCATATGATGCAATTTCAAGTTTTCCTTTCTCTTTGCAGTGCTGTTAGTGCATAGAGATAAGATCCCTGAAATTGCAAAGATTAAAGTTTCAAACCAAAAGAATATTCTTTATAAAAGTTATAACAAAAAAAATATGCGTGTTCACCTGATGCAACAAATGCCTTGTATGAAATGTGTTTTATTGTTTTGGTGTTATAACGTGATGCTGCGTCCCGACGCTATGGTAAGGGGGTGTAACATTTCCGCCACATGCTTGTGGTATTCGGCCAATCACAGTGCACTGGCCAAAAGCTGGCCTCGCGTTTTTAGAATGAAGAGCTTTGTACAAATTAACCTGTTTCAGGAGGCGGGTCTTAGAGGAGATTTTAAAATGTACAGGAAAATAATTAATTTTGTGGAAAATAATACATTTTTTGCACCTTAAACAGCATAAACACATTGCATTACACCAAATACAGAAAAATGACTCAAGGTTTTGTATTTCTTTTGTTCACGCACTTAAAGTACATGGGGTCTTAAAAACATTGCACTAGTGTTGTAACGGTACCAAAATTTCTGTATTCGGTACAGATACAAGTGAACATTTGCAGTTCTCTGTACCAATTTCGGTACCAAAGCAAAACACAAAAGCATTAAAAAAAACCACAATTTTTATTTTAAGTCAAACTAAAATAAAATGTACAAAATTCAATACCATTCTTTCCTTATTTTAACTGTTGTTTCAAGTTTTTCCACAAATACTAAAAGTATGAAATTAATGAAATTTAATTTGGTAAATTAAAAGGATTTAGTATTAAAATTAAAGAAAACTATTGTGTGATTATTTCTTAAATAAACTTGTATAACTTTTTTCTAAACATTAGTGGTAGCAGTAGCCTATCACATACACTATTCTAAATAGTAGTAATATATTTCTGGCACAATAGTCTAAACCAAACTTTTATTTTGACGGGTTGCCGTGAATACCTTTACATTTCTGTGTTTATATGATATGCTGGTTTACTCGAGTGAAACGATAAAATGCAACACTACATTGGACCCCACTGACTTCCACTGTATTGGCAGTTGATTTTTAAAAAGACATCCTCTCTTGTGTTCTGATAAATACAAAGTCACACGGGTTACCTCTTTAAGCTGTATTTAACTTTGAATATTTTTCAGTTTTTTTTGTAAAGACCCCACAGAGCTCATTTCTGAGCATTAGTTGAACAAATGGTTAAGTTCAAATGGGCTCTTAGAAGGTCTTGACCCAGTGGGTGATTAACTGACCCTGATCCCCATTACCCAGCCAAAACATGTCGTTCAAAGCACACAATCATGATGAAGATTAAACAAATTGAACATAATCGGCTGACATTGTTGTGCACGAGCAAGTCAACAAAACCGGAGAAAGATTCAGTCTTGAAAATAAAGAAGGCCTTTTCCGCTGGCGGTTCGCTAGGAAAACACCTTGAAAATATTTGGAGTGAACAGAGGCCAAGACTGTATAAATATTATCAGCGACAGCGTTTTTAAAAACACTGATGCAATTTTAAAGGCCTACAGCTCAACACACTCTTGAACTCTGTTGGAGAGTCTTCTCCTGTGTTTCAACACATTGTGTAATGCAGGTTGTTTACTTTGTGAGATGCTTTCATTTGCTTAACATGACTCTTGTCAGTAAATGTTGTGATTATGACACCAGTAAAAAGGGAACTTATCCATTAAATTCAAAGAATGGAGTTAAACAGGAAAGTTTAACTAAAATGTAACTAAAAATGTAACCCTCCTCAAATCTCAGTCTTACTTGATGGGTCACATGTTACTGGTGAGAATGTTAAAGCATCTAAATACTGGAGCAACACTGTCATGCCAGAAGATTTCTGAGCCTCCTCCAAAAACCAATAAACAAATAAGCAAACAAATAAATAAATAAAATGACTGCAAAGAATGAATGAATAAACAAACAAACTATATATATGTACATATATGTATATTAGGGATGTAACGATACGCGTATTCGTATTGAACCGTTTGGTATGAGGCTTTCGGTTCGGTACGCATTACAAACCGAACGATTTAGACTAATACTTTTACATTTGGAAAAGAAAAAAAAAATTGAATAAAGTGTGTAAAATATAATGTTTTCAGTGCTACGCTAAACAAGGTAGCCCAAACGATGGGACAGGCGGACATCTTAACATCTTTGACCCACATACATACATGCGTACATACAATTTCTATGAAGACAAGACATATGTTCAGGAAAATCAAAAGTCAAGGCCAACGTCACATTTTGGCATATGAAAACATTTAGCAACAATAAGGTCTTAAGACAAGCCTTCAGTGATTGTGCTTCTTCACCTCTTTCTGTTGTCTCTCCAGTTCTCTCATTCTGATCTCACGAGCTTCTGCACGGGCCGCCCTCTTAGCTGCCAAACGGGCTTCAGCCTGCAGGGGGCAGATGGAGAAAAGAGAGGTTAAAAAAAAATGTATAAATAAAAATAAAATAGCGGAATTTAAATCAACACACAAATAACTACTAGTTGAATTCCTTGCAATGTAAATTCAACAGGAGGTTCACAGGATATACGCATTTCCTATATTACATAAATACATGAACATGTTTATGTATCTTCTCCTTGTCATAAAATTGTATGTACTATAACTACTCCTCAGACTACACATGCTATGAACGTGTTTGTTTACATGATACATGAGTATGTATGTGTGTATTTGTGACTTTAGTTCATAACACTTTGAAAGTCCTTTTAAGGAATAGACTCCCTGTAAGGCATGAGGGGAAGAGAGAGAGAGAGAGAGAGAGAGAGAGAGAGAACATACTTCCTTCCTGCAGATGACGCCACAAAATGTGCAACAACCCAAAAAAAGAGAAAACCTCAACTCCAGTATTTCATCATAGACTCTACCCTCCCATACTGATGTCTGCAACTGAAATCAGCCAATTTCCCCCCAATTCTGTCTTACAAGTAATCTTTAAACCAGAGGCATGACTGCAAAGTATTGATATTTATGTTTTAACACTTATTCAAGTGTTAAAACAGTGTAACTACTACTCAAGGGGGCATGCAAGATTTAAAATGAATTCCTGTGTTTGTTAGCTGCTTGAGAAATCCATAATGACGTGTTCCTGAGTAAATGTCAGATCATATCTCAGACTAAGGCCTTCCGTCCTGAACACAGTCACACAACTTTCCAAGGAAGCAGCTGTTTCTTACCACAAAGGTCTTGTGTCCCTTTGCCAACAACCATGTTCAAGAATTATTCAGCCAAAATAACCATTTCCACACTTTTAACCACAAGTAGCAGTTGTAACAGAAAGTGATGGCCTAATTTTGCTGTTATATTATATATATATATATATATTAGTGGTGGTAATAGCAAACTACTGTACGTGTGAGCTTCGATTCTTATCACCTGTCGTCCGTGATCTTCATTTACCGTTTGGAACGCATTGGTATTAGATCCACGAAACCTGCGCGCTGACAGACTTGCGCGTCACGTGCGTGATGTGTTTGTTTATCCTGAAGCGTCTTATCGCGGCTGCGGCTAAATGCACTTGCATTGTCTAATGCTTTTATACAAAACTGATGAACACACCGTCAGTTATGTTTTCAGAGCAGAGCAAAACATCTGATATACGGAAAGAGATCTATGCATTAGTTTGAATGCAGCCTGTTAAAGCTGCCACTGTCTATGATCTCATCAGTAATAATCAAGCGGCAATACTGAACTTCAAACTTCAAAGTCAAAACTATTTCTGTAAACTTTTGTATACTCAAAGAGCACTTTTTAAAATAAGTAATGGTTTTAAAAGGGTAGCTTGTTTATATAATTACTTTAAAAAACTAAAATTTTGCACAAAATAAATTTTAATTTAAAATGTAGCCATGTGCAGTAATACTGAAGGAGAATGTGATATTCTCCTGGTTTCACAGACAAGGTTTAAGATAGTCACAGACTAAAATGCATGTTTGAACTGCTTCAAATGAAAATATCTTGCTCTGACATATTAATATCTTAAATTTAACTAAAGCCTAGTCCATTGTGTTGATAAATAATAATGTTATTGCATTGAATTGTGAAACCAAGATTCACTCCCCCTACATTTGAAATGGCAGTACTGACACAGATATCTCCATTATAATCCGTTGCACACAAATGCCTTTGGCAGAACTCAAATGAGCCATTTTAATCTAGATTAATCTAGATTAATTTCTAAATTAATACAGATTAATCTAGATAAAAAAAATTAATCTATACCCACCCCTAATATATATTTATATATACAATTTCATATACACTGGCTGTTATTTCATTCATTCAAAAACAAATAAATACAAATACAGAAACTTTTGAAAAGTAGTGTAGTATACGGTCATGGCCAAAATTGTTGGCACCCGTGAATTTTTTTTATTGAAAATCAAGAATTTCTCACAGAAAAGTATTGCATTAACACATGTTTTGCTATGCAAATGTTTATTCCCGTTGTGTATATTGGAACAAAACAAAAAAAGCAAGTTCGACGTAGTGTCACACAAAACTCCAAAAATTAGCTTGACAAAATTATTGCCACCCTTAACTTAATATTTGGTTGCAAATCCCTCAAAATTGGGGATAAATAAGATTGTTTCAAGCATGTGATGCTCCATTAAACTCACCTGGGGCAAGTAAGAGTTGTGGGCAATATAAAAATAAATAAATAAATCACACCTGAAAGCAGATAAAAAGGAGAGAAGTTCACTTAGTCATACATTGTGTGTGCCACACTAAGCATGGACAACAGAAAGAGGAGAAGAGAACTGTCTGAGTACTTGAGAACCAAAAAATATCAACAATCTCAAGGTTACAAGTCCATCTCCAGAGATCTAGAATTGCTTTTGTCCATACTGCGCAACATTATCAAGACATTTGCAACCCATAGCACTGTAGCTGATCTCCCTGGGCCCCAAACAAGTTCCAAAGAAATTCAAGCTGTCCTGCAGGCTCAGGGAGCATCAGTGTCTGCGTAAACTATTCGTCGACATTTAAATGAAATGAAACGCTATGGCAGGAGACCCAGGAAGACCCCACTGCTGACACAGAGATATAAAAAAGCAAGACTACAGTTAGCCAAAATTTACTTAAGTAAGCCAAAATCCTTCTGGGAAAATGTCTTGTGGACAGATGAGACTAAGATAGAGCTTTTTGGTGAGGTACATCATTCTACTGTTTACCAAAAATGGAATGAGGTCTACAAAGAAAAGAACACAGTACCTACAGTCAAATATGGTGGAGGTTCAAAGATGTTTTAGGGTTGTTTTGCTGCCTCTGGCAATGGGTGCCTTGGCTTTGTGCAAATCTGAGGATTACCAATTTTGGGTCGCAGTGAATGCCCAGTGTCAGAAAGCTGGGTTTGCGTCCGAGATCTTGGGTCTTTCAGCAGGACAATGACCCCAAACATACTTCAAAAAACACCCATAAATGGATGGCAACAAAGCGCTGGAGAATTCTGAAGTGGCCAGCAACGAGTCCAGATATAAATCCCATTGAACACCTGTGGAGAGATCTTAAAATTGCTGTTGGGAAAAGGCGCCCTTCCAATATGAGAGACCTGGGGCCTGTACCTTGAAGCCGGTTTAAGAGGCTAGCCAGGTAAGTTTAGTATTAGTTTGCGCCAACCCTGGGTTTTAGGTCCTATGAAAGAAACTCGGCTTCAATTGGTGTTCATTGCCATTGCGCTGCATGGCTAACCTGCTCTGGGGCAGGTTATGTTCTGGGTTAGAGAGCTCAAAACGAAATTTGACCAGTCAGCTTCCAGCAAGATGACACATGTCTGATGCAATAAAGCCACTCCCCCAGCTTCTCTTACTCCACATTAAAGGATGCTACATAGTAAAACATTGTTTGAAGATAAAATTATCCAATTTTTTTGATGACTATTATTTTTAGAATTACTTTATTTTCTATATAATTATTATCTCAATCAATTACACAAGCCAGTTTAGTTTAATAGTAATTAGGCTTTTAAATTAATATAAACATAGATAATATGCAGTATAAAGAAGTAAACATGACTACATATGAGTTTACATTTTTAAGTGTTTTACCTATAGTAATTATGTTATTTTAGTGTTATGCTTAGAAATATTATATATCTCTTTATAAAGTAACTTTACAGCTTACTTGCACTTTTTTTGTTTGTTTGTTTTAAGTTTTCCACTTTCATTGATAGATGGTTTCATCTTGCTGTATGAATGTTTAAATTATTCATACTGTTCAATCTTTAATCTTTGGTATGAATTGCACTGACTCCCTCACAAGTAGTGAATCACAGTTTCAAGGCCTGTGATTGGCTGTTCATTGCTGATGTCACACTTTCATGTGCACGCGCTACATTAACTCAGGATCAAGCCTGAATTGAAGTTGATGACCAGCTTCATGGTACCAACAAACCCAGACTGCATCGGTTTGGATTTGTCAACTCAAAACTAATTCTGTAACCCTGGGTTTGTTCATCTACATTCATGGTACAGGCCCCTGGAGCATTTTGCAAAGGAAGAGTGGTTCAAAATTCCGGGTGTAAGAAGCTTATTGATGGTAATAGGAAAAACAACTGATTTCAGTTATTTTTTCCAAAGGTTTTGCAACCAAATATTAAATTAAGGGTGCCAATAATTTTGTCCAGCCCATTTTTGGTAAACAGTAGAATTATGTGCTTTACCATTTTTTTGACATTATGTGAAATTAGCTTTTTTACCTCCCTTTTTTTGTTTTGTTCCAATACACACAAAATGGAATAAACGTGTATAGCAAAACATGTGTTAATGCAATACTTTTCTGTGAGAAATACTTTCAGAATTTCAGGGGTGTCAACAATTTTGACCATGACTGTATAGCAAGTAAATGAATCACACTTGCAGTGTCATTTTTTATGTTAGCAAATCACATCGCTATTCAAATAATCAAATCAAAACAGCAACACAGGACAATAAACTAAGAATATGTAACCTTTCTTATCCTTAAGGAGTGATGCCGAACAGATTTAAAATCTGAATTCAAGAAACACTTTTATATTGAACATCACTACAGTTGTAAATAGGCAATTTGTGACCATGTTATGTTAGTGCTGTTGAGAAGAACAGCCCGGGCGAAGTTATTACAGCCAACCCCGGCAATTAAGCAGCTGTCCAAACATGTTTCTAACAGGTTCTCACTAATGTCAACATATGATTTCCACAAACACAGCAATCCACCTATGCATACATGCCTTTTTAAAACAACAATTACCACCCAGCAAGGCTTTGACTGTGCTGAAAATGCTGAATAATATTTCATTGAAAAAAAACAACAAAAAAAACGGAAAACACACTTTAAACCAAACATGAAGGGCAATGGAGTCTTCAGAAAACCTTCAGGAATAAATGTACTTTGTATGACTGCGTGACTAACAGGGTAACCAAAACTATGCTTTCTTGACCATAGCAGGAAATCAGAGGGCTGAGTCATTCACAATCGAGCCTGAAGCACACCCTTCCTGCACTTTAGCAGAACTAACCACTGATTGCCCATAAATGCTTTTTTCTAACATGTAGGGCTTGTACATGTGCACACAATGTTATTTATACAAACAGAAGATAATCATGCATAATAATGAACCAAATCTTCAATAGTACGTCAGTCAATGCTGATAAAATACCTGTAAAACAAGGGTTTTGACAAGAAAAATATGTACAATGTGCATAAGCACCTAACAGAAGAAGGTTAGCATTCTTAAAGAAATCATGCACTATGCATCCCCTTTTATTATAACCCATACTCCTATTAGGGCCTACCTTCTTGCAGTTATCAAAGTACACCATGATATCGTTCACGGTGAGTATATGATAGCCTGGGTCATCTACATTCTCCCCCATCATGACCATTTACACACTCCTATCGCAGAAGAGGAAAACAAACTGGCCTATTTCACACACCTCTCTCCTCTCACTCTCTACTCAAAAGCTATTTTTAATGACCCAAATGGAGCAGGCTCTATCAATAAACCCAAAATGCTCTAATTTAATGAAAGTTCTGTGATGTGGATGTTCGCAATGAGAACGAAGAGCTTTAGCTCCACTGCTGTCTGGTAGTGACCCTTTTTTGGGAGTAGAAATATATTTGTTTAATTGCTCTAATTGGCCACAGAATACATTCCTTTACAACTGACACATAAAGGTGCCATTCAAAAGTAGTAGATAACAGCTCTATACCACAGTCTGTTGTGTCACAAATGATGCACCACTAGACTTCTAAAATACAGTCTACCATCTAAGAGTGCCCTCTAGCATTGCGATCTAATAACCCCTCCCCCACATATGTGTGAACATTACTCGCACTAATATTAACACTAAAACATAGCACAGAATAGTGCATAAACACACTAATCGGAAAGCACCCGCATTTTCATGGAAGCAGCATTTGAAAAAGTTGGCACTCAGCTATGCATGAAACTCGGATTAAATGCTGCTAATATGTCTGAAGAATAAACAGAAATTATTGTATCTATTGAAATTTTTTCCAAATTACCAATATGTGCATCTCCACTTCATTTAGATTTTGGTGTAAAACAGGGCTTAGAAAAAGAGATGTGTTAATGCAAAACTTAAGGAGCTGCTCACACACGAAAAAGTTGAGCAGGCGTCAAATTTTAAGGCCAGCTTCAGCAGAGTTTTAAGTTCTCTCAAATTCTTGTTTTAAGTTGGTATAACAAAAGTTGAGAAAACAAACCTGCTGAAGCTGGTTGCCCTAAAATGTTGCACGTTTTTTATCGCTTAGAATGTTTTTGAATGTAAAAGCAATAGATTGCCTATAGCACGTTGTGTCTTTTGCAGTGTCTAGCACATTATTCTTCATTTTTAAAAACAGCACCTGGAGGCATTTCAAGGTCTAAGCAAAAACATGTTCTGTGTGACCGCACCTTAGAGTGTAAACCAACAGAGTTGAAGAATCATTTTGTTTATTTGGTTTTTTTTTTCAGATAAATGGTTACTAAAACCCCTTGTTTGGTGCCTTTTAAGGCAGACACGCAGGACAAGCTTGTCATTCAGGAGTCCCTGGGAGATTGATGAATGCCAGGACAATTTAAGCCCAGAGTTCTTATCTGTTGACATAAATACCACAGAAGGAGATGCCAAGCTGACCAGATCTCTCTCTCCCACGGCCTCTAGGACCAGCATGCCAGGCTGAGCGGGTACACGCTAATCATCTGGATGCTAACAAACCAACTGTAACAAGTTGTTAAAGGAACAAACCGAAGATATGCAACACAACTGACTTAAGGGCCTCGACTGCTTTTTTTGCTCAGTGTGTTTTGGACAGTACTCTGGAAGCAGAATTTACTAAAAATGTTGACATTTAAAAAGAGACATTATTAATTCCAAAACTATGACTTACATAAACCAAGAGAGTCCCTGGGCAGTTTAATTCATCTAAATGTGAAAAGCTCAATATTAAAATGTGTATCATTTTGCCATCTGTGTACACTGGATTAACGGTCTTCAGTTTGAGACATAAACAGTCTTTCTTACTCGAGTACTAACGTAAGAGCCAGAGACTGGAACATATGAGATCACTGGAGACGTCTGCAACATTTCTGGTCTACCCATATTAACACCTACATAAACTGTGCCAGCCTTCCATGTCAAACATAAACCAAACAATGTCTGATCTGTGTGTGGTGGGTGCATATTTTAGCAGGTCCCTGGGTTCTGTGGTAGAATTTAAGATCAAATCGGAGCTTGCTCAAAAAAAGAAATCACCATGTAGGGATAAAAGAACTTAGGAATATAAATTTGGCTCATTCTGCGCAAGGAGAAAATTATGACAAAAAAGGGAGGGAAAGAAAAAAGGAAAAAAGATAGGATTAAGTAACCATTACTTAGTGGTAATACACCATGGCCCGGTTTCACAAACAGCCAGAACTAGGCATTAGTTAAATTAAGATATTTATGCAACTTTTACAAAAATGCCTTATTAGAAAATATTACAGGTGTGCATCTTAACACAGAACAATGACACTGACATGTTTTAAGATATGTCAGAGCAAGATATCTTCATCTGAGACAGCTCAAACATGCAATTTAGTCTTAGACTAGCTTAAGCCTTGTCTGTGAAACTGGGGGCATATCTAATATAAACCACAGTCAATTAAAACATACATTTTCTAAGTTAAATGTAAACCAGCTAAAATGAATAGTTGCATAAGTTATTGCACAGATTTATATATAAAGAGTACTATATGTGAAAATTCCATGCGTACCACACTTAAGTAAAAGGATATATTCTATTTAGCAAACGTCACCTGCTTAATTGTGTATATCAATCCAAAATGCTAACTACGTAAGCTATATAACTACAAAATGATGAACTATATTCCCACCTAACCCTTAATATTACCATAATAAGATATTTTGAAAAATCTCACTCTGCGTTTTGTTCATAAAGTGAAAGTAAATGTTATTTTTGGCCCTAAATTGACTATATGTACACAAACAGTTGAAACAACAAAATATTTGCAGAAAAAGGTCATGCAGGTTGGAAAATAGTTCTCTCTTTCCTTTATTTTGTTTTATACTATCTCTTTAGATACTCCCCTATCTCATGTGCAAACATACCTATAAGTAAGCCATTCGTATTGACTATTTAATGAGTGCAAACACAGTGTTTCTGTGGTGCTATCAAAACATTAGTCCTTTGTTTGAGCAGATCAACGTCTCCTTTTCTGTCTCAAGCATAATGTTGGCATCGTTATTCTCTTTAGATGCCACCAGTGGCTCAGAAATGTCACACTTTACTATGCTAGATGCTAGCGTTCCCCGTCTGACTGCACACAGAAGCGGAAAGAGAAGATCTAGTGTACTTGGCCAACACAGAACACTTGCTTCACTGACCACACAGTTACTTAAGAGCAAGAACAAGCCAGCTTGTGAAAATGAGGCAGCGAGAGAGAGTAGCATGATGGTGATGAGTCCAAGGTGAAATTGCATCTCATCTCCTGGTGTCTGGTTTCTAATGACATGCAATGTGCTCCCTGTTTTAAGGCCAAAAAGGGTTGAAGGTGAACTGGGTTTACCCTGCAGAACAGCCAATAATGTTGTAGATTTCCTTATAACAATTTAGGGCCAAACCATCTTCTGACATTAAAAAAATACAACCTGGATTTACTGAAGACTTGCGGAGAAGAATTAGTGCTGAAAAGGTGTGGGCACAGTAATTTTTAAGTTAGTAAGTGTTTTTGAACTTTTTAAACATTTTTAAATCATTAAATTTCCATTTTAGCATCTTATATGGCCCTTGAACATGAAGTGTGCAGTCAGATCAGTGTAAAGAAAACAGAAGATTAATTGTATTCAATTGTACAGAGGAATGAGCAGTGCCCTTGTAACTTTACAGAATGTTTTACACATTAAGCTGTTTCACACCTACATTTGTCAAATAAGCAACAACTTGCACCAAGTGGCTAATCGGAGACCAGAGAAAGAGTCTGTCTGCATTGTGCATTCCTTTTACTTTAGCACACACTCTTATCAGAACAAAATCCACTAAATGACTGTGTACACCAAGTTAATAAATTATGAAAAAGGCTATTTTCTCTCTGTGTGAATTTTCTTGACTTGAACAGAGCGTAATCCTGAGTGAAACATAAAACAAGAAAAAGAAAGTGCACATTTTTGGGGGTGGGTTGCATATAAAAGATTACCATGCAAGTCAAATCCATCAAAAAACAATATTCTGAAGAAATGTTGTACTGCAAAT
>JAUMHQ010000063.1:10381873-10398894 GCA_032361165.1 Enteromius paludinosus
AAGGGGTAGGTTTAGGTGTAGGGTCAGTGTAGGACAATACCACATACAGTTTGTACAGTATAAAAACCATTACGCCTGGAGAGTCCCCATAAATCACAAAAATAGACATGTGTGTGTGTGTGTGTGTGTGTGTATATATATATATATATATATTAAAAATTATCAAAAAATACAGAAGACATTTAGGAGCACAAGACAGTCGTTTTTCCTTTTTATTTCTAAATTTTGTGCATTGTTTATTTTATTTATTATGTATTATTATTGTTATTATTATTGTTTTTGTTTTACAATTTTATCATATTTCAATCAATTATTTCTATTTTTAATATTTACTTCTTGCATATATTTTTTTTTTATGAAAATGATCCGTTATATATACATTATTATATATTAAAATGTATATGTATATTGCCAAATTACTAATTACTAATTTTATTTAACAAATTAATGTTTAAGTAGGGCCTTTATAAATAATTCGTTACATATTTATTTACTTATTAATTTACTTACATACTTACCATACATTCATTCCATGCCATTTCGCCAACAGTGTTGTGGTCATTAGTGATACACGAGTGTGTTGAGACTGAGCTGCAGTCGGAGTCTCTATTGTGAGCCGCAGATGGGCGTCACCACTTTCATTCTCTCTATTTAAACAACCTGCAGCACAAGAGCCAACGATTCACTTCATCTCCTCCAAGGACAAGAAACCGTGGATTACTATTACCCACTGAACAAGCATTAAAGCCAAAATGACAGAGGTAAGAAATATCTTTTTTTGTCCTTAAGAACGAGCAAAAATACTTGAGAAGGAGTTTTAGTTGGGTGTTTTACTCACACTACTGCCTATCTGAGACACCTGCACTAACACTGGACGATTCGTTGACAACCCAGAAAGAATCCGTTGTTTTCTTTTTCTTCTTAATAATAGCTATTTTGTTAGTTTTAGGGGTTTCGTTATCAAGGGTAAGCATTTCATCTAGTTTATGTTTCACAAAAATGAACTAATACTGAGCATAAACAGCATATTTGTTTTTCCTGGCGCTAAATAAACTTCTGGTAATAATAGTAACAGAAGTCGCTTGATTAAGGACGTAAATCACGTAACCATGGCAACACTATGCCGTGCGCTTAGGATTAATACAACACTGAATGCTGAAAATGTTATATTCATAAACTTGTTGACTGATCTCCTTAGAGGCGAACAAACCAATTTATACTTATATTAGGCTACTTTTAGCCTATATAGAGATCTGTCTATAGATTTGTCTTCTACTCTAAAGTAAATTCTAGCAAACGTTTATTAAACTATATTTTGAGAAATAAACAAACAAAAACAACTTTTACTCACCGTTGTGACTTCTACCGCAACATAAGAATAAGTAAATTATGACAGCATTATTTTTTTATTTTAGGGTACAGGCCAGTTGGTTACGGAAACGTTAAATGAAACAAAACCCAATACTCTTTATATTGTGTTGTGTATGATCACATCAGTGCTGCAGAAAGTTACACAGTTACTGTAAATTGTACGTTTGAGAAAAAGCTCACATATGTTAAGCATTTTCAGTTCATTATATCTATGGTTTGGCTTTAAACATAAGTTCTGCTTTGTATTTGCTGCCAGTAATCCCAGTCTTTCATATTAGCTCATGCTTAGAGCTTTACTCAATGTATCATTCAATTACACTGTTTACATTTGTCGAAATCCGTAACCTCAAACTAAACAAATTCATTCAAAACACAAGATTAGTTTGGGGCACAGGGAATGAATTTCATTTTAATTGAAAAGTAAGGAATATTTGCTGCATTTTATGGCCTATAGAGAGCTTGCACAGCTAATGATTAGAAACTACAGGGTAAAACAGTTTGCAACCAGTAATACATTTCATCTTTATGCCCATCACCATTCACAATTTTGAGCTATTAATGACTTCATTTCCAACGTCCTGTCATCCTGTCAAGAACAGTGTCACAAGTTCAAGGCCCTCAAGGTGTCTGTTGTCAATAATCATTTGACACCTGGCACTCCAGTGTCCTTGTTTGAATACTACTGGAAGCACAAGAAGCATTCAGAGTTTAAATGATCAGTTGCATTGCTGTGGAGCATCTAGTAGATAGTGACAGTAGTGTTTGCGTGTCTGTCTCCACATGTTTCAGTCCTTAAAGAATTCATCTGTTACATTTTGTGCTTTGAACTTCCTAAACTATTTCCTCTTAGGACCAATAAACCATTCTTAAACAAACAAACCCAAAAGCATATCAAACAGCACTATTGTGTACTTACTAAATGGAAAACAATTAGATTAGCTTTGTAATGAACTTCAAACAGAATACAGGTGGAGTAACAGGAAGTTTTCTTTTGTAAGGGAAAATGATGTCTGTAATTCAAGACCCTAGTTATAACATTTTAGTACATAAACACAATCGCACACTCTACGTGCTGTAAGCCCTGCAACATAATGTGAGACAGGCTTATTTTATGTTTATGTATACTCTAATTCAGAACAGCATTATACTGAGATTTACATCCGTTGAGCCTGCTCTGCTGGAGATTGCCACTAAAAAAAGGATTTAGTGACCAGGAAAAAATCAAAGGTCAAGGGTCTGTGACCTCACCAACCACATAGTAACATGTCTTTTAGAACGGACCACTTAGATGTTTAAGATGGCGTGACAAAATCCCTAAACTGAAATTACTTTGCTCATAGAAATCACTGTGAAGTCATAGAACTGAGTCACTTTGATTTTTGAAAAGCAGAACCAGCTTAAAGGGTACTTTAACATGACTGGCTGGAAGCCAAACAGCTTTTGGCTTTTGAAGTAGTGTCAACTTTCTAGCCAAGATGAACCATGAAATTATAATAGGATGCTGTGGCAATTTCACAAAAATGTAATGCTTCAGCGCCTTATAGACTGGTTTGTCTTCTATGATAAGGAGGTCTTATGTCAAATAAATAATCGAAAAAGATTCAAACTTAATTTATGTCCCTGTGAGAAAAAAACTAAACAAAACAAAAAACAACAACTGTCAAATCCGATGCTGATTTCATAGTTCATAGCAGATTTGGTAGTTTTTTTTTTTAGGTAATTGCTTGCTTGTTTTCTGACAAGCAAGCAATTTTTTAAATCCTATTATGGGACTTATTTTCTAAAGTAATTCTAGTAAATGAAACCTCTCTAACACAGGAGAAGCCATATTTCACATCACAATCAAAAGATGCTCGTAGGAAAGCAAGGGTTTTGGAAAGCAGCAACACTACCATTCAAAACTTTTTTTTTAGAAAGAATTCATTTTAAAGAAGACATATTTGCATTCATTTAAAATCTTTTGTAGCAATAGTGTGCTATTAAAGGATAAGGTAAAAGGTATAAACATAATAATATAACATGCACAACACATTAAAATTTATTACATTATTATTAATGAAAGATTGGTAATTTAAATATCTAGAATAATACACACAACATTAATCAATGATATTGATATGATATATGATATTAAAATACATGTTTTTACATTACATTATTTTATATTTTGCACGCATATCTATATATCCTTGTATTATTTTACTACAAAATCAATTAAATTAATTGACATTGAATAGCCCGATGACATAGACCTTATGCTAATCATAACAGAGAAAGCTGAATATCGTCTTGAAGGATGTTTGACTTCTGTTTCTCTTCATCCACAGTTGCAGTCTTCACTACCAGATGAGAAGATGAGTCTAAGTGCCACTGAACTGACTGAATTCTTCTCCATGTGGGAAGAATTAAACTTCACAGACGCCAGTGACAACAACTCGCGGGTGGAAACGCAAATGTGCCCCACATCCTTCAACCGTCCCGCTCTCCTCCATGCTATGTGCACCCTCTACGCCTTCATTTTTGTTGTGGGCCTGGCCGCCAATGCGCTAGTAGTGTGGGTCAACTTGCGCTCGGAGCGTCATTACCACAACACACACTTGTATATATTAAACCTAGCAGTGGCTGACCTGTGTGTGGTCATTACTCTCCCGGTGTGGGTGAGCTCACTGGCACAGGGCGGTCACTGGCCCTTTGGCCAGGCGGCCTGTAAGCTCACACATCTACTCTTCAGCGTCAACCTTTTTGCCAGCATCTTCTTCCTGGCCTGCATGAGCGTGGACCGGTATCTTTCGGTGGTCCGCTCAGTGGAGACTTCTCAAAGACGAGGGCGACAAATACGTTGTTTAGTGTGTGCAATAACATGGCTGTTTGCTTTATTCGCCTCAATACCTGACACATACTTCCTGCAGTCCGTAAAGTCCCTACACAGTCATGTGACTTTGTGTCATCCTGTATATCCAGACAACCCTTTGCAGTGGATGGTGGGCATTCAGTTGAGTTTTGTGGTTATTGGTTTTGTCATACCCTTTCCTGTTATAGCAGTATTTTATGCGCTGTTGGCAAATGCTCTGGCTTCCTCTTCGTCTCATTCCCCATCAAATGGTGATCAGGATCGTAGTGTGAGCAGGAAGGTCATCTTCACGTACATAGTGGTTTTTATAGCTTGCTGGGCACCGTATCATGCTGTGCTGTTAGCCGATGCACTAGCTATGCTAGGTGTGTTCCCATTGGGCTGCAGTTCAGAGAACGGCCTTTTTGTGGCTCTGCACCTTACGCAATGCCTGTCGCTGCTGCACTGTTGTGTGAACCCCGTGGTCTACAGCTTTGCTCACCGTCACTACCGCTATGACCTCATGAAAGCCTTCATCTTTAAATATTCCAAACGTACGGGGTTGGCGCGACTCATGGATGGCTCTCAGGGCACCGAGATGGAGTACGCTATGGTGGAAAACACAGCTACGGCTGTGAGCTAGGACCCTCAAAAACAACACAACACAACACAAGAACTCAACAAGTTCTGCACTGCTTCAAAACACAAACTCCTCTGAAAGGTTTTCCTGAAATTTAGAACTAAAAGACTTCTGCCAAATTGCAGCAAATGCTCAAAAGTGACTCCAAAGATTCAGAATAATTCATTTGAAATGTACCAAAGACTGATTTTGTAAAATCAGAACCACTTTTAGATGTTTTCGTAAAATTCTGGTAAAACTCACCATGCGCTCTGTCAACATTGCAGCAAATGACACCAAATAAGATACTAATCGATGTATCTAAAATGTTCCAAAGATTGATCGTTTATTTTAACATTCAGAACCATGAACAACGAATTGATTCCAAGTTAACTGGCAGCCTAAATTTGGTCATGGCTTTGAGCCATCATAACATGATATATAATGCAATAAAAAAAAAAAATAGATTATTGGAATAAGTTTTACAAGAAAAAAATACAATTTCAATCTAAATCTGAATTTCATGTTACTTTTACTGTTACTTGCTGTTTATTCATAATTATTTGTGATATTTACTAGCAATTTCTGCGTGAAAATGCTTTCTATAACATTTTTATTTTGCTGTTTAAGGTTAAAAAAAAACATTAAAATGGTGATAAAGTTCATAAAAAGTGTTATTTATAACAGTGCTCCTGTATGTAATGTAACAGTATAACGATGTAGCTCTAGATCTCTGCTTAAATGTGTTCATATTTAGCTTAATTGCTACTGATTCAATTGTGAAAAGCACTTTCTTTGATAAAAGAGTGGCTTTTGTGTCTATGGCAAGAGGATTGGCATTACTTTTGTATTCTGAACTCAGCAACAGCACATTCCAACATGTTTTGAAGGATGGAACAAGTCAGAAAGAACTTCTTTTTAACTGGATTTTTTATGTGCGACTGAGTTTGCACTTCATTGTAGGTTTTGTTCATGTGTGTATATGATGTTTTATGACTGTGTGTTGTAACAGGGCCTCATGTTTGTACTTGGAAGGGAATTTACTTTAAAGATTATTTTGTCTCTTTAGGTTTGTATATTTCAATTATCTAAAAAGTAAGTTAAGTGTGTTATATTTATCTTTTCTTGCATTTTTTTCTGTTCTGTTGGAACACTGATTACTTAAATGTGCTTGGAAATAAATCATTTGATTCACAATGCTTATTAAATATGGACCTTGTCTCGGTGTAATTTAATAATGAAACATCAAATGTCTTCTATAAAGGTTTTCTCTCGCACATTTGCAAATATACAGCTTCTCTGTGCTATCTGATGGAATATGTTGCATGGTTAGGATTAAGCCATGCGTGTGCTGGAATTAATATGGATTTAATCTGGCCATACCTTTTCTCTTTGTTTATTAAAATCAACTCTGTATAACTGGTTCACCATCTGTTCAACAATGGTGGCCCCTTTTTATTTACATCCTAAGGGCATCATAAAAACTTAAAGGTAATGACTACAACCTCCAAGACAGTACAGTACTTTTAAATAACAGTGGTGAAAGTTCTTGGTTTAACCACATTCTATATAGTTAAAATGTTAAAAATATGAAGAACATTTTGTAAAAGTAAAGGGATATAACTGAAGATACATAAATGACTGAAAATAAATGTATTGTCTCCTTTTTCTAGAATGAAATGTTCAACATAAAACTTCTGAAGATAAACTTGGGTTTATTCTTCTTAACACATACACTGTAAATCAAAATCACACAAGAAGGACACGTTGTAACTTGACCAGGCAATTAATATGACAGTTAAATAAATTCTGTGTAACGATACCACACAAAATAAAACCCAGTGAACCCTACCTTTTTAATTTTTTTTCCATCTTAGTCAGCTAGAGCAGAATTTCCACATCAAACAGATGCAGAGGCAGAACAAGGACACATGAGAGTCTGATTTAAACTAATTTGAACTCAACCAATGTCAAGTTTATAATACTTTCAACCCTTTCCTGTATTTAGACACCTGAGCAAAACCTCTTAAGATTGCATTAGTGGCTGACTTTAACAGACAGACTTCTGTACACAGTCCATGGTTGTTCAAAAGCTGTGTTGATATAATTCAACATCATATAACTGCTGTTTTTCCAAATCATTATTTATAAACCCAGTTTCTTATATTTCTTTAAAAAAAAAAAAACGGGCTATCTGCATAAAGTAAAAAAATGGTGCAATATTATTGTCCCAAAGTTTTTAATCATTTTATTTTTCATAAAGAACCAGCATGATTATGGATTAAACACAAAGTTTACCTTATTTAGTATGGTCCACAGTTTGAACATCAAACAAGTTATTGTTATATAATTTAATAGTTTTCCCATTAGCGGCTTAGTTGATGAACTCTTCTTGAACTCATTTGGATTCAGTCTCTTCTGATTTCCCAATTCTATTTTGGCACCAGTCATAATGTGACACATTTTCATCCCTAAACATCCTCTGTGACTTTCGCAGAAGCTATTAATTTATTTTGTCATGTTCAAAGTGTTCATGTCGGGAAAATGACACCACAACCCAACACAACACAACTGTCAGGCACTTCAAACATCGTAAAATGACACTTCATAAAAATGTATTCCTTCAAACACAACATTGTTATGAATGTAGGCTGTGTCTGTGTTAAACTCACAAAGGAAAAGAAAGGAAACCACCAGTTTGAAGCAGGTCATGACTCCCAGCAGTTTTTTCTGTGTTACACGACCTCAGTTTACAGGCTGCCCAAAAGCAAAGACAGTGAACAGCGAATTTTAAAGAATGCTTAGACAAAAGGATTAATGCATCACAGCATGGAGCATTTCACAAGAACATAGAGAAACAAACCTTTATCCAGAGACCATGATGACAAATACCTTGTTATGAATAGTAAAATACATGTAAGGTACTGTCTAATATAATATAATGTCATGTTTTTTTGGAACTGGATATTGTACAAAAAAAATATTACTAGTCTAATGATATCATTTGTCATGTAGACCTAATTGTTTGGACGGACTCAGTTGTGAGAAGACAAATCTTGTTTTTCATTTTGGTCTCCTCCTGTGGTTTGGCTGGTGCTCCAAAAGGGATTTGAGAAGAAGGCAGAGAGCCACTGGTTCATGCTGGCTGAATGAACAGCCCAGGATGGCGTGTAATGTGAACAGCCGGTATTTCTGTATGTTGGTTTTACAACAAAGCTAAAAAGATTTGTCTTTGAGTCAGCTGATACTGTTTGTGAATGTGCTTCTATAAATACTGCAGTTGCCAAGGATATTTGACGAGAGTGATGCTGTAAAACATGAAAATGCATGATCAATAAGATAAATATTTATCTTGCAATCCAACTTTATCAAAACATCACAAAACCCCAGACCGGACATACACCCCCAAGTGCACATTACAAGACACATGCTAAAATGCTAAAATGCACATGTCTAACCTAAACACACAATCATGTACTCAGATTCTTCTCTCTCAGACACAATAGTGTTTATATGTCTGTGTCAGGACCTAATTTGTCTAACCTATATTTCATGTCAGCCCTGGATTCATCAGTTGCAGTATCTTTTCATGAAAACACAATATGACTTTGATTTTATTGCACAGACTTTGATTCTTCAGCAGAAACTGACAAGGGAAGATTATGCTTTCTGACATTGTTGTTGGTGTCAGTTCACATACTTTTCCACAGCATAATAAATATCATAAAATCTGATTACATCAATTCATCTGCTAGTTCAGCATAAAAATGGCAAATGTGTTTGAAAATGTTTTGTGTGTATGGCAGATTTAGGTATGTTTACATCTCATTTAATACTGCTGACGACAGCTTGTTTTTACAATGTTCGTCACACACGTAAAGTCACATTCTTGTAGTAGTTGTAACTTGAATTTATGTACTGCAGCAACTTGAAAGCAACTTGCGTTTTTAACATACTCAATGGTATCAAAATTCACGTTTGAGGTAAGATTTAACTGTTGTAACAAAAAGTTTGAATTTATAATTTATTTATTTTTTACCTCAAAATTGCAATTCCAGGATTTCTGGAGTGCAAACTTAACAGCTGAATGATAGATATTGTCTCTTAAGAGTTGGGTGGTCCCACGTAGCCCTTTGCAGAGATTTTACGTATATAGTTTAAAGGGTTCTTGAGTAGGTTTATAGGTTTTTGGGAGAGCTTGTTAGCAGGATGCATCTAACAAGCTGCAGAACATTACACTTGCAAATGATTGCAGATATAAGCTACAGGTATGATACTGACACAAGGATATTAAGACATGAACTTTATTAATGGTGACAGTTGTGGCAGTTTGTTTAAGTTAAACTTTCTGACAATTCCCCACAACAGCCTCCACCCTAACTGCTGGTGTCAAGGCCACAACCCTGAGGTGTTCTCTTTTCACTTTTGCTTTACAAATATTGATGTCTCACATTACTGCCATGACATTGATGAGTTATTGTTGATCGCTGGGGAAAAATCTGTTATTAAGTACGGCTTTATAGCATTTTAGTCAAGGTAAGGTGATATAAAGGCATCTGATAACGAAATACTGAGTACTGTATTTGGTAAAGATGTCTCAAAGGTTACATCTCATTTTATTTCTTCCATGCTTTCGTTACGGCTGAATCCTTTTCTGCCATCTCTCTATTACCTTCACAGATACAGATATCAACTGGCAAGTCTACACATGTACAGTTACATCATTTATAACATGTGGATATGTGACAGGTAATTCACAGTTAATTTTCAGAAGAACTGTAAGTGAGTGGCACAGTTCACTGCAATCTAAATATTTTACAGAATTAAGCTTTACAGAAAAGTGGTTATAAAAGCTTTACCTTTTCAACATGTTGGGGGTCAATCAAAGATTACTTTTTAAAGAACAGATCATCTTTTGCTCTAATTTGATTCACAAAGTGTCAGTGACCTAATGTTGTCACTTGGGCAACAGCCAAACATATCATCACTTTTTAATGCATAAATATTCAACCCCTATAAGGATTCTAGAGATAATATGCGCCAACAGTTCTAAAGTAGACTGTAAATTCAAAACGGGGGACTGTCATTAGGCCTATGAAAAATATATATTGTTTTGTGAATAATACATCCTGTCTGTTCTCTCCACAGAATGATGAACTTCTTTTTCTTCTTAATTAGGTGGTGGTACAGTTTAAATTTCTGGGTTGGTTCTTATTTTAAGCCCTGGAAGGGGAGAGATGTATGAAATTTCTCAGTTCCTCACTGAGACCTTGAGCAAGACACTTTTTTGGACAAAAAGCATTAATTAAGTGATAAATAACTGAACCCGCAGTCAAGGAGAAGTCAGTGAGAGTCAAGTTTCTCTCTAGGTGAGTGTATGTGATGATGGGCACAGAGTCTTGTTTTCACATCCCTGAAACGGGATTTTCTCTTATGGACTCTGCATAAATTCCCACGGGAACCTCTGGTCTGATTTGGTAAAAGGAAGAGAACAATCCTCTATCCTTTTTCACATTCACCACAAACATCAGCTCATACAGTATGAGTTAAATATGTATAGGATTGTGTTTCACACGGAAACTGTAGCTTGATTAGTAAACCAGGGAAGCAGGTTTTTCCCACCCACTATTCTTCCCATTCATCCTCATGTGCATGTGTCCCAAAGCAGATCCCTGAATCAGACAAAGACCCCATGATAGCTCTGTGATTCAGCAAAGTAAAGAGGTTGTTCCACATTGACATTTGACTTCCTCCAGACACTTTCTAATCTATCTATGCATTCTCTAGCAATGCCATTCCCACTGTGACCCTACAAACTCTCATACAAACACATATTTTATTATTAATATTAATATTAATAAAGTCAACTCTACAACAAACCAAAAGGGTTGTTTTATAAATGCACAGGCCTATTTTTCTTAAGACCCCACTCCATCCTATTCGGTGGCAACTCACACAACTCATTTACATATTGGACATATTCATTAGAATAGATTGTTTGTTTGTTTTTTGCCAACACATTTGTCAACCTTAACGGCCTTTTCACTTCACTTCTTTCCTAAAACATTGACTGTTTCAGTTGGCCTGTTTAGTAGCCAGCTTCATTTACATCAATAAACAAACAGGTGACTGCAGACTCCCTGAAGGGATCATTCATCAAAGTGGCATAGCATGACAGATAAACTCACCAGGAGGAACATGATCCAAACCACAGCACTACAATACTAACCAAACAGAAACTCAGCCTACAGCTACAAGCCTTTTTCTGCAGATTTGATGACAAAAGAACATTGTTCATTAAATCTTAAGAAGCTTTATCAGCTGTTGCTTTAAAAGTACCATACATACTAATTAAGATACACTTAATATTAAGCATTTAATAACTATTATTAGTAAAACTGTATTTATAATGATTGCAAGTAACACAGAAGCATGACGAAGTTATGTTACATTGTACTGTATCTGTCAAAGAGCAAAAATGTATGCATACTTGACCCCTGTCTGATCTAATAAAAGTTCTGGTTTGTTGTGTTAATACCACAGGTACGTGAGACTGAACAAAACTGAATTCTTTTATACAGGCTTTAGCAGAAGATATACAAAAACTATGATTTCAGTTCCTTTTGTTAAAATGATATCTTGCAGCAAATACTGGGAATAATGTAACCTTATAAACCCATGCTCCATTCTCATTTTTTACCATCTGTTTCTTGTGTTGGCTCAGAGATCGGACCCCTGCAGAACTTGTGCTGTCCTCTAATATGAGAAATCAGAGGAACGCAGCTGAGACAGTGTTTCTCACGTCAGAGCCTGTAGGAATGAGATAGGAGAAGCCAAGTCTATTCCCAGAGGCAATGTAGACCATGATTCCCCGCAGATACTGTACATAGCAGGAACCAAAAGATTTTAGATGGTGCTCTCGCCAAATCAACATTTTGTGCTACACACAATCATTGTTATTCAGTGAGAAAGTGAAATTATTACTATAGACACTGACCTATGACAGTGCCCAAAAATGAAACTTGACTGTGGGCCATGGGTCTAAATTAAATGTTGCATGATATCCAATTTTATTTGATTACAATTCAATCAAAGATGTTGACCAAGGGACATCTTGCACTTGGCAAAATCAGGTTAGCATACTTACTATCTGGTAATAAATAAATAAAAATGGAATTGGAATGTTGTATATATTTCCCGAAAGCCCACCTTTGTGCTTTGTAAGTTTGTTTTTTGTCCAGTATTTTTGTCTCAGAATCACATGTTTATTTTTTATAAGCTCAAAGGGGTTTATGAAAAGGATTTCTTTTGAATATGTAGGGTCTGTTTGAGCTCATAAATCTCTTTACAGCATCTAGAGTTCAGGAAGTCAAACAATACTAAAGACAATTGAAGGTATTTACCTCCATGAAGATGGAAGTACGTTGGAGGAGGAGATGGCAAAAGGACATATCCATCACAGGCCGAGTTATCAGCTAGACGGAAAGGAGAGGCTTTCAGGATGTCCTTTTGTAAACAGTCAAGCTCATCACAGTCACTATACATCAGTGAAAGCTGTAAGCCAAAACAATATTAGCGTAAACCAAAACAGAACCTGTATGGAACGCTTATGCCCGATTCATCTTAGCTATAGCCTATGATAAATAATAAATGAACGCATCTGCACCCTGCAGGTGAGAGTGATTTCACCAAGTACAAGATGTTCCTGGATCAACATCTTTGTTGATCCTGGAACAACATTCTGATCAACCAATCCGAATTGAAGAATAACTTTTCAAGAAATATCTGTTTTAGGCTTATAATCATAGTTAGTTGTTTGTTAATCAGCTATCATTTCCCACTGATTTTAGGCATACATTTTGGGTAGGGGTAGGTTTAAGGGTAAGGATTGGGATAAGTTTATATTTTTGGACAGTAATGTTGATCCAGGACCAACAAAATTTGTTGATCCGTGTCTTACTTGGCAAAATCACGGCGACCGCACCCTGCAGATCAAGGAAACCTAACCTTTTGTTCACTCCACTGTAGTTCTGCAAAATATTATTTTTTAGTTAATGAACATATGCTTGTGTCAAATTTCAAGCTAATTGCAGAACACCCGATGAATGAGAAACCACGCCGACTGTCTTTGAGAGGAAAATGGTGTGTGGTTTTGTTATGTTTTTGTCTTTTAGGTTCAGATATCAGAAGGTTTTCTTATGTTCAAATCGCGCCACCTCTCGGCGCTAATGACACGACGCACGACTTTTGTTTTGAAAGACGCACGTGAAAGCAGGAAGTGTGCAGCAGTGGCAGAGGCAGCATGGCGTACTCGGCGAAGATAGGACCGTCTATTTTGAGCAGCGATCTGTCGCAGCTCGGGAGGGAGTGTGAGCGAATGATGGAGTGCGGTGCTGATTATCTGCACCTTGACGTTATGGATGGGTGAGGAATAAAGTTTGCAATTCTTCATCTAAGTTTCTCACCCAATGTTGACGTGCATTGATAGGGATCATGTGGCCCAGAGAACCAATACCATAACTACTCAAGTCTTTTTAGTAAACGTTACCAAGAACATGTAGTTATCCAACAGTTTGTCACAGGAACGATGCAACACCCACGCTGTGCATCAATTTTAAGGAATGCTACGAGAAGTCATTCACATCTTGCCACTGCATTGGGACAATTATTTTATTTCCCTTTTTAAATTCGTATACAAAGTGAAGTGTTGACAGGATCAGCCAAGCAAGCATTCAGACTTTTAACCCAAATGATTGTATGAAATGTATACATGCTGCAATTTAAAAGATGCTTCTTAAGTTCACAGAGGCTGCATAAAAAATACAGTATGTGTGTGAAATATTGTTACAATTGAAAATGTTGTGTATCCCTGTGATGCAAAGCTGAATTTTCAGCAGTCATACTCTTCAGTGTGGCGTGTTTGGAATTCATTGTAATATGCTGATTTGGTGCTCTTTTAATAATTTATAGCAATGCTGAAAACAGTTGGGGGGTAATTGAGGGGGTAATTATTTGAGGAAAACAAGTTTGTAAGAACAACTTCTATAAAAAAAAAAAATATATATATATATTTTTATAAATGTTTCTACTGCTACTTTTAATATATTTAGTTGATTACTTTTTTCTTCAATCTCTTTTTTCATCTTTAAATTTGCTCAAGGCATTTTGTTCCAAACATCACATTTGGACATCCTATGGTGGAATGTTTACGACAGAGTATCGGACCTGATCCATTTTTTGGTGAGTTTGGTCATTGTAAAATTGCCTCTACTCTAGTTTGTTTTATGTGAGCTGCACACAAACTGGCCCTGTTCTTCAGGACACTTTTGTTAGTAATCTGCTAGACACCCTGGGTTCTTTCAACATGAAAGAGTCTCAGTCTCTTTCTGTATTCCTAAATAAACATTGCGTCTAGGATAAACCAGATAAGCAAAACATTGCAGTGTTTGCTTTGTGTAGATTTGAGGGCTTTGCTTAACCTTTGCCTTTTTACAGACATGCATATGATGGTTTCCAGGCCAGAGCAATGGGTGAAGCCCATGGCAGCAGCAGGAGCCAATCAGTACACTTTCCATCTAGAAGCCACAACCAACCCTGGTAACCTAATCAAGGAAATCAGGGAGAGCGGCATGAAGGTCTGTGCAGAACAGCCAATTCTCTGTATATGTAATGAATAATATGCTTAATAATTTGCATTAAGCACATAAAATGTAGAGAAAGCATATCATATAAAAATGTAAATGAAATTATCTTATTAATTTAATTTATTTTTAAGCATATCTGTGTTAATATCATAGTCAAATTATGTGGCTTTTACCACGATGATCTTATGGCGCCCTCTGCTGACTAATATTTTTTTCCTAACCCATTATAAGTTGCGTGCATTAAATTGAGGCTAATTTCATTTGAGTAAATTAGAAGTAAATTAGCTGGTTTAAAGGAGGTGTCAGCAAACTCTTATTTTGATACAAATCTAATATTTGTGAATCTAGAATTGCTTGTATAGTATTTTAATTGTAGTAACAGTCTTATGCATGTTTTTGATGCAGGTTGGTCTTGCCATTAAACCTGGAACAACGGTTGAGGAATTGGCACCATGGGCTGGGCAGATCGATATGGCTCTAGTCATGACTGTAGAGCCTGGCTTTGGTGGTCAGAAGTTTATGGAAGATATGATGCCAAAGGTACACAATTGTACGATCTATTAGTCTCATTAAGATTCCTCAGACAATACACTAAAGCTGCGTATCTCCACAGGTAAGCTGGCTCAGGAGTCAGTTCCCTTCTCTGGACATTGAAGTGGACGGAGGAGTCGGTCCAGACAGCATCCACAGATGTGCTGAGGTATAGCTGCCCTTTACTGCACACATATTCATTTGTGTGAATAGAAAAAGCAAGAGATTATTTGAAGTAGTGATTAACTCATCTTTATTCTTTACTACAATTTAAATTTTTAGGCTGGAGCCAACATGATCGTATCGGGCAGTGCTGTGGTGAGCAGTGAAGACCCTCGTTCTGTAATCGCCCTCCTCAAAAACGTTGTTATTGAAGCGATCCAGAAACGTTCTTTGGACCGCTGAGCATTTTGAGTGTTCACCCAGCACTAAAAGTCTTTCCTACAGAGTCTGTTTTATTGTGCACGTTTGTTATTGAATGCTCAGTGGTGCTTATGAACGGACATGACCCATCGGTGGATGTGCTGAAGGTGCTTTTGCACATCAACAGACTTTAAGAACTACCTTGGCCAAGACTCTTGTCTGGATTCATCTGGAGTTTTCAAATTCATATGGACTTTCGAGAACTTCAAGCAGATAGACCAGACAGATTCAATCTACATCTGACCATTCCCGTCGTAATTAATCTTGTTTGATTTGATTAATAACATTTATTGTTTTTCATAGTACCAGTAACAGTGACAACAAATTGAGAAAGCTGCTGCTGATAACTACTTCTAACATTTCAGTGTTATCAGGTTTGTTGGTAAAAGAATGACATTGGAATTAAACTGCATATACTCTTCATCCTTTACTACTCATTTGCTGCAGATCATGATCGTTTAAATAAATAGTTTTTTTTCCCAACATTCCAGCAGCCTGCGTTTCTAAAACAAACAGCCTGTGTTTTTTTGTTCTATCTAATAAAATCGTTTTGAGAATAGCATTAACCCGACAAAATGTTTCAGATGCTGAAGTCACCAAATGTACATCTGTAAACCGTTTGTTATCTAAACAAATACAATGTCACATCTTTCAAGTGAAATTAAATCTCCTTTCCGTGCATGCTATCTCATTTTGTACAATTATCATTCAGATCCGCTTCCATTTAATCAACTACATAAAAAAAACAAACAAAAAAAAACAACCCGAATTAAAAGAGTTATTGAAATAAGCTCTCACAGAACAGATGCAGATCAGTTTATGCAATTTATAATTATCTTGGAGTTGTCAGTCCACGGCCAGGACCTCAGGATAGCAGAACCTGTGCCTTCCAAAATACGACCCTTCACCTTTTTTTGCCATTCTTCTGCCAAATCTCCCAACAGGTCGTATTCCCCTGCCTTTATACCACACTGCATCAATGTTCGGATCTACAGAAAAATAATGGTATGAATATTAGGTATTGTTATATTTTGTAGTCATAATTGGTATGTGTGTTAAATTTTACGTTCTGTTTTTTTAGTAAAATTGTACCTCTTATCTCCATTGATCGTAATGGTAGATCGTCATGAGGTTTAGGCTGTGTAAAACATGCTAACAGCATAAGAATACAGAGCAAAGCACACAGATTTACAGCCATGGCTTAGTGTCTGTCCCTAGACAGAAAAAAAATGTCACCTGTAAGAAAGAATGAATGGCAAATTGGAGCATATTCATTAGTTTTTAGAAATGCTTTCCACTTGCCACTTGTTTATGTTTACATTTATTCCAATCATAAAACTAAATATATATATATATTTTTTTGTTTAATGTTAATTTGAGGTGGCTACCTTTTCTCATGTATATACTACAATTTAACAGCATTTGAGTTAAAGTCCATAGTTGGTAAATTACAATATATTAAAACTTACAGGATGTTGTCTTCTGTGATCCTTAAAATTCAATTAAAATGATCCTTGAGATCCTTGAGTGCAGAGGAAACATAAATGTGTCTTCAAGGTAGCAGTTTTTCAGTGGATTTGTAGTCTTACAGTCTTGTCATAGC
>JAUMHQ010000063.1:10401385-10419928 GCA_032361165.1 Enteromius paludinosus
TTCATCAAGCTTTTTCCTGAGTTCAAGCTCCTCTAAATCAGCTGGAGACAGATCATCCTCTTTATGCTCAACCTAAAAGGAGAGCAGAAGAACTACATGAGAATTAAAAGTCAGTTCATGCTATTTCTTCGAAACCGTGTCCTATTTTATGGGTTCTCTTTTTTTTATTGTACAAATATGGTACAGTACCATCCAAAAGTTTGGAGTCTTTAAGATGTGCTTTTTTGTTTGTTTGTTTTTTACATAAAAAAATAAAAAACTTGCAAAAAAAGATGCATTTAATTAATCAGACAGTAATTACATTGTTATACAAACATTATATTTTAAAGAAACATTCTATTTCTGTTGAATCCTAAGATTTTAAACATTTCTATTGAATCCTGCAAAAAAAAAAAAAAAGCAACACAAATTTTAATATTGATAATAACAAAATCATATTTCTGTAACAACCAAACTGGCTACTATAATATGATTTTTTGAAGGATCATAAGATACTGAATAATATTTCACAACAAAACAGTTTTGAATGTATTTTTTATCATCAAATAAAAGCAGTATTGGTGAGAATAAGACACTTCTTTCAAACTGAACAAAAACACACAGACCCCAAACTATACATTTAAATATAATAATAATAAAATAATAATAACCAGCTGCCGGTGCAGATTTACTTCTTCAGAACTTACTTGTTCTGCTGATCCCCCAATAACTGGCAAGATGAGTTTCTGCTCCAAACGGCTCAGAAGAGTCTCGATTGCTGACATACGCTTGTTGAGCTCAATAATCTAGTATCAGAGTGAACTTTTTAAAGGATGCTATGAAGTGCACTTTTATCACTTTTACAAGTCACACAGATTTTGTCATGACTTTTTGACTCTACCTGTGGAGGAACCTCATCTGGTGAGTGCTCCCTGTGTGGGGCAGGACTATATATGATGCGCATCTCAGATTCATCGTCATCTTCTGAGTCTTCCAGGCTGTAAGAAGGCTCACGGTGGAAGTGATAGTTAGAGCTGCCAGCTGAAGAGATGCTCATCTTAGAGAGGGAACGAGATTTTGTCATCCTCTGTTCTAGATGTGGTGTGCAGTCATCTACAGAGTGCAAACAAAACACTGACTAAAATTAAGTAAATAAGAATTTCTGAGTCCAAATCCAAATAGCCTGGAATGGATTTTGTCATGTCAGGAACTTTTTGATTACTGTAATTATTTTGTAGTGTTTTTAACAGTGATTATTTTTGTTTATAGTTTATTAGATTTAAAATTCCCAGCACAAGGTAGCCTAAATCTCGCTGACAGTAGGAAAAAATATGATGGCCTGAAGGGGAATCCCCAAACCTCTACAGAGTCTTGGAAAAAAAGAAATCCTCAGAAATCTGTAAGGGAAATTGAAGTAGACAGCATATTTTACCAAAACGGGAAGGTTTGTCCAGACTTCTTTGGCTGATTTGCAACATCTCCTTCATCTCATCACCTCTACTATGAGTTCCATTCTCCAGGATCTCCTTAAGGATTGTGGACCAGTCGTCTTCAGTTACTGAATCCTTACTCTGGGTTACTTTCTCTTGGCTACCTGAATACTTTAAAAAGTAATACAAAAATCAAATGAAAAAAAAAACAAAAAAACATTAATAAATAAATGTCACATATTGCATGTTCTTAAACAAAACTTTCAGGATACTTTCATTAAAGTAAATTATTGTCTAGAATACCTATTATCTACCAGTCTGTACTGAAAACAAAAGGAAACAATCCCTGATGGGACAGCATGGCATGACTAATTTTGTGGTGATTTGCTTCAGTCTTATCACTGTTAGCAGTCAGACAATGCTCAGTGGGTGCACTCTGCATAATTTGTTTATCACACTGGGTAAATAAATCCCAAATTTTTCACACCATTGCAAACTGTGTATTCTTTATTGCCGATCTAATGCATTTGTTCTTACTATACTGTATATAATTCAAAGCAGCTGGCCATTGCCATTGAAGAAACGTTTTAGGGTAATGTTTCTTTGCATGCCTTATATGTTTGACATATGGAATGTGTTTTATATCTCACATCAGATGTGTAACAACATAAACATACAAACCAGAAGTATGGGAGGTCGCGAAAAAGCAGGGTTCTCAACACCTAGATTAAAATCAAGAGGATCAACAGGGAGTAGCCGTCTGCCTTTTCTCATCTTAAAGGGGAAAGAAAATGGTTATTTTTAATTCTCTAGAAACTAATAAACAAAAAAGTTACTTTTTATCCAATACCTATTTTGTCTATTTTATCCAATACCTGTTTTAAAATGCAAATCAAATTTAAAGTAAATGTGAAAATGCAGAGTCAATTCATGACGTAGTCCTGTTCTTTATTCTCTTTCCTGTCTACTCTGATGCCCATAAAACTAAACAAAGAGATTGAGTCACGTTTAAACAAGGATTGAACATAGCCTACAAGCTGGTAGTCTGTCTAAAATTATAGTCTGTTTTCATGTGGACTTCAAAACCACCTCCAGGTGGCAATGAGATGAATCAAAATTCTACAATAAGAACAAAGGGAAATCCAGTCCTAACTATAGAATTTGTTAAAACTAAAATTAAATTTGAGCACCAGAGGGCGATCATACACTACTGTATAATTGAAAGTTTCTGGCATTTTAAGGGATGAATCATTACCAAGCTGAAGTGGCGTCTGTCGACCCGCTCAGATTGCTCATCTTCCTGGCTATACAGAGAACCAGCTGCGAGGATGTCAAAAGTTACAAACATGAATCTTTGATCTCAGACAAGACACACTATAATGATTACTGAGTCTGACTCATTTAAACTAATATAAATTAAAAATTATGTGTACTCTCTCACAGGTCCAAACGTAGAAGCTGCCAGATAGATAAGCATGGTCCAAAACTAAAGACCTATTTAAATATGTTTACCATTATCTTACTAGCTAACATAGATGAGATTAAGCTACAACATTTGTAAAGTAAAATTTAGAATGGGTTAAAATGATAAATTAATAACACCTTTTGTTTTGCCCTATGACCTCATTTTAAAAACAAAAATACAGTATATAGTAGGTCAGCGTAACATAACAATATTGTTTACTGCTAGTATTTGAAAATGTAAAACGTATGATTTTTAATTTTAATGTATTTTTATATTTTAAAATGTAACATTTTTCTTTTTGGGAAAGAAAATGCCACATTTAATGAAAAATGATACTTTTTATAACTATAAATCTATGTTTGAACCAAGTGTATGTTCAGTTGTTTTCATGGCTATGTTAGATGTTTGTCTTTCACAGACATTTTGTTCTCCATGTTCCTTGCTTTATTAAATCAAAGATGTGAGAGCAGATGGCTGCTGTATTGTTTGGACAGATGAAACATTCACTGATTACTTTAGATTCTTGCATGACATCAGCATTCAAAATGTCTATATCACAAAGGAACAGAACGTTTTTTTAACTTACTGTGAACTTCAGGCATGCTGTGCGTGTCATCATCTCGAGGCTCTGTGTAATGGAAATGGGGGGTTAGGGAGGAACAGTGACAGATGAAAAGTTAAACAAAGAAGACAAGAGACAGAAAGTAAGCTGTGATTGGTTACAGGAGGCAACCGCTGTTGAAAGCAATAGTAGAACAATTAAACAGTGGCTTCAACTAAACCTAATGCCATATTTTTTATATGTGACTTTTAGTCACATTACTGATTTTGAGGTCATGAACAAGACAATTCCCAATTTCAATTCCAAGTTATGTTAGTGTTGTTTGACATTTATTTTTATTGTGATACATATAATGCACATTATTTAAAAAATATATATATTTTGCAGTTTCAGAACATCGTTAATCTCATTTGACCCAAACAACAATTTTCTTCAGTGACCTCTATATTTAGGACAGACAGAGCTTGAAAATTGGATAATAGAGAAGCACTCCGGTCCAAGCACAGAGAGAAATGAGACATGTGACAGCTTAAAGGAGTAAATCACATGGATGATTCGGCCCAGCCATTTCTCTCTCTCCCTCACTCCCTCTGGATCCCTCACTAAATCCTTCAAAGTTATGAGGGCCTATCTTCTCTAAGCTCTGCTTTCAGTGTTCCTGCTGTAATTCATCTGTGAGACATTGCTTAAAAATAGTTTTATATTAACTGATATCTCGTTTAGCACAGTAAGAATCAAATCTCATTTCTTAATAACTTTCTAAATGTACAAAATTCCTGTTAGAATAGAAATGAACAAACAGAATGCAGTTTACTAACTGGTCCAACTGAATGCTTTTTACAATCAGAGTATAGATTTTTTACATTTTCCTATTAATTTATGTATTGGTTTTGCAAAACCGTCAGTTTAGTATTTTTTTTTTACTCAGTTTAACCATAACAAATGTATACTTATTATATTTTTTGTTCTTTAGACTTATCCAAACATAAAGATCAAAATTTCTGGCAAGGATTCCAGTCTAAGTCCTTAATTTTTGTATTATGCTCAAATTAAAAACATTATATCTGTGGACTACTTGAGATGATTAACTCTTGCTCAATTAAACATGCATTTGAAGTCTACCTCTGAGGTCAGTTTGAGAGCTTGCACGGTCACTGTTCAGCCTCTTGAAAAGTGAATTCATGACCTTTGCACTCCCAAAACGCTTGAAGCGAGAGCGTACATTCTCATGGAACCATTCTAGAGTGCCAATCTTAAGGACTCTATAGGAACAAAGACAAAAACAAGAACAACAATGTTTCAGCCAATCCAAACTGATCTCATGAGAAAAGTAGGATCTGTTCATTTGCAGGAAATGACCTTTGTTTAAGGTTGTGATTTGATTAAATGCATGCAGACCTGGTGAAGATGAATCATCAATGCAAAGCACTGGAATAATGGCCCAAGTAAAGCCCTTAGCCCTTAGTCTCAAAATTGGGCCTTATTTATGAAACATAAGCCAAACTGTTTAGAAACCATTCTTACATAGATTGTCCCATTAAAAAAATTGACAGTTTTCCATACTTACACAGAAATTTGTTCTGTATGTGTTTTATGTACTTCCTCTGTATGCTGCTTTACTGACATGTGTCATGTATAGATAAAGGCTAAATCCCGCTCACATGTCTGTCAGGTACTCACCTGGCCATGTGACATGGATCACAAACCCAACCACGGTCTTTTTTGTTAAAATGGCTGCAGGACTTGCAGACATATAGCTTGCAGTCTAGACATTGGCGCTTGCTGTTGACAAGGAATTTGAAGGGCTGCAGACAGCGGATGCAGAGAGAATCACTGAGTTTAGGCTGATATTCCAACAGCTCTCTTTTGTTGTCCTCTTTCATTATTTTGGTCTTGAGTTCCCTGCATGAATAATAAAATATTATTTGTAATGTGTTAAACAAGACATACGCTTGGAATCTTGGAATCTGCCATGATTCCAGTTCAAAACGCACTTATAAGGTTTAATTTAAAGTGCATTTAAGTGTGCCAGACGTAATTTAAATCGTATTCATTTATTTAGGGCGCAAATCCCTGAATGCATGTTCCGAAGTAAAGTAAACTTTAACAGATTTTCCCTGCTCAGTAGTAGGGAGCAATGAACATTGTGTAGGGACCATGACCACAGTTTATGCACAGAGCTCTCTTCTAACGAGCTGATTTTTAGAATCAGGTGCGTTAACAAAGAGATACTTGCAAAATATGCAGAGCGGTTTGAGTTTACTTTCATAACACTGCCCAAACGTTTAAGAAAGAAGGCTGAACTATTAGTCTCTCTGTAGTGTTGCTGCCGGTGTCATGTTCTCGAGACACTGTTTCGTTGTGAAAATGAAAGTACTTTGTGCTTCCAAAGACGAGTTTTGAGCAGTGTAGCATAAAGCTTTTTGTTTGTCTTTTCTCCCACCACAAATGGAGACAAAGTGTTATGTTTATGAGGCACTATGCAACGCAATGCGTAAAAAGACAATACTAGTCACGATAGCCAGCAATTATGTCCCTACAAGATGCAACAAAATGCCTCATTTGTAATGTGTTTTACTGTTTTTGTATCATAGTTCCGGAACATAGCATCACGTTATGGTAAGGGGCATAACATTTGTCACACGCTTGAGGTATTCGGCCAATAACACTGCACAAGATTTTAGCCCAATTTTTTATTCGTCGACAGGTTTTGTGAAATTGCAGACAAATGCCTGAAATCGGAGACAAAAAGGTGCTCGTTCACGCGAGTGAGAATGATGCAAATAATTGGTATGCAAAATTTCTGGAGATGTCAACGAAAATCAAAAAATCCTGCTGTGTGAAATGAGTTCTGACTGAAACATTCATTAGTGGTGACCTGCAGCCAATGAGAGAGCAAGAGACAGGGCAGCAGCAGGAAGTTTGGGGAGTAAAAAATAATTAGTTTGATTTTGACCTTCTATTTAGATTTGTAAATAGATTTGTAAAATTTCATGGCGAGAGGAGCCGTGTTCACTCCAGTCGGTTCGGTTGTCAAAGCCAGGTGAACTGTCTTGTTCCCTTGCGGTCTCAAATCCGCAAAAGACGGGTTATAATCCCGTTTCACGGCGAGAGGGGCCGTGTTCACCCCAGTCAGTCGTGGTTACACAGCCTAACAAGCTGCTGAAGGTCCTCGCGGTTCCTAGCCCACAAGAAACGGGTCATACTCCCTAATCACGGTACAAGGAGCCATGTCATGTCCAGCCGGTCCCGGTTTCACCGCCTAAGGAGCTATTGTCGGTCCTCGTGGTACCAACACGGCAGTTAACAGGTCCCAGCCCCATACAACGGTCCGAGGAGCCGAATGCCGACTCGTTGGTCTGTGATCTAGATCCTTGGTGGCCAGATCCCCCAGAGCCAGTTGGTGATCCGAATTCATTTTCGCCTGTTCCCCAGGAGGACTGTGAGGCCCCATGGCCCGAGACGCCGGAGCCCGTGTTTGTCTCCGCCAGGTCCGCCACTGGCTGCACTGTCTCTGGAGCTGTCGGCTCCAGCTGTAGAATCTCCAGAGCCCCATTGGTGGCTGCTGAACCCATGGAGGTCCCTGAATCACTGTCCGGTCGGTTCTGGAGGGCACTGTCTGTTCAGCCCATAAGGGTCACTGTCTGACACACCAAGGAGGGCTGTCCTGTCATCAGCTCCGCCCTGGAAAATGGCGTCGCTGACTGGTCTGCCCAGAAGGGCACTATCATGGTCTGTTCGGCCCTGGAGAGTAGGGACGCTGTCTGATTGGCCCAGGAGGGTGAGGACGCAACCTCTTCGGCCCTGGAGGGCTCTGTCACATAATGACAGACAAGACACATGCCTGTTTATCTTTTGTATCCCAATGTTGTCCCTCATTTATGACTCCGCCCCGCTCTTTAGTGTTCACTCCTTGCCAGCCGTGTGTGTCCAGGTGTTCCCCATTATCCTTTGATTGTGTCTAGTATTTAAACAGTGTCTTGTTCAGTGCCCAGTTGTCTGTCGATGATGTTTTCCTGTTCGCTTGTGGTTCGTGCCGTCCAGCTTTTATTTCAGTTTTCCTTTGTTTGTAAATAAATGTTCTTTGAATTGCATTCCTGCCTTCTGTGTTTTCCGTGCCACTGGAAAAAGGCTTGCGACTCGCTTCACCACGGCGCGCAGCTGTTACAAATACAATCATTGTGGGCTGCTAGCTACAGCATAAGAATAAATCAGGCAACAATCAAATCCATACAACATGAAAATGTTCAAATCTATTTTTACATTTTAATTAATATTCAATGATGAATGACCGTTACAATCAATCTAGTATTTTAGTATGATATTGACAGCCGGTTTATGTATAATATTGTACATATTTTTTGTTACTTTCTGTTTTTTTTAAGTTTTTTTTTTTCTTTTCTTTTTGAATGAAAGGTAGCCTATGCTGTAGTCTTACTACAAAGTTAAAACAAAACATGATGAAAGTTCGCACCGAGTAGTGAAAGAAATGTATTTATTTGAACAACTTATTTACAAGAATTGATTCAGTCTGATGGCTAAAATCTGATCAAATTCCTTTTCAAACAATTGGGCCCAGACTGCTTTAGATCATCAGCACAAGTTAGCAGAGGAAATTACTCCATATTCTGTTCCATGGTCTTCCTTCTTTTTTCAAAAACCTCCATTCTTAATGTGCCAATTTCTCAAGCTTTATGGCCCAAGTGATGGCCTTCTAGCACAATGACCCCTCTGTGTCACAGCTGTGTAGCATTTAAAACGGGATATATAAGTAATAATAAAAAATCTAATAAAAAAATAAAAACTGCTAAGAGCTTCCTCCACATGTTGAATGGTTGTGTGCCTGTGGCTCTTTCAACTTTTATTTGGCAAAGGTTGAAAGCACTTCAGCAAAAGTCCAAGTGTGTCTGAAATATCTCACAGCATATCTCACAACATAATCAGTTCATAAAGGATGCATGCATTTACAGAGGATTAGGGAAAATCTCTTACAAATTAAAAATATTAAAATGTGTAAGTAATATTTTCTCTCATATTTCACCTATATACCTAACTTTGTTTTTTTTTTTTTTTTTTTTGTGAATTTGGTCTGATTAATGTGTTTGAACATGAACAGTAGTGGACTACATAATATTTCTAATTATTATTAAGATGTAAATTGTTTTAGACAGTTCATTTGGCTTAGTTGCAGATCACCTGCTCACAATAGCACTTTTCTCTCTGTTAAGGTTCTGTCTGCAATGCACAACATCACGTTACCACATCATATTTCCAAGAACATCTTTTTTTATCATCATCATCATCATCATCATCATCATCATCTTCACAAATCCTCACCACATTTCAACAAAATCTCCAGAGGACTATTTTGAGCTAGCCTCCTTCCAACTGTGAGAGAATTGAGAGAAAAATGTCAGTCATGTGATGTTATTCAAGATTCTGAGACAAATCCTATTACCTCCATTAAAATGACTGGAATTTAGACATACATGAGCTCAGCCTGTTGATAAAGGGTCTGAAGAACCAAAGCATAAAATATTCTGGTGAGGCAAACATAAGAATATCTGGTGAAAAAATTAGGGTTCATATGTTGACACACAGATACTAAGTTTTAGTATTTCTCATTTTGTATTTGTTTGCTAACTTTCAATTGTATCTAAAAACCTTAAAGATATCACTTAAAGTAGACAATAAACAATTAAAAATATAGACCAACATATGAAAGACACCACAGAAATAGACATCAGCCCCCTTACAGGAACTGATTTTTACTTGCACTTTTCTTCAGCGCTGCATGCAAAGCTAGTATTTGATAGTGCTGGGACATGTAGGTGGCGTGATCAAGTAGTACCACATGTCTGTAAGCATGACTATGGGCCACATCCATGACCTTAATGGATTAAAGAAAGTGGATGGTTATGGTCAAGACACACACACAAGATATTGTGTGATGATTATATAACCACATTGCATTCACAAGACCTTTTCTTAGCTTGCTGAGTCATTAAGCCATTCTTTCAAAGGGATAAATAAAACTGGAATAAATAAAATTTAAGTGAAAGTCCTTAATTGCTTTGACATGCTTTTTGGTGTTTTAAAGATTATTTAAAAAAAAAGGATAGTAGAAATTCTCTTTAGAAAAGTTGAACAATTATCCACTGTAAATGATTTCAGATTTATGATGGGTTCACATTAGGCTAAGTGTCATGGAACTGTTCCTGAGATCCATCCATTTTCGAGCAGTATAAATTAATGACAGACATTCCACAGATTCTAATCAACTGATAAATCCCAGATGTACAGACGACTGAAGACCTCTAGTAAGCACAAACCAGAAAACTGCTTACTGTATGTTTTACCAGAGCGACAATATGAGTAAGCAATAGTTCAGATGAGGATGATAATAATCAGACAGAACCATCAAGAAATCAATGATCAGTCCTTTTCTATGAGATGCCGGAAAGTAATTTTTTTTGGTTGTCATTTTGGAACATGTTCATTTAATGCCATGAAATTATGATCAAGAGTGTCTTACCCTAGTCTATTCTCTTCTTTCTTTCGCAGGTGGAAATCTCTTTGGATCACCTGCCAGACGTGCTTGGCTTCATCATCTGTCAACCTGGAAAGATCCAAACTCTTCCCATAACTGTTGATGGGCATCATCTTAAATCTCATCCGGTAGAATTAGGAAGCCTTTAAAAACAAATCGCAGAGGCACTTTGTAACCAAACATGAGGAGTTAACAGACAGAACCTAGGTTTGGCCTCAATTATTGCAAGCTTGCACCCAGCACCCAGCTTGAAGTTTTTCACAGGCCGAAAAAATTGCCACTTCAAAGGTTTAATATAAAACGGTAATATTGCATTTTCCATTGTGTCAGAAGACTGGCATCCATTAGACTGAACCTGCTTATTAAAACTTAACAATAATATTGGTATTAAAAGCAACATTTCAATAATGTAATACTTTACCAATGATTTAGAATGTTTTTAGCATCTTATTATCTTCATGGGGCCCACTTATGTTAGTACAATTTTGTTTTACTGCTTTATCTTTAAGACTATGCAAATTGTGGGTTATTAAAAAGTGTCTGCCACTGCCTATTTGCAGATAAAGTGATGTTTTCTCCAAAAGGAAAACAACATCAGTTTATTTAATGGTATAAACACATCAGCCAGTTAGAATCATTAACACTTGAATAGTTATGCCATGTGACTTGCTTTTGATGAGCTGCCCTTATTTAAGTTCCTTTGATCAAATTCCATGACATCATTATCTGCAAAATATGTCTATCTTCCACTCTTAATGCTGAATTATAAATACACAGTTATACAGGTTTTTTTTTAAATATTCACTTTTAACTGCAAAAGGACAACTAATCAGCAGTGCTTTTACAATTTACAGTATACCTTTTTAAGGTTCTTTGCCTTTCCACTATATTTAATGATATTAAAACAACAAGAAGTTTTTTCCACCTGATGTGCCATTTTCTTAAGGAAAGGGTTGGGGTTGTTGACATTTTGCATAGCCTACAAAGTTTCAAACACACTAAATGTGGAATAAATGTATTATTATCCACAAACTGCAGAACAATATTTATTTTACATTTGAACAGAGTAAAATTACTTCAGAGACTTTTGTTAGAAATTATTAAAATGATTTCAAAAGTGCTGTAAATGAATTTTGTAATTAAAATTAGCATTTGTTCATTTATCGGAATTGGTTCATATCATCCATTCCGCTCAACATCGGTGCTTAAGCTCTTATTTTGCTGTCCCTTAAGGTAACGGAAAACTAGTGGATTGTTCAGCAATAAAAAGTATCTCTGCAGCCCTCTAGGCATATCACTTCATTCATATATAACAGAAGGCTTACTGATACACAGCGCTGACAAGCATTGCTTTGCAAAAGCAAATGATGCGAAATCATACAAGTTACAAAACGTTTAATAATTTCACACCTAAAAATTTGATACTGGCTCTCTTCTTAGGTTTTGACATTATATACTCTAATAACAAGTATGTAGTAAAAAATTTTACCTGGACTTGATTCAGCAACCTGTGGTAGTCCACTGGGATTTCAGCTGACTAATTTCAGACCACTGCTGTGTTTATCACATGTCCAATTAACTGAGGGTTGGGAAGGGCCACTGAAATATTTAAACCCCACCTCAGAGTTCTCTTTGAAACACCATCTGATTTAATCTTGTAAATTAGCTGCAGGAAAAGCTGGACAATACACAGAGCTTAATTACAGCTTATAATGGTCACGGTTTTTCTTTAAACTGGGTGGCAAGTTGGTTTGAATAGCATACTTCAAATTGTATAGCTGCCTGCATTTGAAGCACACTAATTTCAGGTAGTCCAGTTGGTTTAGTTTATTTAGATTTATCATTAAAACAATGATTAGGATTGCATTTCACTGATACTCCTCCCCTTAGTGTATTTTATAGCCAAATGTAGCATTTTTTTTTTCTCTTTGAGTCTTGATAACGCATTTTTTTGTCGTGAACAAACATCTAGTCTATTTTTTCATGATATTTATATTCAGCTCATTTTCAGAATTTCACACAGCTATTCCTTTTAGAAGCCCCCCGGCAGTGGTTCAAATTCAATGGTGCATCCATTTTAATTGATTTTCTACCAAATAAGTGATTACTTATTGATTATATTGTTACTATTCAAAGCAAGTTTGAAAAGTTATTGCATTTGCCTGACCAATAACAGAAAAGAACCTACCACATGACTTTATTACAACCGGGGAAAAAAAAATCATTCTAGGCTGGTGACTCAGATTATGTTTGTCCAAGTTAGATTCTTTGGCATTGCATGTAAAATGTTTCTACCGTTTGCATTTTCTTAATACAGGGACATCTATTCATGACTGTGGGAAGATGACAAATCAAGGTACAACTATGTTCAGGAAGCTATTGAATATCTCCTACTTGTGAGTTTCTAAAGTGCCTCACATCCTAACGCTTGGTTTGTTTCTCTGTTGTGAGAATATAGTGGAGGTGCACAGTTTTATATGGTCAAGAGTTTTAGAAAGGTTTCAAACTCTTGAAAAATATTTATATAATCTAACATGTACTGTGAAAGTACTGTTAAATCACACTATTTTTTTTGTAGCTGGTAAAGTAAATGAAAATAAATACGTAAGAAACATGTAAGTACATGCTGTGCCAAGGCAGCTCAAATTAAAAATAAAATACTGTCAACAAAAGTTCTAAATGGAAGAAGTAGTTAACAAGAACAGCTCCCTCTGCCGTCGAAAAAGGAAATAATCTCTAATGGATTATGAAATGTGCTGCAGGGACCTTTATGGTTACACTTTATTTTGATAGTAAGTAACTTTGCAACTTCATGTCAACTAATTCTCATTTATTCTTAACTACATGCCTACTAACTCTCAGAGTAAAAAGGATAAGTTTAGGGTTAGAAGAATAAATTGACATGTACTTGTAAAGTTTCTGACAGTCAGTATGTAGTATGTTGTGGACTCATCAAAATAAAGTGTTTTGGAAGAAATGAAGCAGACAGTCTACTAATACTCTAATGACTGCTAGCTGAAATGTAGTTGCAAAGTTACTTACTGTAAGTAGAATGTCTAAAGTGGGCATCGAAATAAAATATCACCTTTATTTTTGGTAGATGGTAAATTAAATATTTTAAATTAAATATGGAATTTAACTATCAATCTATTTTATTTATCTCTGCTAACTCTCTGCTCTACTTCCCAAGGCCTCTTCCTTAATTTTTAACCTTTTAACATTACAACACATCCTTGGATACTTTTTGCTTGCATCAGTTTAATTAACTGTGCTCCAGTATGTTCAAGCCAGAAATTTTTATGTTTTGGTTTGCTTGGCACAGACAAGAAAGGAATGCCTATCAGTTTTAGACAAAACACAAGGAAATGGCAACATCCCTTACAATACCATATGAAATGGAGTGCACATTTTATTTTGAGCACACTTTAGCTGGTGGGAGAACTTGTCTGTGCGGCTCGGAATTAAACTGGAATTAGCTAAACTCTAAATATTCACAGTGTTTTATTATAATAGTGTTCTCATTAAAGTGTTATGCATACGACATTCCCAGCCATAGTAATAACTCTTCTGCATTGTTTGCTCGCGCTATATCGAAGCATCGAATCATCTACTATTCAAGGTCACCCCTAGAAATCAGTTAATATGATCATTATTGAATCGACTACCATATTTCTGGCATGTCATATAATTTGCAACAACTCTTTTAACCCTTTTTTCCTTGTATGAATTGGACACCACAGTCCTGAGCTTATCCCTATTAAAAGTCTTTAGGACGTGCTGGAGACAACTTTATAGAGTGGTTCACCTCCCCATTGTCATCAAGATCTCAGTCAAAAGTTCTCTTGATGAACTCTTGATGGAAATAAATATTGTGATATTGCATGACATTGTCAAAACATTGCCACAACAAATGCACAATATAATTGAAGCTAAAAATAATTCAATGGAATATTAGAGTCTTTTTTTTTTTTTGGATCAGGCAGTGGCTACAAAATAAAAAGGCTTTCATTTCTCACAGATTGAGCTTGGTGAATCTTGGCATAGTCATCCTGGGAAAGGACATGGAGATGTTTTCCAAGCCACAGTGCATTATGCAAATATACAACATGCAAGAAACATATGACTTATAGTGGAATAATGATTAATTCTTAAAATGTACACCTGTAACCTTATACTGTAAGGTTTTCAATAAATGTTGCTTGCTCATCTGTTTCAGTGGCACCAATATTATTACCATTGCTCTACATTTTCAAAGGTGTCTCAATGAAGAACTGTGCTTACATATTTTGTGTGAATTAGACACCCCATGCTTAACCATTATGCAGTACACCACTCCTCCAATATAGTTTATTTTCTTTACTACTCCACTCTTTCCTCTGTACTCTCTTAGTTTACACAAAAACCTTTCCGTTTGTGCTGGACATGAGTTGGGGGAAATGTTAAGCCTAACGAATGTGAAGCTTCCCAAACAAACATGCATGATTCATTTTAATCATGGAAATTCTCATTTCCAGCCTCAGCATTTGAACATCATGGAAAAAATGAGTATGATTTTTAAGCACACTGTCTTTTTCAAAGGAACATGTTGAGTACTCATGTTAAACAGTATATTCTAAAAGCTCTATCACACCCAGTTTGACTACATTTCCAGTCATGAATACTGTATGCATTATGGGGCATTAGTCATTGCGGCATTGTAGCCATGGCTACTAGGTTCAGAATTTTAAAACAGCAGCTGTCGGTACGGGACACCCAGTGAGATTTCAATCGACTTCATTGTTCACATAGATTGGTGAGTCAATGAAGCAACAAGGGAGGGTTAAACTGTGGCTGCTGCTGGCAGCTGGAACGGGGGATTTGATACATGGTGAGCAGTTAGAACATTCTGAGGGCCAAAGACTTAAACATTGGGTCTTTTTTATTCCAGATTGTAGGCAAAAAAGTGATTCTTGTTCATGCTGCTTGTTGCAGTAACCTATTCTAAGATACTAACGGTAAATAGACAAAAGGTGTTCTTACTGTAAATTATCATTGGTGGGGAAAATAACAGTTATCGGCACAACAGGACTTTTGATAATAACACACATTTTTATTTTCGTAGCACTCATGATGTTGGTGATTTTTCATATTTGCGACAGATTTGCAGAAATACCAATGGTCACAATTTTGGCTAGCCAGTGCAAATCTGGACACAATATGTGGCCACAGCTTTTGCTCTCATCACTAACGTGTAACCAGTATATGCATATTTCTATCCCTTAAAGCTTTGGATGTGCAAATTTATTTTGTGCCAACTTTTTTTTCTGCAGGCTGCAACACCACAGGAAGAATCTTAAAATGCTAAAGTCAAATTCAAAACAGATATACCCCTTAAAGTGGCCAGAGAGAGAAAAGGGAAAAGATTATAGTGAAAGGGGGACTTTAGAAATGTGTTTTGCACATGCTGTGCACAGCTGCCAACCATCTCTGAAAATCCATTTCATCTGATTTAGAGACTTCTTAGAGAAATTAAAGAGAATGAGAGTTTGGAAACCAGCGCAATCAGATGATAAGCTGTGAGCTACATGAACATTCTGTCCCATAGACACAGTCCTATAGGGTTATCCTATCAGGACAACTTATGCCTTTTTGAACCTTTGTTTTAGTTGAAAATCGATGTTGCTATATGTGTAAAATGGTTTTGTGTTCACTTTAGGTGCATTAGAATCGTGCAGTTCCTTTAAGACTAAACGTCTTTACTGAGTTTGTGCTTCTCTGTGTCCAGCTGGAACTAATCTGCAATCTGTGAATCATCTTTATTGAGGGTCTGTACCCACCTGGCCTTGTGTAAAACTATAGAAAAATACAGCTCATGTTAAAAAAAAGGGATTTAGACTCTCAAAGTCTAGTTAGCAAAACTTGCTGAATTTGTCACTTTTTTAACAGAGTTTACTTCAGAGCACACTAAAAGTAGTAGCTCTTAGCTGGATGAACATTGTGAATCTAACGAGGTAAACCAACACTGCTTTGGTAAACAAGCTAATGTTTGTACCTTTGATTTGTTGTTTTACCAAACAATTGTGTGCACAGAAAAGCATTTGGCTGTTGGCATTTGTTGTGGCAAAGACTTTACCAAAGGTATGTGCACAAACATGCTGAATCAAACTCAAAGAATGTAAGGGCCTAGCGGTCAGAACACGTAGGCTGACATATTGTGTCGCTGTATGTACAGATGCAAGAGATTTCTCGCATTTTGCTGTATCTTTTTTAACACAAATGGAGAAAAGACCCCAAAAATAACACCATGGATCACTCATAGTTTCATTTAGTGTACTGCTAGCAGGTTGGTTTGTGATTCAGCATCCTCCATGACTAAGCAGAGGAAACTCTGATCAGGTACAGTTTTGTGAACTCCACAGAAGTCAACAATTTCCATCCAGTTACCAATGGAAACTCTTGGACAACAAATCCCTTTTCCATGAAAGATAGGGACGAACCCGTCTCAGAATCCTCCTCCGATTGTTCGTCATGGAGATCGAGTTGCAATCCCCACTAACGCCGTCGCCGCTCAGCCTCAGCGCGAACGGGCCCGGTGCCCCGAGGACCACTTATGAAAACTCCCTCCTCATCGAAAAGAGCTTTCTGGGAGCGAAGCACACGAAGCGGCAGCTTCTCACAGTGTCTGCAGCCCCCTTTGTTGAGGGCTGCATCAGCGTGCTTCGCTCCCAGGCAGACAACACAGAGTGTGTGAGAGTCATTTGGCGAAATGGATCTCTCACACTGGCTTGCACAAGCTCTGTATTGACTGCCCTCACCCCTAGAAGTCTTATCTTTTGATTTCGACATACTTCTAATTTTGTTTTGTTCCCAAAGCGTCTCGTCGACGCAGCTCGAGTTCCTGAAAAGGAACCCCTGGTTATACGTTTCCTCCGCAGTGCGCTGAGGTTGAGGCTACCAGTAAGTTCCCGGGTGCCAACCTGGCTGTAATGTTAGAGGCCCTCTGTGGGCCACTATTTGAGGAGATATCGTCTCTTAACAATCAAGACCACACTATTGCCACCCCCCCCACAAACACACACTAGACAGGGATTTGAAAGTCTGGGGGCATGGGCATCTCGTTCCCATAACGTCTTGTTGATGCGGCTCGAATTCCTGAAGAGGAATGTCTCAAGGTAATGCATGTAACCCTAGTTCCTCAAAGGAACGGGACGCTGTGTCTCCAAACCACACTTTCAGCATCCCCTGTCTGCGCTCCGCTGCATGACAGGAGCTATCTGCCGGCAGCATTCCATGTGCTTTTATGCTTCCTGGCCAGTGACGTCACCCGCCTATGATGTCCCAACTTATCATTGGCTGATTTTACACACGATTCAGAGTCGTCACGCTGGAGGCGTTCCCATACCGTCTCGTAGACGCCGCGTCTTGTTCCTTCGAGGAACTAGGGTTACATGCGTAACCTTGAGACGTTCGTGAGTGTGTGTCTCGTGTGTGTCTCTCATACTTGATAAAAGCCGTGATCACGAAAGATGAGATAAAAGCCGAGAGCGCATCTGATTGGAAAGATAATCCACAAGTTCTAAGCATTCCATTTTTAATGTCCTGGTTATTTTGATTCAGTGTACAGTATAATTTAATAGTATATGTGCAAAGCATTTAAACTTCATTATTCAGCTGCACATTTATTTTAGAGAGTTCATGTCTTGTTCAATTTATGCAATAAACGCAGGTCCTTGCCGAGCTGTTGTCACGAGCAGCGTGTGTGAGTTTCGTAGTGCGGCGGTGCCGCGCCTCTCAGTGAGGCAAGGAGCGGAGGAGACGAGAAGTTCAAATAAACAAAAGCTTTAATTGGACCAGAACTGAAATACAAAACATAAAACTGACGAGGCAGCGACAAAACAACACGACGGCATGTACATCTATAACGAGACATGACTAGAACTGAAAAACACCGGTACTTAAAGAAACACTAATCACAAGAACATAGACAACACCTGGGGAGACAATCAAACGCTAAGGACCGGGGCGGGGTTTACAATAGGTAGACACGTGAGGGAATGACATGAAAACAAAACATAGAGCATGTGAACCAGAAATGAAAACAAAACATGACAGATGGAACGCCTGGGGGCGGCTTCCAGGCGCCAAAAAAACACAAAAAAACAACTCTGGAGGGCGCACTGGATGCGCCGCGGACTCTGGAGGGCGCACTGGATGCGCAGCGGGCTCTGGAGGGCGCACTGGATGCGCAGCGGACTCTGGAGGGCGCACTGGATGCGCAGCGGGCTCTGGAGGGCGCACCGGATGCACAGCGGACTCTGGAGGGCGCACCGGATGCGCAGCAGACTCTGGGAGGCGCTCTTGTAGCGCGGCAGGCTCTGGGGGGCACTCTTGCAGCACGGCAGGCCCTGTGAAGCGCTCCTGTAGCACGGCAGGCTCTGGGGGGTGCTCTTGCAGCGCGGCAGGCTCTGGGGGGCGCTCTTGCAGCGCGGCAGGCTCTGGGAGCTCGAGGACATCAGGGGGCGCTGGTGGGTCAGGCCATGGCAGCAGGTCCTCCTCTGCCATAGGTTCTGGCGGATCG
>JAUMHQ010000063.1:10441259-10468750 GCA_032361165.1 Enteromius paludinosus
ACCAGTGTAAGAACACAATAGGCAGGTAACGGTAAGTGACCAAATTAATCTTAAAATATTAGCAGATTTTTATATTTAAAAAAATCAACAATGCTGTAATTACATAAATATAATACTCAAACATGCGTAGTATGTACAAATTGTAAATCAAACCATGTATCGAATACTAATTACCAAAAATCGCAGTTGTGTCTCTCTAGTACTATATATCTGAATTGCCCGCCAAAAACTTCCTGGAACTATTTTGACTCTACGTGAATTACGTGACGATGAAGCGTTTTGGACTTCTGTTGTCACAACTCTCTCTCTGTATTGCTCTGCCCTGCTCATAACGAGTGCGCGCTGCCCTCAAGCAAGCATTGGTTAATGGCAGTCATGTGACTGATGCGAGCCAGATCCTTCTTAAGCAAAATTGAGATTAATAGTTACATTTTATTGTTGTGGGGCAAAGACAGGGCTCCATACACACATACCATAAAAAAACAAACAAAAAAAGGGCACTTGAGGCACCTAGGAGGAAAGGGGACGGTTCTAAAGCACCCTAACTGATAGTAACTGATCTTTTTACCACATTTAACATTTTAGATGCAATAATATTATGATTTAATGTGCTTTTGAAAGGCTAAGGTGCTTGAACACTAGAAACACCACGAACATGGCCAGTAGGCTAATTCATCATGTGACACTACAATTTTTTGCGACATTTGAAATATCAATATGGAATTTATGTGCTTAAGTTAAACAGAAAAACACTGTGGACATTTACAAAATGTTATCAAAAATTAGCATTTCCATCAGCTATATCAGTAAAAAATTTGAAGCACTAAATATTTTTTCCAGAAAAACTCCTTGGATGGAATCCTGGCTAATGATAACCCCAAGTGAAATAATATTTGTGGTGCTGTCCAGACCCAGTCCGCTTCAGGAGGCACCCAGTTCCTACAAACAAAATGAAAAGAAAAATCACTTTAAGACAAGAACCCAATTTATTTAATGTCAGTATCAACAAAGAAAAAAAGGACACAACTTTTCTTGAAGCTGTTCTTAAAAAAAAAGATAAATAAATACAGTCATTCAAATCTAAGCCAAATAAAACCTACAATATAAAACAAACCAAGCAAGCAAGCAAAACATTAGCGGTCATATGGTTGAAGCATGACCAACACCCTCACCACTGCATAAAGAAAAAACAATCAAACCACTTACTAAATCACGATAACCAAAACAAACTAACATCCATCCATCAAGCCCTCATGAACGCTAGACGAGATTAAGCTCCAAAAGCAGCAGCATGGCTGAAACAGTCTAGGGATAAGAAACGTGTGGTATTAGTCACTGTTACCTCTCAACCTATTCTTACACAAACGCATACACAATGATTAATAAAAACAACAGCAACAATTAATGGCATACCACACTAAAACACAAGACTAACATATTAACTGAGCCCAATTTCCCTTAGCTTCATTAAACTTACCTGAGAGAGGCTAGCACATCACACACACAGTATTCCTCGGCAGCAACTTACCGAATAATGCTCCAAACAAACAGCTAAGCTAAACAGCTACGAACACCTACCTCGGTAGTCCATAGCAGAGAGGAGGGGCCAGTCTTTTGACCATGACGCACCCCAAGGATTATACAATAACCTACCAACTTATACCCTAACCTGGAGAGCATTCATTGGCCACATATTAAATGACTTTAACATTTTAAACGAGTCACCAATATCACTTATGTGTCCCTATTTTTGTTGCTTTAAGAAATTGCAGAAGGCCTGCTAATCATGATAAGATCCAGTACAATAATTGGTCAAAGCAATCTAACTCATATTTACATTTAAATGTACAAAATTGATAGGATATTAATAGAACAAGTGCTTATGTCATCTCATCAAGTATAAAGCAACTCTGAGCAGCAAAACATATTCAGTTGATAAAGTCCTTTTTTAAACTAATTGAATGTACCTGACATTTCATGGAAGTAATTGATCCACTGTTTGTAAAACCTGTGAGGTACATTTGTGTATTAATTGAGATCTATTTATTATTGTTATATTATTTTTTTAATGTACTTTTTCATCTCTTTATTTCAAAACATAGAACCTGTAATTCCAGTACCAGTACCTCGTGAAGATAAAAGGGATGTTGTTTTCCTTATTGATGGCACAACAAAGATGCGGAGTGAGTTCCCTGCCATAAGAGACATGGTTCAGCGAGTGGTGGAGAAGTTAGATGTGGGTCTGGACAATGTGAGAGTCTCAGTTGTGCAGTACAGTGACGATCCCAAAGCAGAGTTTCGTCTCAATGACTACTCCACCAAGGAGGAAGTTCGAAGGGCAATACGAACAATGAGAAGCAAAGGTGGCAATCAGCTTAACACTGGCCAAGCTCTGGAATATGTTTCAAAGAACATCTATCAAAGATCAGCCGGAAGCCGTGTAGAAGACAATGTACCCCAGTTTCTTATCTTGGTAACTGGAGGAAAGTCAAATGATGATGTGTCTGGCCCTGCTAACCAACTGAAGTCAAACCCCATTGCTCCCTTAGCAATTGGAGCTCATAACGCTGATGAAGAGGAACTAAAACTAATTTCCTTTAGTCCAGAACTAACATACACCATTAGAGACTTCCAGCAACTTCAAAGAGTGGAGCAACAGCTTTTTACTAAAGTCAGTACCATGACCAGCAAAGACATTTTAGTTCCCCCTACTCCTAAAGGTATACCAATTTTTCAGTTTGTGTTAAAACAATTATTTCATTTTAATCAACATTAGCATAGAATTTTATGCAAAATTTAGGCATGTCATGATTACTTTTACTCACACACATAAATGTATTAGTAAATGTATCCATTTTTGTTTTTTATCAGTCCCACTCAGTCTCGGAAGAAAGGACATCATCTTCCTCATTGATGGCTCTGATAGTGTTGGACAAAGCGGTGTTGCTCACATTCGTGACTTTATCTTGAAAGTAGTTGATCAGCTTGATGTACGACCTGACCAAGTTCGTGTGGCTCTTGTACAGTATGGTGAAAGGCCTAAAACTGAATTCTCTTTGAACTCTCATGACAACAAGCTATCTGTAATCTCTGCAATTAAGAGATTGCGACATATGGGTGGACGTGGTGCTAATCTGGCTGAGGCTATAAATTATGTAGTTCGAAATGAGCTCCAAGCATCTGCTGGGGTACGTCAAACAGAGGCTTCGCAGCATTTAGTTGTGCTAACTGGTGGAAGATCCACCACCGATGTATCTGCTTATGGCCAAATTCTTAAAGGCGCTGGTGTCAACTGTATTGGAATTGGTGCAGAAAATGCAGACTCAAGACAGCTGGCACAGATTACTACCACAGCTGAAGATGTCCTGCGGGTGTCTGCTTTCCCAAATCTTCCGAACATACAGAGCAAGTTTATAGCTAGACTTAGTGAAAGGGGGATAGTGATTCCCACTGATGAGCCAGGTAGGTGGAGCTTTAATGTCATTGTTATGTTAGACATACTTTACATGATGGTTGTATAATAATAGGCCATAAATGTTTGTTTGTTTGTTTATTTAGCCTGTTTTATTTTCTTTGATATCCCCAAGGTCCTGTCTTGCCACAATCCAAGGCTGCTGATATTGTGTTTTTGGTTGATGGCTCAATCAATCTTGGCAGGGGCAATTTTAAAGAGGTCATGGATTTCATTCTTAATTTAATTGACCTGTTCTTCACTGAGAGAGACAATCTTCAGATTGGTCTAGCACATTATGCTACAGATGTGACCGATGTATTCTATCTCAATACTTACAAAAATAAGGATGATATTATTAATGCCATAACTCGAGCAGAGTACAAGGGAGGTCGGGAAATTAAAACAGGCAATGCCATTCGCTATGTTCAGAAAACACACTTTGTCAAAGAAAGAGGTAGTCGGAAGGATGAGGGAATTCCACAGATCCTGATGGTAGTCACTGGTGGACGTTCAAGGGATGACAGCAAATCAGCGGCACTAGCTCTCAAAGGCAGTGGTGTGCGGATCTACGCTGTTGGAGTGGGTGATATTGAGGACGAGCTCAATAATTTGGGCAGTGAAGCTACTACAGTGGCCCGAGCCAGCACCTTCCAAGAGCTGTCTGAACTGAATGAGCAGATTTTGGAAACACTGGATGATGAGGTCAAAGGAATTGGACTGTGCACCGGAGAAAAGCCAACTACAAAAGGTTTGGTTTTTAAGATTTATTTATTTATTTTTTAATTAAGTGAAAGTACATTTGAAGTGTTCTAAATAGGTTTTCTTAATTCTCTTTCTGGCAGAATGCAAGTTGGAAGTTCTTGTGGGGTTTGATGTAGCTGCACAGAACATTTTTGCTGCTCAGAAGACATTAGAGACAAAGGTGGCTACTATTGTCCAACGCATTACCCAGATGCAGCCCATTAGCTGCAATTCTGACCAGATTCCCTCAGTACGAGTGGGCTTACAAGCAATGGACTCTGCCTCTGAACCTGTTCAGCTGGACTTCACCAACAGATACTCAGAGCTTATTGAGCCCTTCAAGGCCCTGCGAAACCGTGGACCTTTCGTTCTGAATGGTGCCACAATCAAAGGTTATGCCGATAGATTCAAGAGTCAGCCTTCAGATAGTGTTAAGGTACATCCTTTTCATTCAGGGCAAATTTTAACTTCAAAATATAACCATGTATGTCTTTGAATATTTCAATAACAAAAAAAAGTATTTGTATTAAAAATTAAATTGCTGTTTTACACCCATAAAGGTTGTGATCCACTTAACTGATGGATTAGATGCCCAATATAGCATCCTGAAAGAGCGAGTTGAACTGATGCGTTCAGCTGGTAAGAGTAATCGTGATTAAAGATATGAAAATGTCTAATGAATTTTATTACTTCACACTCAAATATCAGTAGGTTGTATGATCAGTTTCTTAATTTCTCTACTCAGCAATACTTAAGTTTGTTGTTGATGATGATGATTTAGACATCTCACAATATTTTACCACAAACATTTTCAATATATTTTCTAAAGGGGTGAGTGGTTTCATTCTTGTTGCCCTGGAGAGAGTGCCACGATTTGAGGATGCAGTTCTCTTGGAATTTGGCCGTGGCTTTAGGTACACACGACCTCTGCGTGTCAACCTCATGGACTTGGATTATGAACTTCTGGAAGAACTGGTAAGTCAAATATTGCTCAGTCAAATCAGCTCACTAAGGGATGGCCTAGTACAATGACAGATTAACATGTTTGTCTAATATTATTTTGGTTGTTTCTTTTCAAGGATAACATTGCTGAGCGGGAATGCTGTTCTGTTCCATGCAAATGTAATGGCCAGAGAGGGGACAGAGGAGCCGTTGGTGTTCCTGGAGCAAAGGTCACATTGATTCTTCAAGAAACAACATATTTTACATCAAAACAAAGATTTAAAAAAAAAGTTACATTCATCAGTGTTTACTCATTTCAATGTTTGATTGCCTATAGGGTCAATCTGGTGGTCAAGGCTTGAGAGGACATCCTGGTGATGAAGGTGGTCCGGTAAGCATGTATTAATTATCTACTATGTATATATATAAAGATTTAAAAGGCATATTTTTTCACTCTTATTTTTCTGTGATTAAACATCTACCTTCTTAATAGTTGTATTGATTTTCCTGCATTCACTAATAAATGGACAGATGCAGTATACATACCTTTGCTTATACATATACATACCTTCACAAATATTACTAAATGCATTCTACATAATCAGATGCATTAGTTTATGGATTTAAATCACAACACTAAAGTTTCTTTTCTATTTATCTAATGTTAAAATTCTCTCCCTACCCCATTTCATCAACAAAATAATTCATCATAAACAACCTGAAACTCTGCTGTTGTCATTAGATCTAGTGTAGCTTTTAGTTAGATGGCAACATTATGACAAAATGCAACATTTGTTCATGTGGCATGTTGTTTCTCATGATTGTAATAATCCATATTTTCTCAGGGCGAGAGAGGTCCACCTGGTGTAAATGGAACTCAAGGATTTCAAGGCTGTCCGGGTCAAAGAGGTGTTAAAGTAAGTTTAACTAAATTTCACTTAAGACATCACTTTATGGTTAAAATATATTACGTGATTAATCCAATGTATTTGTTTTACTGTTATTTAGGGATCTCGAGGATACAATGGTGAAAAGGTAAGAACTCCTTATATATATATATATTGCAATCATGTCATAGTAAATAATAATATATTACCATGGTTAATATTAACACAAGAATATGTTTAACTGATAGCATTTGTTTTGTTTAAGGGTGAAATTGGAGAGATTGGTTTAGATGGAATCAACGGAGAGGAGGTCAGCTGTTTTTGTTGTTGTTATTGTCAGTTGTGCAATAGTTTACAATACAAATAGAAATCTTTGTGTATGCCAATTAAAATCTGCTTTTGTCTTTCAGGGAACATTTGGCATTGCTGGCCCTCCAGGAGATAGAGGAAACCCTGGCCAAAGGGTAAGACATATAGAATAAGATTATATAAAAAATATATACAAATATAAAAATATATATTGGAAATATAGATTTTAAATAAATAAACATGATTTACCTGATCTTTTTGGGGTGTTTCTAGGGACCTAAAGGGGCCAAAGGCCAGGCAGGAGATGTTGGTCAGATTGGAATCCATGGTGATCCTGTATGTATCCTGTATACACGTCAACATGTTCTCACTCCCAAGTCTTGATCACACCCCATATATATATATATATATATACAATAAAGGCAATATTATTACATTTATTACCCAATATATAATTTATATAATATTAGCCTATATTATTTAATTGTGACAATAAAATTCCCCTTTTGCGTCAGCATATTGATGCCAAGGGTCTCTTTTTTTAAAGCAATAGAGGACCCTGCACGTTGAAAACGATGCTAAAGGGGTACGCTTTGCATCAAAAAGTGATACCAAAACGGTCCTGACCCTGGACAAAAGGGAGATGGGAATGATAACGTTTCCATAGTCGTATATGTTTGCTCTCTTATTTACTCAAGGATTTGACTTACTTTAGGATGAGTTTATCTTTCTTTAATAAGTAAGGTTGATGGTGTTGTTGTTTTAGGGAATCCCAGGAAGAGACAACAACCAGAGGGGAACAAAAGGTGATCCAGGCGATGCTGGCCCACCGGTATGGTCAATTACTATTTTTTAAACATAGTTAATCTTGTATGTCATTCTGGTAGATCCTTTCATTTATCTGATTGTGCCTGGCCAGGACTGTAGGACATGTTCACACATCCACATTGTAAAGTACAGAGCTTCATCTCAGCTTCATTTATAGTTCTGCACTATAATCTCATTCAAATTCATAGAAGTTGTTACATTATTTATCATCTGATTAAACTATTTTTTCTCATTGCATGGAATTTTGATCTCTGGTCATGGTCAAATGTTAAGACTTGGCCAATAAAATCCATGGTGAATAAAATCCACAACTGCAATTTTTGAAGTTCATTAAAATGTTTTCTTTAGGGAGAGCCAGGGGTGGACGGAAATAAGGGAGGACCTGGTGAACCAGGCAGACGGGTATGGTTCCTCGGCCAAAATGAATGTCTTTTCTAACTTACCCTAAATATGTACTAAATAGGCTAAGAGTCTTTCAGTCAGTTCATAAAAAATCTCTTAAAAACCCAAAAACAACTAAATCAAATGTTTAGAATGTAAAGAGGCAAAATAAAACTGTTATGAGATGAGAAGAAATTTTATAAATTAGCTTTGACAACTATTCAGTTAATTAATTTAAATGGCAATACATCATTTGAAATGTTATGTTTAAGATCCATGAAATGTTGAATGACAGATGTTCTGTTCATAATCTTATTCACTGCCTTCTCTTTTGAAAAAGGGCTCTGATGGCAGAAGAGGTTCTCCTGGTCAAGCAGTGAGTAAACATTTAAACTATTTCATGCCAATGAGGGACATGAACATTGTTTTAACACTCTCAAATAGATTCTCAAGAGAATTCCTTTGAATTTGTTGAGTTTATTTATGTCCTATTGCATTTAGGGTGTTCCTGGAAGGCCAGGAAGTGATGGTTTATTGGGAGAGACAGGAATTGGAGGATCTCGGGTAAATTGATCAACTGTATTAAACAAAAAAATAATAATAACAAAAGAAAGTAGTTGTGCAAAGATTTATTGTACTTTACTTTCTGGTTCAATTTATTTATTATATAGGTACAAACATGCCCTAAAATAAAATGTTCAATGTTATTATCAAAGAGAAAATATTCATGTCATATGTGATAAGAATACTACATATCTTGTACTTGATTCAGGGTCCTGCTGGACCAATTGGAACACCTGGTACAAGAGGAGAGGATGGAAACCCTGGACCAAGGGTAAGAAAAGTTTAAGCATGTTCTTTTTCTTGTTTTCTATGCTTCCAAAAGCATGGTTGTAGCAATAATAATTACCATTTGTGTGCATACAAAATGTTTAATACTGCATGCACACACAAAAAAATGGGGGTTATTACTTACTTATTATTAATATATATACTGCTTTCAATGCAGAAAGATTTAATCTTATTTGATGTATTTTTAGGGGCCAGGAGGACTGCCAGGATCTGCTGGAGAAAAGGGTAGAAGAGGTGCCATTGGTCGGAAGGTACTGGTTATCTTTAACAACATTTACCAATTCATTGCAAGGCATTTGCACTCTCATGTTTCAGTTGCCATTGGCAAGCTTAAAAAATGTTTTAAAGAAAACTTCTCAGTGTCAACTGAAAGGAAAGTTTCTGGGGAGTTTGTATTTGTACAGTTTGGGAAGAGGAAATTAACTCACTTTTTTCTGTGCATTAGTATTGAGAATTAGGGTACTCTTTCAGCTGCCTAAATGTTTGATAATTGCACCTTATTATTTATACAATTTTGTTTCACTTTTTCACCCTAAAGGGTGAACCTGGGGAGCCAGGACCTAAAGGTGTTGTTGGTCCCCTGGGACCCCGTGGGGAGCCTGTAAGTGAGAAGTCACAGTCTGCACCAGTCATATCAAATATATTTCATACATTGTAAAAAAATAACCATCAGCATTATTATAGAAAACATTCACAAATATATAATTATAAACATTATTTCCATATTAAAACATATGGCACATTGATTATTCATCAGATCAATTTACTGTATGCCATCAGTTTAGCCTAGATCAAACTAAGGAGTTTCCTATGTATACAGGGTGAAGATGGACGAGATGGGTTTGGTATACCTGGTCCCAAAGGGCGAAAGGTGAGTGTGTGTGTGGAAAGGGTTTAAACAATGGTTTTTGTGCTTTTTCAATAAACCATATAGATTTGTTGCACATGCACCTGTGAACATCCCAAAGTTTACATGCAGTAGGCAATTAAAATCTCAGCTACAATAACAGAACATAGTAGAGACCTGCTCAGGATCCCTGCTTACATGACTGAGCATGTAGTAGTCCTGCTGAAGGGAGGCATGAGGACCGCAGATAAACTGAGCAATGGAAAGAGTAATAAACAGCTTTTTCCTTCATGTAAGATACCTAAAACAGTGCTACTGGGAGGCTGGTAATTCCAATTCTGATCATTAAATGTCTGCAAAACATGTTTGGTTTATATCTCAGTTGTATTGTTTTATATTCATACAAATGTTTACACATTTAAAAAACATTTGCTATATGCGTACATAATATATATATATATTCAGAAACTGACACTGAACACTCTTTAATCTTATTTTAGGGTGATGAAGGTTTCCCTGGTTTCCCTGGTCAAAAGGTGAGATTACAGAAGTTTTCTGCTCTTTTGAATGTTTTACAGTTTATGTAGTAGTAATTATAATAATACACTTCCTTTAAATTCTACAGTGCAAAACAATGAATGTAACTAAGTGTTAAATCTGAACTGATTCAAAGGGTGAAGCAGGGGATCCTGGTTCAAAGGGAGGACCTGGACCTAGAGGAAACAATGGCCAGAGAGTGAGAATTGTTGATGGAACTATTTTTAAGTGGGTCATTACTTCCATATGGCCGGGAATCAATTATAATATGTTTGTGTAGGGTACCTCAGGGGAACCTGGTGGACCTGGACAAAAGGGAGATACTGGACACCCAGGGCCCTATGTAAGCACCATACTTTAATATAATACTGCAGATTGTTCTACCCAGCTGTGTTCAGCTGTTGACAAAATGTTTTTTTTTTTTCTGTTGTCAAAAACAGGGTCTAAAAGGACCCAGAGGAACTGGTGCAGTAGTATGTACTTTTTCCTTTCTTTCACTGTAGAAGTTTTTTATGCTTTCATGCTTGGAGCATTAATGCCAAATATTTTTGTTCTCATAGCAATGTGATCTGGTCAAGAAAATTAGGGATAACTGCCGTAAGTATAGTGATTCAACAGTGTCTAATAATGCTGTCTTTTTTATTGTTCAAGTTATACCTTCATTTACCTTTTTATAATTAAACTTTTACATGTTTAAATCTTTCTCTGTTTGTTTCTTTTTTGTAGCCTGCTGCTATGGTAAGTGAATAGTAAACAATCTCTTCTGAAATTGCACTGTACTGTTAGGGTCACAGTTTAAAGCACCCATTGCACAATACTGTACTTCAGCTTTTGAGTTTCTAATTCTCCAGGTGCTCAGGAATGTCCTCTATACCCTACTGAGTTGGCCTTTGCGCTGGATGCATCAGATGGTGTATCACGCTCTGCTTTCAACAACATGCGTGACACTGTTCTCCGCCTGGTCAGTGACATAACTATCGCTGAGAGCAACTGTCCCCGAGGTGCCCGTGTTGCTCTAGCACTCTACAACAATGAGGTGACTACTGAGATCCGCTTTGCAGATACCCAGAAGAAGCGATCACTTGTTGAGCGAGTTCAAGGGCTCCAGACTCAGCAGACCCGAAAGCAGCGCAGCTTGGAGACAGCCATTAACTTTATTGCACAGAACACGTTCAAGAGAGTTCGCAGTGGGTTCCTTGTGCGCAAGGTTGCTGTTTTCTTTGTCAACGGCCCTGTTACAGTCACTCAAGAATTCAGTGCTGCTGCTTTGCGCCTCTACGATGCAGGAATATCCTCTGTATTCCTTCTTAACCGTGAAGATCGACAACTCACAAGAGCCTTGCAGGTAGGAGCAGTTGAAGGGAAAGTATTGTAATCTGTGTGTGTACAATATTAATACACAACAAGATAAAACGACATGTAAACATGAACAAGAAAAAAAAAAAAAACCTAAATGTGACAATATGACAGGTTTAATTAGAGTTTTAGTGAATTAAGTAAAAACCTGACACAGACAATTGTGTTTGGCATAAAAGAAAGTATATAATTAAGTATGTTACATTTACTCTATTTCAGGTTAACAACACTGCCTTAGCTCAGATTATCGTCCTACCCTCACCTGGAAGTGCTGAATACAACAATGTCATCAAGAAGGTCATGGCCTGCCATATCTGCCTGGGTAAAACTGATACCATGCACAACAAAGTTCAACATACAAGAACAGCCACCAAACATTTTTAAAACAGCAGAATGTTTGAATGACGCTTTTCTTCTTTCACTGTCTTTTTTCAGATTTCTGTGCCCCAGATCAGATGTGTGATTATGTCCCACCACGAGGAGTCCGGGACCGGAGGGATCCCACCACTGACTTGGACATTGACATGGCCTTTGTTCTTGATAGTTCAGAGAGCACCTGGCCCTCAGTCTTCACAGAGATAAAGCAATATGTGGCTCTAATGATAGAACAGCTAGAGATGTCCCCTGAGCCAGCCAGTACCACCCATCATGCTCGAGTAGCACTTGTTCAGCATGCACCTTATGAATACTTGCACAATGGCAGTGGCATTCCTATCAGCGTGACCTTTGGTTTGACGGATCACAAGTCACCAAACAGTGTCCGAAGCTTTCTACAGGATAAGGTGCACCAGCTTGAAGGAGGACGGGCTCTTGCAGATGCTCTTGAAGGCACTGTTGAACATGTGTTTGAGAAGGCGCCACATCCCCGCCATTTGAAGGTACTGGTTCTGTTGGTGACTGGACCAGTTGAACTGCACGAGGAGAGGATAATAAGGGCAGCCACTGAAGTTAAATGCAAAGGATTCTTCATAGTGGTGATGGCAGTTGGAAAGCTGTTCAGTGCAGGTGATGTCCGTGTCTTGGCCCAAGTGGCAAGCGAGCCTTCAGATGTATTCTTAAAGAGGGTGGATAGACCTTCAGGCTTCTATGATGACCATATTCAGACATTTGCCAGACTGTTGCCCAAGTATCTTGGCCGTAAGTCAGAGATTTTTTAGCATGCACAAAATGTCCATTGATGTATTAGCCTGTCCTTTTGTATCAGATAAGAAGAACTGTTATTGACAGTTTCATCATTCTTTCTATATAGTTGAAAATGCTTTCTACTTGTCACCTGAAGTCTCTAAGAAGTGTCAGTGGGATCAGAGTGACCAGCCACTCAAATTCCCATTCAGTTTGCCAAAAACAGAGGAGTGAGTATATATATATATATATATATATATATATATTAAGTAATTTTAAATTTACATTAATATTGAGTTAATACTTTGTGTGAATGTTGCTATGGTGTCTTTTTCCAGAAAACACCAGAAGCATGAAGGAAAGCAGGAGGTTCATGACAGAACACATAAAGCTACTGAGAGTATGTACCGTAGGTTGGGGTATTTGTTTATAGAGAAATGTTTGGGGTTGAATTCTGGTCACATTGTGTGTATGTTGGTGTCCAGAAACAGGTGTGGAGAAAATGCATCTGGTTAACGTCACCTCCAGCGGATTCTCCTTGCAGTGGTTGAGTGGTGATTCAAAGGCCACCCATGAGGTTACTGTGACTCGCCTGAAGGATCATAGTGTGGTGCTGAGGAAAAACGTGACCGGCAGCCATCTCTCCATTTCGGAGTTGGAGGCAGCTGAAACCTATCATGTAGTGGTCAATACTCACAGTGTCAGTGGTCATGTTTCCAGCACCTACAAAGGCATTGTTCCCACAAGTAAGCTAATTTTTTGCATAAATTACTCTGTGATTATGAATCCAAGGAACATCATGTTTACATGTCACAATTTACATGTCATGTAAATTAAATTGTAATTATGAATTGATAAGTAATGAAATGAAAAGAAATGAATTAAATCAACAGCTTAAAAAAATTATTCTGTCATCTACCTCATTTTGAAGCAGTATGATTTTTAAGTCCAATGTTTTATTAAGTGGCCCTATTACCTGTGTACTTACAAAGTAACTACATGTGTGCGTAGCGTGTAATCACAGTGTAAAAATCTACAGTTTTAATATTTTCAAAAATACACACATGTAACAACCCTCAGAATGGTATTGTAAGTACTAATGTGTACTGGACATTGGTTACAACACTTTTTCACTGTACTAAGTACTTATGTAACAGGAATTTTATAACTAGATTTTGTAACAACAGTATGTACAGTATAAGAGTAACTGGAACAAGTCGATCCAGGGGATGGAGATGTGTAGGTTTAGGGATATGTAAAATGGGAGAAGTTGAACCTAAGTTGAAGTAAAACCTAACTTACTGGCTACAGCTGTGTAACATCAGAGTAATTACATGGTAGATTGTTACACATTTTGTACTTTCAATTGTTCACGCTTCCTCATAGATTGATAAGCGGGTTTGGAGTGCTGTCCAGGGAGCGGGCCGGGAGAACGGCGGGCTCGAACCCTAGCGATTAGAACCCTAGCGATTAGAACCCTAGCTAGGGTAAGGGCTCGGCGTCCAGCTTGAACTCCGGCTGCCCCCCGAGTGGGAAGTTGTGATTAGAGGGGGCAGAAGGGGAGTAGGAGGTTTGCAAAAGCAAGATGCGGATGAATGGGAAGCTGTGGTTTTATAGTGCTTGGAAAGGATTTGATTGGGCGATCGTAACAAGAGGGTTTGTTCAGCTGTTTGCTAACAGCTGCGGGATATTCGTCCAGCGATCCACCCGAAACTATATTATTGTCAAAACATTCATTTCATTACAAAAAGTGTTGTTACCAATGTACTGTTACACATTAGTATTTACGCATACCATTCAGTGGGTTGTTTCTGTACATGTGTATAGTTACACAAAAATTTTAGCTATAGATACTATCTACCAATATACTTACACCGTGGTTACATGCTATGTACGCATCTAGTTACTATGTAAGTAAACAGGAATTAGGGCCACTTAATATAAAGTGGGACTGATTTCAATGTATTTCAGTGGAACACACAACTTGGTATTTAGTAGAATGTTCATGGTGTTTTTTCTCCTAAACATAGATTTATTTAGGCTTTAATTGCTGCATGGAACTTTGCTGCAGTTGTCCTGTAGTGTGTGCAAAGTGGTGTTAATTATATACTTATCTTCATATTCAACAGAATCAGCACATCCCAAGGTTCTTACTGTAAGTGACATGATAGGGATTGTGCCCACTGCACCCTTGAGTAAACCAGAAACAAGTAAGTGACAAATATCTCGTTGTTGTTTATTTTTTTGCACATTTGATATACTACAGTATAACAAAGCTATGTGTTTTTATGACTCTAGCTTCTGTATTGTTACATAAAAGCTAGTACAGAATAAGAATACTTTAAACCTTGCCAGAAAACTATGAGTGACCTATATGTAGATCTAGTTATCTTCAGATGTGTCTTAACTTCAGATTTTTTAACAGAATCAGCAGAACAAAAAATACTTGATGCCAGTGAAATGATGGGGATGATGTCCACTGCACCCTTGAGTAAACCAGAAATTAGTAAGTGATAGAATACATCACCAGGAGACTTTTATAAAAGTTTCTTTATAAATGAATAGAAACTACAATTAATAATCATTCATTTTATAAATTAATTGAAAATATTTGTATAAATTCTATTAAATAACAAAAAAAAATCTCTTTTTTTTAAGATCTTGTACACAAGTACATAGTTGAGAGTTTGATAAGAAAGCATTTATTATGACCAAAACCTATGGTTTCTGCAGGATCTGGTTAACCTCAGATTTGTTTTGAACAGAATCAGCAGGACAGAAGGTTCTTGCTCCAATTGAAGTGATAGAGATTGCACCCTCTCCACACTTAAGTAAACCAGAAATTAGTAAGTGATAGAATATATATGACCAGATTTTTTTTTTAGGATTATGGGATAACATGCAAAGCAGAGGAAATGCTGTTTTTGTTTTGTTTTTTTTAAGTTTTTAAGCTCTCACACAGTACATAGTTGAAAGTTTGATAAGAAAGTATGAATTACTGTATAATCTAGTTAACCTCAGATTTTGACTTTTGAACAGAATCAGCAGAACAGAAGGTTCAGATAGAGATTGCACCCTCTTCACCCTTAGTTAAAGCAGAAATCAGTAAGTGACATATTTTCTCTATAATCTATACAATAATATTTTGCTCCAATATAGAGAAACATGCAGAGCATAGCTTTTGCATTTGAAATAGAAACCAAGAAACACTATGAACACATCTAATTCATGCTTAGTGCATTCTCTCATTCTCCAAAGCATTAATGTTGACTGAAAGCCATGAGGTTTGTGGGATCTAATTAACTGAGATCTGGTCATTTTGAACAGAAACGGCAGAACAGAAGGTTCTGAGTGAAGCAATGGGGATTGTGTCCTCTGCACCCTTAACTAAACCAGAAAAAAGTAAGTAATGCTGAGTATTAACACCAAAAGTATGCATGTTAAAAATAGCTGATTTCTTTTTTTTATTTTTATTATAATCCACAAACAAGCACATCAGCTGAGCTTTTCATTTACTTGTTTGTGAGCAGACAAGTTTTTTTTTTTTTTTTTACTTGTTTAAATTGTATATGAAAGCAGCATTTTGAGTGCTTTGGGATAAAAGTCAAAAATCAAATGTCTGCATATAATTTGTACTGATTGTTTTAAAGACAAAATAGATCTGTTAGGATGGAAGCATTTGGCATTGCAAAACAATGAGATCATTGTTTTTATTAGCTGGTAATAAGGAACCCCATTTTTTCAGGGTAGTTTGACTTTTGAACATAAATGCATCTACAAAAACTAATAAGCTAACCTAAATTGTATTGAACTAGACATCTTTCAACTTGATAACACACTAACAAAGTGCAATACTTACTTTGAAAGGGGAAAATGGTTGTTTTACATAAAGGGCATGTTTACTCGGTAGGGGTTATGAAGCAGAAATTTGTGAAATGGCCCCATCACAGACATAGTTAATGAGACTGACATCACAGTAATTACCTGCAGATGGCTAATGCATAGCACATAAATCAAAGGAACTGGAAAAGGCATGTAAAATACAGAATGTGTTTCGAAGTGCTTTGGCCTCTTTTGTCCAGTGACCAGTGCTGATAATACTAATGAATACATTTAGAAACATGATTCCTGTTTTATCCAAAGATATTTAAAAACGTAATAAGTCTTTGTAAATAGCAAACTTTGTGTTTCGGCCTTTGCAGGTATAACATATAACAACGCTTTAGCAGAACAGCTTGATATAAAAATTACATGATTTGCAGAACTAACCCATTAAAACAATTAACTAATTCCTCTATATAAGCTGCAGTCACCTAATAGTTACTATTTGTTCATTTTACTGACAACACTAACTTTGTCTTTCCTCTTTCATGAAAACCCTCTTTGTTTGTCTCCATTTGTTCGCATGTTTCAGTTAACAATCTTATGGACCCATGTTCACTTACCTTTGACTCTGGACTGCCATGCAAAGATTACCAAGCTAAGTGGTACTTTGACAGAAAGAATGGATTCTGTACACAGTTCTGGTATGGAGGTTGTGGAGGAAATGACAATAGGTTTGAGACTGAGGCTGATTGCCTCAAACGCTGCATGAAGCCAGGTATGTGTGTCCTTTGACCCCTTGACCCGATAACTGCAGTGACTAATTTGTCCTGTTATTTCTATTTCAAAACCTTCAGGATAGAGCCATAAAATTCGGAGTACTCAAGGTCTTAAATCCCAAAACAAGATCAAACTGAAACTATCTCTAGCTACAAAATTAGATCAGTGATCAATTAAATGGTTAATTTAAATGCACACTAAATGCAGTGCCTTGCTCAATGGTACAGTGATGTATAATGTATGATCCACGTACTAACTCTCCAGCACACAAATGTAATCTTTGTTGCATTACTAGCCTAGGTTGACCTTGTATTACCTGGGTAATACTAATAAAACTAATGCTAAACGCTAAAATAAAAAGCTTTTTTTTCTGACTACCACAGTGCCTGAAGCTAAAGCAAGTGAAGAGCATGTCGAAAGTGTTCACCCCCCGGCACCAGCTCCAGGTCAGTCCATCGGTTACATTAACCTCTAAAAACCTTTCCTTCAGTGTTTTTTTAGCAGTAAGCGGCTACAGTATACTTAAAACAGTCCTGTTATTCAGTTTAAATAATGGATTGGTTTACATAAGAAACATGCTGTCATGTACTGTATAATAATGCATGGACCTTGGCAAGTCATGTAACTCACTTTCCTTAGTGAACATGCTTTTTTTAATGATTCCTGGAAATAACTGCATCTAAATCCTAATGTAAATACTGTCTTAAGTGAACTAAAGGGCTTTTATATAACTATAGCAATGTTTAGGGTAAAATATGTGCTTGCAAGAAATCACTTCACAGATGACATAATATTTGAAACACCACAGTCCAGAGTCTTCTGTGATTTTTCTCATCCCTCAACAGCTGCCCTGCTCTCCAGTGTGGATGTCTGCAAGCTACCAAAAGAAGAGGGCTCCTGTGCTAAATTTGTGCTTAAATGGCATTATGACCCACTTAGTGGAAACTGTACCCGCTTCTGGTACGGAGGATGTGGAGGGAACCAGAATCGCTTTGATACACAAGATGAGTGTGAGAAGGCTTGTGGAAAAGCAGGTGTGTTTACTTTTGAAAATAGCATTTTAGTGCAAGGATTGACTGATAAAGAAGGCATTACTTTAATTTGTTTGTTTTTAACAGCACCTGTTAAACAAGGGATCATTGCTGCAGCAACATAGGAACTAATGAAGACTGTAAGGTTACCGCTAACAACACTCAGAGGATATAGCACCTAAAACAAGAAGCACAGCCACAGCCAAGATGCCTGCACTGGAGCTAGCCAGAGGATTGATCCAAAGAAAACCTTGAAGTAGTATTTTCCACATAAGAAAAAAGCAGAACAAATTTCTTTGTTTCGTGCTGGTGCTACATTCAGTTTTGTTTATTGTTTTATTTTTCATGTGTGTGTGTTTTTGAAAAAAACCCATTGTAAATGTCCAGGGCCATTTTGTTTTATTGTTATGCTGTTTTAATCATGTGGTTTGCTTGTGGAAATATCTTGATCAAAACATATCAGTAAATCTTTGAAGTTATGAAACAAGTTCATGACCATTTAGTTCCATTTTAGTACATTTTGCTAAATTACTGCAGTCCCCTTATTATGTTTTTAACATTTTTTTTTAACAGCTAGAGAGGAAGAATTTGTATTGCTTTTTCTGGTCATCTCCACTCCACTCTGACTCTAAAATCTCCAAACAAGTGTTTTGTTTTGTTTTTTTGCTTGATAAAATGAACATCATCTGAAACCAAGAAAGTAATTTCTTTAAATAAATATGCATTTTTGGAACCATTGCCTTACACACAAGTTTTGGTTTCAAAAAGCAATTGGAATGTATTTTTTAAACTGTATGTTTTGGGGTGGTGGGTTTTTTCAAACTTTGTATTTCAGTTGGAAATGGGCAGATATAAATAAAATAGTCTTTATATAAAACTTTGATTTTGATTGTGTGTTCTTTTTGTAATGCATTACAAAGATTCCCATTGCTTAAGTGCTTTTACTCTTGCTGGGAATCATGCTGAGAAGAAAATAATTTTATGACTCTGATCATTCACGCCAACCTCTGCTGAAAGAATAAGAAGTAAACGATCAGATGTGACCTTTGCATGCTCAAAGAAAAGCATAGTGTTTAATTCAGGACATACTGAATTGGCAGCTTCTATTTCAAAGTTACAACAATAAGACTCCCTTTCCTTTAGCCCACACGCACACACAACTTGACACGTAACTTTAGACTTTGAAAAATAAGATAAAATTAACCAGCTAGTTCAGGAGCCTGTGCATATTAAAAAAAGAGGAAGCTTCTGATTTCCTCTGTTCCACCGAGGCTGTAATTTCCTCTCTCTCCTGTGAACAGCTGACTTTATCACAGTGGAAATTACCCCAAATCAAGACTGTTTGGGGAGGACAGGACGCTTCATCAGCAGATGGTTTATGAATCAAGTTCTATGGCAACTAGAGATAAACTTCGAAATACATTTCACTGTGAACTCTATGTGACCCACTTTAGAAAGATTGCTATTTCTAACATTTTCATAACAGCACTTCCTTATAACGCGTTCCAAAACCAGTTCCAGTCTTTCATATTCATGAAATGAAGTTATAGTAAATTGCTTAAAATGGAAAAGTGTATAATCTCCATCAACAGCTGAGTCATGCATGATTTAATAAGTTTTCTTAAACTGCATGTCAATCCACACATCTCATAAACACTTTACAAAGTGTCTCCATCTGATTTGTTATGCACACGTGTTGCATTTTTCTCTGCCAGTCTGTTTGTAAATCCATCACAGCAGTATATACGCACTATCATGTTCAATCCTGAACAATCTGCACATGGCTATGTGGGTCCTCGTGGCCCCATTCTCATGCTGAGGTCAACTGTATGAGAAATGCATCAGTGCTTAAGTCATACCAATAGTTTCCTGCAGAGCTCAATGCCAGTTTTTTTCAATGCTGTTGGATTTTACCATTATTCTTTTTTTTATTATTGGCAGAATTGACAATAAAGTTGACTTTGACTTTGACTAATACTGCCCTTTCAAAACATCATTCATTTTTGCTTTGTTTTTGTTGTTTTTAATCTAGATTTATACCCGTCTCTTAACAGCTATCTTAAGGCATGAAACAAGTTCAAAAAAGAGTGGAAAAAAGTTTCATGGGTACACAAAGTGAGAAAAAGATCTACAGCAGTGTGAAGCAGACATAGATATAAACAGGGGACTGCCAAAAGTTTATATGGTTCACATGTCTGTGTAAGTAACAGAGAATGCATAGTTCTTTTCAATCTAATTCAGATGAGAAGTTCAAGCTCCTTTGCTCTGTGACTTTGTGCTCGGAGTTTATCCCAGGCTCATTGTATGACTCATCACAATGGCATTTTGGCTTTCCACATGCAATAAAAACAAAAACCAACCATATATTTCAAATCATGAAAATGCTCAGTATAAGTCCAATTAATTTATCTGCTAGCTGCATCACAAGGGAAAACTGTCTCCATTTGTCTGATCGTGGGAGCCAAGCATTTCATGGCATCTGTCTCCAAGGTCATTGGCACCTTAGAGTAACGTGATTCGTCTGCAATTTGTTATGCATTTTTGCTTTGCATTTGGTGTGAAAGGCAGGGGAAAAAAACAAATCAACACAAAAATGTATTTCATGTTAAAAAGATTTATGATTAAAGTGTAAAACAATAATTAGACAATGTATTTAAAGCTAGCAGTTAATAATTTGATAAAAAAAAATAAAATAAAATCTTATTTAACTTCTATGCAAAGTTGTTCAAAAATGTTCAAAGATTGCTCAAAAATCTGTCAACATGACGGTTAAAATTAGAAAAGCTAAATAAATAAAGACAACAGTTTTGGCCTTACCTCACTTCCTCTCCCTCTGAACAATGAAACGTTTTAGTGGAAATAGTCTTTGATCATAATTATGATAAACAGATGTTTGAACGCAAAAAAAAAAAAAAAAAAAAGATTACAACAGATTGCTTGTTTGCCTTTTCACTTAATGACAAAGTGCCTTAATTAAACTGTAATAAAGATTCCTTCATGAGTGCATAAACGTAATGTATATCAAGCCATAGACGTAAACAATGCACTTTTGCTGTTTAGAAGAGAATAAATTGGGCATTTAGGCTCCAGTGGCATGCGGTACATCACTATCAGTCTTTCTAAAGAATCTGCTGTCAAAATGGTATAATACGAGTTTAATATTAGAACTAGTCTGTTAAATTGATTTTATAATATTTAAAAAGTAAAATGAATATTTTGCTGTTTTACAGAGCTGTACATAACTGTCCATTTATTTAGTGAACAGTTCCATTACGTCCACCTCAGCATAACCAAAATCACATCCCACACTCATCTTCAGACTTCTACGTCCAAAACACTGATTAGCCCTCAACCCACAGACATCCCCTTGCTCCAGATGAAAGATGGGAAAGGGCTTTTTCCACTGACTAGTAACATCCTGATGCTTCTCATCCTCCTCCGTTTTGGGTCTGGAATAATTTGCAAATCAGCCAGCAGTGAGACACCAAATGCTCCCATTCCTTGGTCCAACACAACCTCGCACTGGGTGAAGCAGGCCAAAATGATATTCCCCACAAATGTCTGTATTTTTCACATGCAAGTATGGACCTTTCTAGTTCAACATTTTACAGCAGACATGCACTTTATCTTGTGCTACTGATTATTCTACTCATCTATCTCAGTGATTGGAATGGGAAAATAACAAGCAAATGATTGGAACTAATTGTGATGAGAACTCTGGCTGCTTTGGCTGAACGTTTAGCACATCTGCCTTTCCATATCCTGACAAACTTCAGCTTCTAGGGAGCATTATGTAATTTCTTGGCCTGTACGTGTTTAGGTTTGAAGCCCATGGAAAAGTACTCTAAACTTTGTGGAACACTGGTAGGTTGAAATAACAAGAACTTTCTCAGTAATGTTTAAAGTGTTGAAAATGGGATGTCTCATTATTCTCATTAGTTTTTCTTTTGCAATCACCCAACACTCTGCTGAACAATAAATAGTGCTTAATAATAATGCTGACTGTCTGTCCCTGATTTTTTACACTTGCGTCAAAACCTTGCAAATTAGAAACTTACATTTTGCATATTTGTACTAAACTGTTCTATATAATGTATGTATATATACAATGGTGGCCAAAATCTAGTATTTTCACCAGCTAAAAATGGTATTAAATAAGTTATTTCTATCTTCTGCTGTAGTATGTCAGTATGAACATTTACATTTGTAATAATCCAGTGAGATGTTTGTATGCACAAAAGGTCTGACAACAGCAGTGCTCCACACAGAGATCTGGCACTGGATGCATAAACTTGTTTAGACTTTTTTCAGTTCAGTTATGAAAAGGTTAGTCATGTAGTTCATGCAACTGGTCCCTAATGTCTTCGTGAGGAAACTGAGAGACTCCAAGAAGCTTCAAGAAACCTACCTGCAAAGCTGGCTGTCGTCAGACTCTGATGTTATACTATTTACAATATGCTGTAGGCCCAATATGACAGGCACAATGCTTAAACCTAAAACAAGCTTTTGAAACATAGCTGCAGGGGCCCTGAAAAAGGGGCTGGTAAATTAGATTTTTCCTGTTGGGTGAGCTTCAGGTCAACTGACCAGGCAGCACAGTTGATAATTACACTTTTCAATGCAACTTGTGATCAAAAAACATGTATTACATGTATGTATTACTTTGAACACCCAGACAGCTGAACAACTTCAACAAACATAACATGTAAATCAATAAATTAAGAATGGGATACAATCTTGGATGACAGCTAAACCCCTGCACAAAGAAAACCAATGACAATAGATATTTGTAGAAAGAAGATAAATCTTTTTCTTTTTTATCTAAGATCAAAATACTGGAACTAAAATGCACAAAGACTTGAAGCCAAACAAAAAGCAGCTGCAGTTTGACTGTCCTTAAAGGATTGTTTGTTAATCCTTGTGAGCTCATATTACCACGGAGAAGAACCTAAAACATTTGCTAAATGGACTGCAGTGTGCTTTGTATTTGGACACCACCTTCATGTGTGGTGCGCTGGTGTTCATGTTGGTCTAACCGCTTCCGTAGTTTACAAACAGAGACATAATGACTAAGCAATGTTATCCACCTCTGACTTTTTATGGACTAACAGGACATGTGAAATACACAAAACTCTGCTAAAATTAGGTAGTTCCATGTCGGGCAAATTAAATGAGTCACTCTGCATGAGGTTGTAAGCACTGCACATTCTTTCATCACGAGCGTCTACCCTCCACTGAATCATCGACAATCATTAAATCTAAAATCTTCCATTATAGAACATTTTACACCAGTCAGCTTCTTTAGGATATTTTGCTATTTTAAAACATGAATCCTCTGTCTCACAAAAGCACACTGTGTTAATACTTCTTAGGTTGGAAAAAAAATTAAAAACTATGACTCATCCACCCACATGGAAACATTTTCCCTTCACATGCAGCAGATTTTTGTTTATTTAAATTCAATAAATCTATTACTCTGTTTTGACAAAAACCCTTCTTCCTCAATGGTTCATAACGCTCTCTGTCCACAAACAGAACGACAGTACTGGAGAGACGTTCAGATTTGAAGGATGGCAAATTTTAAACAGATGCAGAAAATGTGCAATTTTACAATTCTGCACAAGGAGACAAAGACAAATTTCCCCATTTTAAGTATTTTTCTGTGGCTAAAGCAGAAATGCTTTAACATTCTCTAGATTAATTCCCAAGCTTCAAACTTTGTGTTGTTGAGAGATAAAATATCTTCAAAGGGGTAGCCTAAATAAGTTAGAAAGATGCAAGAGGATGATCTGAAATCTGCTCACCTTTACTGCACGTCACCTTTGTGGCATGTTACATGATGGGATACAGACGTAACCCTTAACCCTTGCAAAAGGAGAACTCATTAGGAAAGGCCAATAGCACTTTACAAACATCTGTTGAAGAAGAGGTAAGATCTGGCTTTTGTAAACCTACCTCATGGTGCTTGTTTAATTTGAAAGCAAAGAAACGCGCACTACCAAAACAATGCTGATTTATCATTCGTCAATGAGAATTCAAAGAACAAGCTAAAAAACAACCAACTTTTAAATGTTCTGGAGTGGAAATCTGTTTCATTTGGCCTCACCAACAGCTCAGCGAGTTTACACACACGCACCCCAGCTGCTCCAGTAAAGCCTATGTCTGTGACCCCGGAACATTACTGATGTTCAGCTGGTCTGCATTTATCGTTGTTTGATGTAGTGTAAGGTCAATGATGATCTCAGATCACCAAACATGTCTTTTGAAGATCTTTTTATCTTAAGACTTGATATGATATAGACATATAAAACCAAGGCTGGTCCAAGTAAAAATTAAAACAAGGTCTGCAGGTTTAATGCATTCACCTCTCAGTATGGTGCTAGGTTTGAGACTACAAAGAAAGTCCTGCCAGTCTTGGTGTCACACTGCAATAAGGCACATAGGAAATTCATGCACAAAAAATAAGACGTGTCAACATTCCAGCAATTTTTGTTTTAGAAAACAGACTAAACTGAAGTCTGCAGGATTAAGTCCAGAGTCTCCTTTAAAATATTCAGAAATGAAATATGCCAAGTATAAACAACAGGCATTGAAAATAAAAAGTTGATGGTTTTATGCCAGATAAGGGCAAATAGTGAACTTGTCAGGTGTCAGAAACAACTCTTTTCTAGTGATCTTTGGCAAGACGCTGAACCTCAGGACACTCGTCAAGTTCATAACAATAATATCTGCTGGGTAAAACAAATGAACAGGACCAGGTTGGTGCAACCTCGAAATGTATAAAGATGAGCAAATGCAATATGGAAGATGAAATTCAAATGCAAACATATGGGAATACTGTATAGATGAGGTTCAAATTCTCACAGTATCATATGCACCCATTGTTTTAATGCATATGGATCGCACTTTTACTCTCAAGCTAAAAAAACGTGACAGTGGCCAACAGCTGCTACGTTTCCTCTCCTTTTTATAATCTACTCTGCGTGAGAAACCAACGAGGCAGTGCAAAACATCTGAATAGCAGACAGACAGAGATGCACTGTCAACAGAACACTTGTCAGACAGAGGAAAACATCTTAAATACAACTGTGCGCATCCCAAAATAAGCTGATTTGAGCTGTCGGTTGTTTGCACTGGTAAACAATACCTTTGCTAGGAATGACAAGGTTTTTTTTCCCCAACCTATCATCAACTGAACTATTCCTTCATTGCAAACTCCGCTTCACAACTGACTTCATAAGCCTATTGTTCTATAACAAAAAATAAAATATGGAACAAGAGAATATTGTTTACATACTGCATAACTGAATGCATTGTCTCAATGTGACCAGCGTTTAATATTGCAAGAAGAAGCCATTCTGACTGCTGTGCCAAAATTTATATGATAAAAATGTAATTTTACATCTGGACAAATGTGGCACTTCCAAAGAGTGATTTTGTACAACATAGAAAGTAAATAGAAGTCCTAACCACCATGAACCATCGTCTTTGTTAGTTAGAAATTACATAAGGACCCAATTTTGATCTGTAACATTAAATCAGCACAAACAACATGAACAATATGTGCATATAGTGAAGTATTTATGCTGAAAAACCACAATTTACAATATTGACAGCAAAGTCACACTCCAAAGTAGATGTAAAAGTTGTACAAATAAAACAATTTGGAAACTTTGTGGCTGACAAGTTCGAGAAGCAAAACAGACAAAAGAAAGATGATGGCTCCATCACTGAATGTGTGTGAAGGGTCCTGGACACCACAGCTTTCTTCCATAAAATTGAGTATCTGAGAGGTGGTGAGGAAGAGATGGAGTGCTTATCAGTTCTCAAGAAAAGCCACGTAGTCGGTAAGTCTGGCCAGCTGTTGTTCGTTTGGAACCAGAGAGACCGGGGGTGGATCTGGAGAGAGAGGAAGGAAGGCAGAAGAGAACCATGAGAGAAGAGGGGATTCCTTCAAGTCCTCTACGATCTGCTCTATAACACATAGACACATGAATGTAAACAAGTCGTGCATAGAACAAGAATATGTGCGCAACAGTCCGTTACAGATGTAACAGCTTATGCAAGTAAGGAAAATGTCACGGCAACCGTGTTGAATTATTAAACATCAGCTGCTTTTAGTGAAAGCTGCAGGTCATCAGTACTGGGAATCATTTCTCAATCATCAGTTATTTAAATGCATTACAGACATCTGCACTGTCTCACGAGGCCCCTGCAGAAACCCAGATGCTGCTTGTTCCTGTGCTTTTGGAATAAATGTGTCTCGTAAAAACAGCTCTCAATGGTTACAGGCGAACACATAAAAAGCTGTGTGCGCTAAAACACACAACACAAAGAAAGATGAACATAAGGTGACCAAAAACGTATGAAATTCTCATTGTTTACAAAATGAAAGAATCTTTGAGAACTGTGAGAGCCGATCAGCAACAAATATAAGAGAAGGATGAAAGTGGAGTCAGTGAAGTCACCAAATCATGTGCTTGTTATGAAAAAACATGCAGAACCGTTAAGCTCTCTGTACAGAGGAGGGGCCCTGAATGAAACCTTATGGAGGAATGAGTCACAGAATGAGAAAACAAAAAAAAAAAAACATCTGTTCCTATTGGTAATAAGAAGTGAAACAGTGCCCCCACCTGGTTTCTGTGGCATGATCATCCTGGTGTTTGGATCTGCCTGCCACCCATGGCTAACTACACCTTAAGCAAAAACAAACATTTATATTACAAAGACAATAGAAGGTTGTTTAGATTTATCTCCAAACCAATGCTTCTGTAACCTTAGTTGCTTCTCTAGAGGATCAAGAGTCTCAGATTACGTACCTTTGACTGCCTCTTCTACAGAGTATCCCACGAATGCAGCAAAGTCCTCTGCACTGATAGAGGTGTAAGCTTGTGCTACCAGACCATATGCCCTCCTGCGGGTGGACTCTACAAGAAACACATTTTTCAAAAGGTGGCAATCTCTCAACTCTTTCATATCACTCAATATTCAGCAAACTTTGCATCAAGTTCAAGCATTCAAGTAATGAAGGTACTGGTGAAAGTAATAGTATAAAAAAACCTTTTGGAAAGTGCACCAAATAATTTTTTTGTTTTTTATACAAGGACAACAGTGGTCTTAAATGATATACTGACAAAAGATCACAACCATTTAGTTCATTCATTCGTTTTCCCACCCTCTTCCCTTTCACTTTTTGCACAGCTTTACATGCCCTTTTTGAGTCTTTCTGAGGTATGAAGGACAGGTGCTAAAATAGAGGGTTTCATGACACTTTTATTGAAAGTTACAGTAAAGATATGTAACTAAAAAATTATGAGCACAAAATATTATAATTATTAGCACCAAATCAGCATAACATATTATGATTTCTGAAGAGTCACACTTAAGACTGGAGTAATGCTGCTAAAAAAAAATTCAACTCTGCCATAACGTATATTTCTAAATATATTTAAATACACTGCTCAAAAAAATAAAGGGAACACTTAAACAACACAATGAAGTCAACCACACTTCTGTGAAATCAAGCTGCCCACTTAGGAAGCAACACTGATTGACAATCAATTTCACATGCTGTTGTGCAAATGGAATAGACAACAGGTGGA
>JAUMHQ010000063.1:10469505-10487761 GCA_032361165.1 Enteromius paludinosus
GCCAGAGAACACCAAGATTGGCAAATTCGCCACTGGTGCCCTGTGCTCTTCACAGATGAAAGCAGGTTCACACTGAGCACATGTGACAGGCATGTCAGAGTCTGGAGACGGTGTGGAGAACGTTCTGCCTGCAACATCCTCCAGCATGACCGGTTTGGCAGTGGGTCAGTAATGGTGTGGGATGGCATTTCTTTGGAGGGCTGCACAGCTTGCCAGATGTAGCCTGACTACCATTAGGTACCGAGATGAGATCCTCAGACCATATGCTGGTGCGGTTGGCCTTGGGTTCATACTAATGCAAGACAATGCTAGACCTCGTGTGGCTGGAGTGTGTCAGCAGTTCCTACAAGACAAAGGCATTGATGCTATGGACTGGCCCGCCTGTTCACCAGACCTGAATGCAATTGAGCACATCTTGGACATCATGTCAACGCCACACTGCATCACAGACTGTCCAGGAGTTGGTGGATGCTTAAGTCCAGGTCTGGTAGGAGATCCCTCAGGAGGCCATCAGCCACCTCATGAGGAGCATGCCCAGACGTTGTAGGGAGGTCATAGAGGCACGTTGAGGCCACACACACTACTGGGCCTCATTTTGACTTGTTTTAAGGACATTACATCAAAGTTGGATATGCTTGTAGTATGTTTTTCCACTTCAATTTTGATAAATTTGATTTCCATAATAATATTTGTGTGATTTTTGTTGTCAGCACATTCAGCTATGTAAAGAAAGTATTTAATAAGAATATTTCAGTCATTCAGATCTAGGGTGAGTTATTTTAGTGTTCCCTTTATTTTTTTGAGCAGTGTAGATTTTTGAGCAGTTATTTAAAATCATAATATTTTTACTATTTTTTTTATCAAATAAATGTACCCTTGTGTCTGTTAATGTATTTGTCACTTTATATTACTGGAGTAGACTTACAGAAAATAAATTAAAAGTTAAATATTGTTTTGGAAAATTACAGGAGTATGATTTGAAGGCTAAATAAATAGCAACCCCTTTAGCAACGGTGTTTACAAACAGCTACTTGTAAGCAACACCGGGGAAGTCAGTGGTGCCTACACACTCGCCATTAGGAAATTACACACAGACAAAAACATGTTATACAAGAATGCTCTATACAGAAAGAAAATGACATTGACCCAATGTGTAAAATATGTCTGAGCTTAACACCTCACAAGCAACAAACTACATTTGGAGGATTTAACGAAAATTCTTGCATGTTTCTTGTGTATTTTTAGTTCTCGTTAATCTATACTAGACAACCCGACTGCCAGTTCCTGATTTCTCACTCATCTTGACCTGCAATCATGAATAGCAAGAGCTGCTGAGCAAGGCAGTGCTGGGGGAGGTGAAAGCAGTGTCCATCTGTGCTATTCTGGTATTCTACCCCCAAGGTCCCCAAGCCATATCGCATCCTCTTACCTTTTAAAAATAGCATGTGCCTTTAACCAGAGAAGAAACTTGAGGGTAAAGAGTTCACAGAGTTTACTTAAATTTGATTTGTACTGTACATCTCATAAAATAAAATAATATTAAAATAAATAAACTCAAATCTCAATAAATTTGAACAGTTTATTTAATATTAAAGCATTAAGTCCACAACTGAACATACAGAACTATATAACCACATACTGTAAGAACAATGCTAAATAAAACAAGTACAGGAAGTATAACATGTAAGGAAGACGACTTCTAAAGTGACAACAGCAACTACATTATAAAAAGTATAAAAATGGCACCTAGTTATTCTGAAATATTCTTATAATCATTCAAGTTGAAATGCTGACACTGCTTAGCAGTGATATACAAACATTAAACCTTGTTCTTTCTCATCGTCATGTCATTGATCTTCTTGTCCTTCATCACATTCTATTTGTCCTCTATCACACTATTCCCATTCATTCCTCTTCCTGATCTTCAGCATCTTCAAATTCTTCATCATCATCTCCTCCAAAGTCCATTTTGGACAACAAAGTCTCCACTTGTTCTGTATTCAGAGTGAAATGGTCCATTCTTTCAAAGCCTGGCTCAGGCCTTTCTTCAGCCAATGAGCTTTTCGCCACGTCCTTTGTCTGGGTGATCAGGTTCTTGGAGGCCAGCAGGAAATCGGCAGCACCACTTTGCTCCAGTGCCTGCACTGCCGTGTCCGTCAACTCTGTGGCTGCCTGAAGACGATCCCCATAACGCCTGGCCAGGCTCCTGAGGGCAGCTATCTTCTCATCCTGCTCCTTGCTTATACGTTCCAAGAGGGCATTCTTACGCTCTTCCAAGGCTGCATACAGGGAATCGAAGCATTCACCAAGCTTTTGCTTGGCATGCTGAGCATTGTCCTGAACAGCTGTGCAGGCCTCATCCATCTGGTTAAGTAATGCTTGAAGGCGGCCGTTAACTGCTACAAGACTATCTATGGCATTACTCAGCTCTCCTTTTTGAGCCTGATAGACACTAGCAAGTGGTGACACCTCACAGTCTTTATGTTGGCCGAAGACCTTACACATAGAGCAAGTGGGAACTTGGTGAGTCACACAGTAGATGTTGATCTTCTCATCCTCGTGCTCTTGGCACATTGGCTCTTTTGAGCTTTTAGGTTTTATTGGTGTTTCTGGGGTGCTGCCACCACCTCCGCCTTCTTGCTGCTGTTTGTATATGTCAATTATGTTCTCGACTAGAAGATTTCTCTGAAGTCCATGCACGCCATGACGGTCAAGAACCACTTCAAAGCGGCAAGTAGGGCACCGGAAGACACCACCAGAGAAACGATAAGGGTTTCGAGAGTCATAAAGATCACTAGCACATCCACGGCAAAGGTTATGCTGACAGGGCAGTATCACCACCGGTTTGGTGAACATGTCCAGACAAATCGGGCAGCTTAGTTGTTTCTCAAGGGTCTCCATGGAGCCAGGATTCCCCAACAAAGAGGAGGTTCGCTGAATGTCCATATTAATCACTTTGTAGCCTTTTGCTGTATAACTTCAATGGCTGTCTTCCCAAAAAAAAAGGTTAAAAAAAGCTGCGGCACACCAGTAAATGATTCCTTGCAGTTGTCAGATCTGTTCTGGGGCAAAGTGGCCCTGGTCTTTATACTACCCTCACCCAGTGAATGACATGCCATCCCTTCAGCCAATCAGAGTACGCATTCCTATCCACTTGTTTTCAAGATTCATTTTTGGATAAGCAAAAGCCCCGACCCCTTTAAACCCATGTGTTGTGTCATGATGATACCATAACACCCCTAACCTTTTCCTGTACAGTGTGATTTCTATGTTGAAATATTGGAGGGGTGACAAACAAGTTTCATGTCAAGAAAACAAACCCTGACCGTTACAAAACACCCTCTGAATTTTTATTGCTAGTTCTGCACAGAATAATTACAATACCTTTCACAAGAAAAAACACTAAATTGTGCACTAAGAACTCTACTACCTTAAATAAACAACAACAACAAAAAACTTACATTTACCAGCACCATTCTTTTTATTTACCTTTTATTCTGAGGATAATTCATTTTGAGAAACAACCCACAAAAACTCTAAATGTCAGATTTAAAAAAAAAAAAACTAATTATTGTTTATAATTTGCTTTTAAAGAACAACTGTTGATGTCTTAGGAACAGTACATAGGGAACCCATGAACACATGGAAAGGGTTATTTTTAGCCTATCCTTGGCCTGGGTGGGTCAGGTGCTGGCACGTGGGGATCATATGAAGGCTGTGTTTTAGCATGAACCCTAAAGATACTTATTAAGCACGCAAAGACATTGGAAAAGATTGTTGCCATCCTACTTTTTAATTAGTGAAGTAACTTCCTAGTCTTTAATTGTCCCTGCAAACGGCAATCATTCAAAGGATTCACACTTGGCCTGTGAATATGTTAAGTTAATTCCTGAGCCAAGTTTAGTCCTGAACCACTTCAAATGGAATCTGGGAGCAAGACATGTGCCATTTCCCAGGAAGTGTTTCAACAAAACTGAATTTGTTTCTTGCACATCCATTTACATTCAACAGCGACTGAACACATTTTAATCACTGTAAAAGAGAAAGCTACCATGTATAACATGTCAAATATGAAGTATACAAATTTGACAGTTATTAACTTGAAGAAGAGGTTGACAGACAAGTGTGACTTCTGCCAGAAAATATAAAACATGCAGGCTATTTTCATTCTCTCTCTTTCTAACAAAAAAAATAAATTAATTAAAATCCCCAAAACAATTTAGCCATGTAGTTAATTACAAAGACAAAAAACATAGGGACAGAAGTGCACAGAAGACTCTATGCTATTATATTGTCTGAATCTGTCTATGAATTTGTTTGGCTCAATTAGATATCTCCAGGTTAAAAATATCAAAGTATGATGTACCTATGTTCTTAGAATACGTAATGGACTGAGACATTTATTTGAAGACTCCTTAAATCAGTGGTTCTCAACCGAGGAAAACTTCCAAGAGGCTTCAGGGTGACTTATTAATTAATTACTATAAATAGAAAATAAACGCAATCTGTGTTTTATTTATAAATACATAAAATGAAATCATATCTTCAGTTTCTGTTAATAAAAGCATCTTCATTATAAATGCATTTATTCTACTACTTTTCTAGCATTACTATTGTTGCGAGCCTACCATCTCTTAAATGCCAGACCAAACGGTGGATGTATAATTAAACAGATAAGAAATTTCAAGGCAATTCTATCCCACTTCATAAAACATTTCATTTAAGGAATACAGAATAAAACACAGCATAAACCCCAAACCACACGATCTCTGTACCTCTTAAAGCTTCCATCACAGGGAGAATGTTTTCAGACCACTGATAAGCAGCAATAGCTGTGTAGATTCCTGGAAAGTCTCGCTGCCAGATACGCTGTCCCACAGCCCATATAGCAGCCAGCTCCGGGTTTGCCTGTAATTAAATTCTGCATCAGAAACACGAAATTCATTTTGCTTTATGTTAGACTAACAGGATCGAAATATACAAACTCACTGTTTTGATTGCCGGTGGTATCCGTTTCCAAAGGTACCTGGCATTATTCCTGCATGAAGCAAAGAAATGTTACGAGAGAATCAACTGAAATTATAAATATGAATTAACCTTAAATATATGCGTAACATACATATCATTGTGCAGGAGATACAGAACTAGTAACTGGGAATACACTTGAGGTGTAGCAATGCCACCAGGAGCCTAGGACACAAGGTAAACGATTAATATATGATTAATAATATGACAACTTACATATAAGTTAAACTGTCAGACAAACATGCATGTTATACAATAACAAATACCCACGTGCACAAGGAAAATCATTGCTACACGTAAAACCTATAATATACACGTACACATAAGATGCATTCCGCTCTAAACAAAAATACATGTATATTTATTTCATCTTATATATTATGCTTAGGGTTGTCTTTGCATGACTAGTGTTGTTAAGCTGACAACCAAGCTACTGTAAGTTAGCTGTTTAACAGATAACAAACATCCACGGAATAAAAGCATTACTATATAAATATCTCCTTCTGTGTTTACCTCCAGCTCTTGAGTTTCAAACTGCAACAGCAGCTTTTCATCAAATTCAGCCATCATGACAGACACGGGCATCTTTTACAGGAGCTTCATATGCTAACGGCTAAGGAAAACAAACCCGCCGCTGCTCTGGCTCCGCGACTCCACACTGACACCTGCTGGACTGGAGAGCAAACGACACGACGCCACTCCCAAAATTGTGGAATAGCTGACCTATTACCTATTATTTTAGATGCTATAGCTGGAAAACAAAATGTGGGGAGGGACTGGAGACTAGTTTGAATACTAATTATCACGCAATTGAAAGAGTTGCTCTTTCAGAGACCCGTTTCAGCATTGTGTTAAAGCAGATTAGAGGCTTACAGCAGCTCTGTGAACTGCTCTTCTCAGAACAGCATAATATTGTTGACTGTTCTGATGCTGCTGGCCAGCTGCATACCAGGTTTATGTCTAGTGAGAAGTGCATGTCTACAGATCCTCTCTCGCTGTCTATAATCCATAGCTCTGTATTTAGAAACACGTCTCCTAAATCAGATCCTTACTTTGACATCTGTGCTTACACATGAAGAAGTTTGTAAAAGAAACAAAAATAAAATAGGTTGCATTGTGAGTGTGATACAAAATGTTTGTTGCTCCACTCTGGTAGATTTGACTGTGGGTTTGCACATTGTAAATGCTCACGCCAGTCTTATAAACTTTTAGATCGACTTACAGTTGGACCTGTCTATATTTAGATGTAACCACAGAGAACAACAACAGATGCACCACATATGAAACTTATTACAGTCTCAGCTTAGTGTGAAAGGGGAAAACCCTACTGACTGTATCAGACAATGTCAAACGACATTGTATTAGATTACCCTGTTGAATCTGAATTCGTTAAGGCTCTTAAAGAAGCACAAAGTAAGGAGGACTCTACATATGTGCAGATCCTTCTCACAGAGGCAAGCAAAGAAAATCCAAATATCATCATAGAGTTGTCTAATGATGATTGGATGAAAGACCCTGATATCGAGCTCCCCCCAGCTGTACTCTTGGGTAAGTACAACACAAACATGCCTTGGCCAGTACTGGAAAATGTATGATTAAATGCACACTGGTGAAGTTTTTCTAGAGTTTTCACAAGGAGTTAAGAATTAAAATATTTTTAATCACATCAAACAACACCACTTCAAAAATGATTTTGCATATTATTTAGTATAGAACCCTACTTTGTTGTTATTATTTTTTTTTAGCAGGGAACACATTTTATCTGTGCAATTGTTACAGCTCTCAGCATTTCTCCCAGTCAGTAGACCTTCTGAAATACTAAACTGAGAGTTTTCAGTTTTTTAATACAATTTGTGAAAAAATATGCGTCAAACAAAAATGCAAAAAAAAAAAAGTTACCTTCAACCAAAGCTAAATCGGCAATCTAAAGTTCGGCTAAATGCTTTATCTTCACTCCCCCATATTGTAAAATATAAAGCAATAAACCATTAACTTGAATTTGTCATTGTTTCAACATATTTGACTGTACAGAAGTACAGCCATTAAATACTCAGGTATGTCATCAGGGCCCAGTTTTTCAAAGGTAATCCAGTGGGATTTTGGATCACGAATTGGATCAAATCTTGGAAATGGGTTTTTCAAAAGTAAAAAAGGATTCTGAATTAAGATCAGAACATGTAATCCAATCTTAGATTTGATTTGGATCAAACCTGCCCTTTGGGTAATTCAAAACTTTGAGCTCAGATTGGGATCTATTTGACCCAAAAAAAAAACAGGATTATCCTGATCTCATCAGAAGGGTGGATTCAGGTGTGATTTTTTTAACCCAAATAAATCCAATAAAATATTTTTTTTTTTTTGTTAAGTGAATGATCACAAACTTAATGGTTACTGATGATATATAAATTCCTTCATATTTTGAAGCCTATATAAAGCACGTCACATATAATGATATTGAGATATGGTAAACAATAGCAACAAAATAATATCAAGGCTATCGATGTCAAATAAATGTCACTGTTGTTCATAGCTCTATAAAACAAACAATGGCTATTTGTGGCCACTGGTATTTTGCCTACCTGTTGTTTTTTGCTGAGCCAGTAGGCTACACTGTTGGTTCCATCTAAGGCTATGGTAAACAGGATTTGATATTTGGATCACAGTGATCCAACCCAATGTTCCTTTGAAAAATTGTCATAAAAGTAAAGATAGGTCAGTTCATCCTGGATAGCAAAACATGGGATTTCCAAATCCGGACCAATTTCAGCAGCCCATGTTTATGTGAGGTCACATGAAAGTGCAGCTAAGGACACATTTCACATGCACCTACACAGCTGCATAAGAACAGCTTTTAATAGCTATCAGAACCTTAAAGCCCTAAGTTTAACAAATGGTTTTGAATTAAATCCTGTGATCAGCACAGTTAATGTTAAATAAACTAAATGGTCTGCATCAAGGAGAAATTGATGCCCTTTCACTTCTCACTGGAATTACAGTTGACAGCTCAGGGCACTTTTGGAATTAAGGTCACAATGTAAAGCACCAGTCAGGATCAGATTCTTGGTCAGCTGTGATTGGAGGACAATGCCATCACACCTTATGATTTGTTGAAATGGAGAGTCTGATTCTATTCTTGGTTTGTGCAGCAGTGATATCATCAGCAATGCTTTCCATGCAGCTGTGCATTTGGCATATTTATCGAACTGACCTCTCTGAATGCTCAGCCTCTTTGTTGTTGATGAAAACAATGAACAAGGCCCCCATGTCATGCAATTACCCTGCTGATCACATGTCATTTGTACTAAAAATACAAGATATAGAGCAACAGCAATGATATAAATAGCCATAAAATCATAAAGGTAAGAAGAGGAAAGGATTGTCAATATTAGCAATGCGCTCCCAAGGCAGCGGGGCATGTGTTGTCAATCGAAAGGCCACATTCTTGACAGAGAGAAGGCGGTCGTCTTTAGACAGCAGTCAGGGTGTCAGGAAAGAAAAGACAAAGGCTTATAAACAACCAGGGATGGACTTCGTTTGTCCCCCTGTTCTCAATGACCTTCTAATCCACCACTGGAGAGACTTGCAGGATGGATTCTCTGATCCAGAGCATCTGAACAAAGTTCTTGAATTTCAAAGCGATGAACTGCTGTGGACTGCTCAGAAACGGGGTGAGTCCGCTTTGATGAATAGGACTGAGATTTAAAATGAAACAATGTGTGTCTATTTTAGGGAAGACAAGGTTTTTTTTTTAATATATTTCAGAATCAGCACCATGTCAGTCTGAAGCCTGCAGAAAGGCATGCTCCAATGTTTGTGCAGTCGTAATACTCCTATATATATTCATTTCAGTCATGTTCTTGAGCTTCAATATCCTGTTGAAATGCAGCATATGTTGTGAATAACAGCAACATATGTTTAAATCTGTATTCGGAATGGGATACAGCTTACCTGGTACACTTAACAGGCTTCTAAAAATATCTTAACGTGAGAAACTACTACTTGTTTTGTGCAGGATTTGGTGGAGCAGCAAAACCATGTTGTTCACCATCAAATGTTAGCTAGTTTGGTCTGATAAACTCGTATTATTATATTAATATTAAAGGGGTAGTTCACCCCACAAAGGAAAATGATGTCATCATTTACTCACCCTAATGTTATTCTAAACCAGGGACAGCCTTCCTTGCCATACCCTGGCTCTTCATTGGATTTCCCCACCCACCCCTGGAATTCCTACTGTAGCTGTACCCTAGTTTTTTATGAAATGCCACCACCGCTCCAAACCCATTAAACAAAACCCACACTACTTGGTAGAGACATTTAATTTATGCATTTATTCACATATATATAATATAGTATGTTCCACCTAGCATGTAGAACATTTTTATATTAAAGTAACCTTACAATATTAAGAATCTATTGTACTGCAGAAATCTTTCATGAACGGATTCATCAATTGATGATCATGGGTGGATCCCAAATAAAAAGCCCACATTGTATATTTAGCACATGACATGCAGAGCATTAAGAATGTATTTAGAAAATTTGGGAAAAATATTTATGTTGCAGCCTGATAGTACGCTTGGTTAAACCATATTTTTCCTTAAAAATCTATGCATCAGAATTACAAAGTGAAAACAGAAATGTTTAAATGTCTGTAAATTTATTAAAGCTGAATATGACATCTACATAAGTTACAGTACTTAGTACCTTTGGCAGCATTTGCAGCCTCGAGTCTATTAGGGTAAGGTTGTGGGCCATTATTTGCAATCCTCTCAAGCTCGGTCAGGTTGGATGGGGATTGTCAGGTTGGATAAGCCTCTCCTGTGTTGCGTTAGCTGTGTGCTTTGCCATCTTGGAAGGTGAATTTTCTGCCCACTCTGATATCCTGAGCGCTGTGGAACCAGTTTTCATTGAGAATATCTCTGTACTTTGCTCCATTTAGCTTTGCATTAACACTGACCAGTGTCCCAGTCCTTACCATTGAAAAACCGCCACAGTCTGCTACCAGCACACTTTACTTTTGAGATGGTACTCTGCGGGTAAAGAACTGGTTTCCTACAAACATGAGGCTTAGAATTGAGGTTCATCAGACCAGATAATCATGTTTCTTAGAGTCTGAAGGTCCTTTAGGTGCTGTTTTGTTTTCACTGAGGAGAGGACTGGGTTTGGCCACACCACCACAAAGCCCAAATCGTGTTACAGTGATTAATAATAATATTAATAGAAATTGAACTCCAATCAAGTTATCATATCTTAAATAACATATCTTAAATTCTGTTTTCACTTCATCATTACAATGCACCGAGTGTAGATTAATGAGAAAAAATAATTTAAACAACTGTGATATTGATGAACGTTTAGATTGGAATGACATAAGAGCAAGTATGTCAGAATTTTCTGTCCATAACGTAGTAAAATTTCATTATCACATTTTCATTATCACAGCATATACAAAAACAACAAATCTTAATGACCTGTTGTAAAGTTGGATTTCATCTGGATATGTATATGACACATAAGTAATAATCCAGGCTTTTACCATGGACAGCGTGTCTGCTTGTAAACACCCCTCACATTCCCTGCACTCCCTTTTGATGAGACAAGAATGAGGTATCTTACACAAGGCACACTGACATACTGAAGCTTTTCATGCAAGGATAACAAAGCTTGCATCTTCTAAAATAGACTAAATGCGCCATGCTCTACAGGTTCGTTATCACTTAACTCACAGCATTGCTCTTCATACTATCTGTGGGTGAATGCAGCATTACTGTGGAGAGGAATCTGTTTGGAGTTGACACAGGATTTCTAAGGGATTGTGGTAATCTTCTGTGTATATGAATGCCATGCACAGGTCAATACTCAAGAGCACTGATGCGAGTCGCTGTTTGGGTCTGTCTCCACGCAACACCCCTACGACATATTCTGCAGATTCCAGTAAAGACTTTTCTGGTGTGCCCACAAAATGAATGATCTCATAAAACCAAGAGATTATGCCATCGCAATTAAACTCTTTGCTCGTATTGTAAATATCTAACTTGTGACACTGCAGGCACTTTTTAGCATACATGGAAGCAGCATATAAAATCGAATACATTTAACAATGCTTGACTTAAATTCTATTATTCAAATATAACAAAAGGCAACAAATGGGCATAGATGTTAGAAGCTCAAAGGATTTAGCGTCTATCTCATACATCAACGACTAAAAATGGCCCCAGTAAGCTATGACCAACTGATGGAGAACAATGGCTTACTAAAAATAGAGGCAAAAAGTGCTTGAAGCCATAGGAAAACATGACTGGCACTATATAAACTCAAGTCCTTGAAAACCTAAGCCATTTGAAAAGGTAAGAGGATGCTAAGAACTATGCGCTTTGAGAACCTCTGTTCCACAGTGCAGCTAAATGGATGGCAGGCTCTGCTGGATGATAACTCTGAGTTAGGACAGGATCATTGGGAAAGAGCTAATTTACGCTCCTTATGGCTCTATAGAGCAGTAGTGAAGGGAGACACAAGAGGGCTGCAAAACCTCCTTAAAAGGAACTATATTGATGTTGATGTGTTTTACAATGTGAGCCGTGAGGAACTTGAGTGGCAAGCTCACACAGACACGCCCTTTGGACCCTCAGGTAAAAACAGTCATATGTGAGAACTTAGGAAGTGTGCTGTAAGGATAAATTATAAAATTCTCTGATAACGGAGAAGAAGTGAAGTTGTATGCATGCTGCTCTGGACAATTTAGTTTTTATATATATGTATGTGTACATATATATATATATATATATATTAAAATCTATTATTTTTTATACTATCTATTACTGTTTTACTTCATTTTTATTAGTAGTGTAATCTATGTCTAAATGGTTTGAGATATACTACTGTTCAGTAGATTGGGGTCAATAAGGTTTTTCTTATTATTATTGCAGTTGACAAGCTGCTTAAACATTTTGTGGTTTGCTTAATGCACTTTTTTAATAGAAGTACCATAAAAGTTCAAAAGAACAGTATTTGTCTCAAGTAGATGAAAAACAAACAATTAAAAAGTCTTTCATTACTTTTACTTGCTTAATTAAAGTTATGTTAATTCCTTTTATAAAATGAAAAAACTTACCAACCCCCCCAAACCATTAAACAGTAACATATGTATTTTTTTTTTTAAAGGATAGTTTTAGTGTGTTTTTTATGAGATTCGTTGAGTTATTCAGACATATCAGTTATTCTGACACCTACAGTATTTCCCATTTCAGGTCTTTGGTCTTTGGAGTATAAAAGAGAACTGACAAGTCCACTGTGTATTGCTGCTGCACAAGGTTTCTCTGAATGTCTGCTATATTTGTTGGAACATGGCGCACACCCCAACCTTATCGCAGGAGGAAAAGCAGCACTTCACGAGGCCTGTGCAAACGCCAACCTCGAATGTGTAGAGCTGCTGCTGGAACATGGAGCTGATCCTAACCAGATGACAGAGGAGGGACTGACTGCCTTGCATCTCTGCAGAACACCACAATCACTACGGTATCATCATATGAATATGATACGACACACTATATTATTGCACCTTATAGTAAATCTACTCTTAGGTATAATCTAAAAGTAAAAAAAAATATATATATAGCCTTTATATATATATAATAGTCAAATATGTCAAACTGATATTAAATCCATATGATATATCTCTATAAGTGTGTAATGCAAAAAAAAAAATCTAATTAAAAATTGTTTACAATTTCTATTGTAGCTGTGCAAAAGCCTTGGTGAGATATGGTGCAAAAGTGAACTCTCCCAGTGAAGAAGAGGATGAAATACCTCTGCATGTGGCAGCTAGACATGGTCTGCCCCACCATGCACAGCTGTACCTGCGATTCGGAGCCTGTGTGAACCATAGCAGCTCTTCTGGTGAAACTCCACTGGGGGTGGTTTGTGGAGCTGTACCAGAAAAGACAGATGACAGCCAAGATGAACGATACCTGGAGATTTGTCGTCTCCTCCTGGCCTATGGAGCTAAGATTAATTTGTCTGATAAAGAACGCCGCAGTCCTCTACACAAGGCAGCCCGCAGCGTTCAGCTTAGCCTGGTGGAGCTTCTCTTGGACCATGGGGCTGATATCAATGCCATTGACTACAACGGATGTTCACCGTTATCGAGCGTTCTACAAAGCTCCGTGGTTCGGCAAGAGTGGGAACCTCACAGGGTGGTTCAGGCTTTGTTAAATCGAGGCTCTATTAAAGTGTGGCCACTAGCACTCCTGAAGGTGAACACTAAGATAATAGCCCTGAGATTTATTCTACACATTAAACAATCTTTTTATTTCATGACATTAAACATTATATAACTAAAAAGCAGATTTAAAGTCTGTTATTCTCTTGGTATCTTATTCATCATTCTTTTATATGCTTTTTGGTATGATTAGGTGGCAAAATTAATGATGTTATTATTTTTAAACATGTTTTTAAGGTATTAACAGCCTGCGCAGGAGCACCTAAAACTGTGGAAATCCTGTTTAACTCATACACACTTGTTCCTGTGACCTCCAAATGGGTTGAGGCTATACCTGAGGACATTTTTCATGTAAGTCTTTCATCATTTCACAAGGATTTTTGCATTCACTACAAGAAAAACATGATTCACACTATGATTTTTTAATTAAATTTATTACATTTTCATTTATTTATTAATTTTTATTTTTTTTAGCTTCACAGAACATTTTATGAGTCTCTCTTTGCACTGGAGTATAAACCACGTAGTTTACAGCATCTGTGTCGGTCTGCACTGAGGAAACAGTTTGGAAAAAACTGCAGCTCATTCATTCCCAGACTCCCCGTACCAAAGCCACTTGAACAGTATCTTCTTTTAGAACCGGAGGGGTACATTGACTAGAATCAGACCTTTTGGCAGAAGCCTTTAGGGAACTATAGAAGGTTTTTTTTTTATGCAAAAAGGACAAAGATGAGTGCCTTAAGTTTTATTTGCTTAGTCACCCTACAGTGATATTATCAGGCATTGTATTTTTCTCCACATGTTTCTAGGGTTGCCAAATGCCTGAAAAATAAATAAGGGACACATCGCTGGCAGGGCCGGCCAACCCCATTGCCTTCAACCTTCCCGGCATTATGAATTTTTTTTTTTAGCACCTTTTTTCACATTTGTGTGTGAAACGATTTTTTAACTATTTGACTTGCACCTGGTTTAAGTAGATGCATATAGGGGTGGGCGAATGGAAAAATTATCATATCATGATTTTTTTCTGGGGAAATCTCGTTTCACGATTTTAATCCCGATTCTTTTTTAAGTTGGTTTTAGCTCCTGTTTGGTTACTCAAAATATATTATTTTGAGTTTAGCACAAGAAAGAAATTAATACAGGTTTGGGACAACATGTACGCGAGTAATGACACAATTATAATTTTTGAGTGAACTATCCCTTTAGTGACAAGCGGCGGCATGTTTAGTTCTGTCCCTTTAAGAGCTGCAGGCATCTAATATACTGGCACGTTTTCTCTTGATTGTTTTCTTTCCCTTTTGACACAAGCAACTGTGTTTAACGCTGTGTTTTTGACAGTATTACCACAATCACATGTGATAGATTTCTTAGTTCAGTAATTAGGCGCTATTTGACAGGCTTGTAGTGCATGCGCGCGCTTCAGGTGTAACGTTACGCGTTAACGTAAAGCGCATCCGGCCAGCACACAGATGAAATGTTTTATCGACAAGACTTTAAAGCGAATCATGTACATTTGTGATTGCGAATAAGTGTAGTTTTTCACTGAGTTAACACTGATGTGAATGTGTTTTTTTTTCTATTTTTGATTCTCATGGAAATACGGGCCAAAGTGCGTCCCTTTTAAGCTCAATGGGATGCGTACTTTTGTTTCTAAATACCGGACGATTTCGTATTTCAAGGGACGGTTGGCAACCCTACCTGTTTCCATAATCTACTATACATAGCTTTACAATATGTTTTGTTGTTTGAATGACAGTGTGTTGCAGTTGCAGCTCAATTTAACTTCATTGCATATTATTTCATTGCGAAATAAATGTATCAGTCAATAAAATATTTTCTCAAGTCTGTCTGTCATTTCTTTATTTCTCCAGTGTATGTTATATATGTAAGCGTTTTCTCACAACACAGCTATAGCAACGGATTGGTGGAAATAAGTAAAGAAAGAGAGGTTGTACTGACATTTATCAGCTTCTGTGCATGACATCTGATCATAAGCTGCTGTCACACAAAACTCTGTTTGTGGACCTGTAAATTGCACTTGTTTTGATGTATTTTTATGCTTGTAAGTTGACTTTAGCACTAAATAAACTTTAAATGTTTGTTTTTGCTATTACTGTTGTTTTTACTATTTTTATTATTATTTTAGTAGCCTTTTTACATGTCTGCTCGTTTGATGTTAGCATGGCGGCCATAAGAGGGCGACCTGCTCAATGTGAAATATTTTTTTATTTTATTTATTTATTTATTTTTTAAGAAAATAGTGTAAAATATTTTAATTAAATCTCCATTGTATCCAACTAAATGTTGTATTGTGTTTTCGCGTTTTTGCCTAATTAAACACTGCGCCTTAGTTTTAAACTTAAATGTTGTCTATCCTTTCATAATACAAGAGCTTTAGCTAAAGATCTCTCTCTCACACACGGTTTATTTCCTAATTTCCACATTCCACAGACTAAGTTCGCATTATCTTCGTCTCTTGGTCAAAAAGTGCGCACTCGCTTTAACTGTGTTGTGCCACCTGGGAGCGGTAAACGCACCGCTATTGAACTGAATGAACGGTGGTGACGCACAAGCTTCACGAACGAACCGGATCAGACAGACACTAGTGTGTCTTGTCACTATTAGCTGTGCGTGTCACCGTTACCGGAGTCGGTGGTTCATCCAAGCTTTAACCAGTTTCGCCGCCTTCATTTTGCGCAGTGTACATGAGAGTTAAAGTGCAGAAGAGAAAACGGGAAGCATGTGAAGTTACTGTCACTTTCGCCAGAGATGGAGAATTCAGTTGAAGATGAGTGCGCCGATTCGGGAGCGGAGACCGGAGGGTGAGTAATGATAAACACCCTTGTTTTAACAAAGAAAATGAAATTTTGGGATTGGGAATAGCTGTGCTGCACTAATTACGGTAAACACCAATAGGCTACAAAAATCAAGAATCTGATTCATTTAAAGTGATTCATTTAAAGAGGATTCTGTTACCTGAGCAGCGCAGGTTATCAATAAGATCATTCAACAGCGCGCTTGTTTAAAGTTTTCTCGTTTCGTGTCTACCTCAGTTGGCCCATTTCTTATTTAACCATCTGCTGTTTGGTATTAACACCCAAGACATCTGGCGCAGAGATTTACTGCTGAAAAGTAGCTGGAAAGCCAATGAGCTGGGCTATTAGTGCATGCTGCTTAGGCTTTTTAGCACAAGAGAGTGACAGAAGTAGCCAAAATACTAATCACACAGATCTGACATCAGCTCTCTACCTAAGATTTAACTCTCTATTATCTCAAAGTCATGTATGATCTGTACCATCATTCTGTGATTTCAGCTGTGAACGATGAAAAGATGCATCCTGGTTTGTTTATAGGTATGTCATATCATAATGGCTGTCCTGTCTTGTTGGTGTGGGTATGGTGATTTAGTAGGATAGTAGACCATCCTCTCTTCTTCAGAACATGTGAATTGTGTGTTTGTATGGTAGTATACTGTATATCTGCTTTCAAATACTATTTATTTAGATATGCTTTAAGTCACTTGTTCTGAAGAAAATGGCCTTGATACCTTTCTAATGACTAACTCTTCAATTAGCTGATGCATTTATCCAAAGCTACTTACAGTAAAACATGAGCAACCTGGGGTTTAAGCTCAAATGGTGATAGCTTATCCCTTGTTGAGTTTGAACTACAACCTGTAATCTTACCACATTTAACCACTAAGATACATTGTCTAGTTCTTCTCTTGCCTTCAAAATGTACAAAAGCATCTTAGAAATCCATCTGACCGAAGCATTTATTTGTGGATGATCCTGTCATTTTAATGTGAAGGATGTATTGTTCATATGTACGTTTATTGAAGATCTTCCAAGCTTTTTTTTGATTAGCCACATTAAGATAACTGTTAAAAATATAAATAAATAAATATGTGACCTTGTACCAAAAAAACATGTTATGTCGCTGGGATATATTTATAGCTACAGGTATAGCAAAAAAATGTATTGTGTGGGTTAAAATTATTTATTTATTTTTTTATGCCAAAAATCATTAGGATATTAAGATTTGGTTAGAAGTCAGATTTGGTTAGGATGGGATTTGGTTAGGATTGGTTAAGATGTTCTGTGGCTTATATACTGACGGATGACAGTAAAATAGACCATTTCAAAAAAGGATGTTTTCTAATGATGCTTGAGAGTGCACTGTTTAAGTGTGCAGACATGCAGAAAACTATAAAGCTGACTCAGGAATATAACATACAATATGAGATTCACTGTAATGTCTTTACTGACCACATTTATAGACTAATAATGATTTTATTTGTGTTAGCCTACGTATTACTGTGCGTAGAAGCACATAAAAGTGCTTTTGCTGTTAAAAGCAAAGCATGGAGCATAGGGATGCAGCGATTAACCGGTTTCGCAATTAACCGCGATTTAAATCGTCACGGTTAATTAACAGTAAAGGTTCCGCAGTTTTTCTGTTACACAGAACGGGACTGTTGCAGCTTGCACAAAACTAAAACAAAGTTACACTAGTGGTACACCGGCTTAAATGACACGCTTATAATGACACGGACCACCCAGGCGATTACACGCATTATTAACTGTGCCAAAGGACTAAACAGATCCTTTATTTCCACCGGAGAAATGTCTGTCGATAGTGTGATTTTGGGTACACCAAGAAGGTTTCATTTAAATATTGCTGTAAAAAACTTCTGCTTTAGAATGAATGCATAATGAATAACAGACGGCTAGATGTTCATTGAATGATTAGCGCTATGAGCTCATTAGATCAGCATTGTGACCGCTTCAGATAAGGAAAATATAATCAAAGTGCAGTCATATCACATTTACTTAAATCAGTTGAAAGTTGTGAAAGTTGCGTGTGTGAATTAGTCTATTCTACCTATGGATGACAGTTGATTATAATAATATTTTAGTTAAAGGGATATTTCACCCAAAAATGAAAATTTGATGTTTATTTGCTTACCCCCAGGGCATCCAAGATGTAGGTGACTTTGTTTCCTCA
>JAUMHQ010000063.1:10517628-10537514 GCA_032361165.1 Enteromius paludinosus
CACCTACATCTTGGATGCCATGGGGGTAAGCTAATAAACATCAAATTTTCATTTTTGGGTGAACTATCCCTTTAATAGCCTAAAACAGATATTTCCAGAAAATGTATTCCTCAATTTGGATTGGTTGATTAAAATTTTGTTCCAGGATCAACAAGGATGTTGATCCAGGAACATCTTGTGCTTGGTGAAATCACGCTCACCCAAAAACATCTGCCCACCAATATTTTGTTTCATTGCGGTGAGACGGTGACTAAACACCCCAGTTAAAATACTTAAAATATATGCATATTATTTGAGAAATGCACAGTGCGAACTGGCCACAGCTCATTAGACATCCGAAACCAGTCGTTTCTCGTCACTCAGAGATGAGAGGAGATGATATGTGTCTGCGGCGGGTTCGCGCTGCCGGTAAAGGAGCGGCCTGCGGATCCAGGAATAGCGCTGCCTCACGCCGCTGCTCATTTGTTCCTGAGTGACTCTCATATTACCACCGTTTCTCATATTCTGGCCTTTATAGGTGATTATTCACCAAAATCTCCAGTGACGCTGAAATAAAAGTGGCTGTTTAAACAACGCCGGCCTTCATTCCCTCAGCTTTCATCTATATTTACAAACCTCTGAGTCCCTCTGTAAAATTAAATTTCCGTTCCTTTAAAACTCTGATAACCTGCAAAGCTCAAAACCTTTCAATGGAGAAAATGAAGATAAGGCCAAAAAAGTGTTGGTTCACAATTAGGAAATCCAGCACCACTGTAAGTACAAGTTTATTTCCATTTAAAATGACGACTAATATCACTGATGTGGTTGTGTTCGCTGCTATTATTCTGTACTGTTTGTATGTAATTAATCTTGTCAGTTTGGGATGAAAGCCATTAGAGGGCGCTGTACATCCTGTTTATCCGGCTCATGGCCCTTATTACTAAGAATAGTGCATCCAGATATGAGAGTTCTGTCATTATTTATTAACCTCGATGTCGTAGCCTATGATTTTTATACTGTGAAACACAAAGGAGTCTCACTAGCAATCCACTTTTATTGTGTGTGAAAAGATGCACTGAGAGTGAATGTTGACCGATGCTTTCAGTTATCATGCTGCTAAACATCTGTTGTATTTCTCAGGAGCAAAAAAAAGTTATGGCTTTGAAAATGAAGTAGATTATCATAGAACATTAATTGGATGGCCGTCCGTTTGCTTTCTACATATCTTGGTTTACTCAGAGGAGGGCACTGTTGTACCTTCAGTCTTAAAGAAACCATCCCTGTAGTCTCTTATGGATTCATGTCTCACAGAACGCTTTCCTTTTCTCCTTCACTTGTTTCTTGTTTATCGGTCTTTATGAGGCTTTTATTTTGACAGCGCTCTTTTAAATGCATAAATATTTCATGCCCATAGATCCTTTCACAGCTGTCGTTATATGTGCTCTTTTAGTAGATGCTGCAGTGCAGGTCTGGTAATGACTTGGCAAGGCAAAAAGGGTTCTAAAACTCAAGTGGTTAAAAAAAGTGCACAACAGTCGCAAAGTGCTACATTCGAATTAAACTACATTAATGCATTTTCGAAAAGGGTTTCAAGAGGCTGATTACAAACAGTTAATTGCGGTGAAGTCGCCGGATCTGCTGTGGATGAAGAGCTATGAGTTGTCAGGTATTGGTGGTGTTATCAGGCAGCTTGGAGGGGTGGTCTGCTAAATGAGGAGGATGGAAAGATAAATAAAGCTATTGTAGCAGTGCTGACAGACAATGAACACACAGCAGTGGCCTGAAGCAACATGAATGGATGTAAAATGAACTCAATGGCAAAGCAAAATCAACAGAACCAGGGGGATGACTTCTGATTATACTCTACTTCAGTAGCATGTATTTTGTATGCTACTATGTATAGCTACTACAATTCTTTTGTTACAAAACTTTACCATGGGTGCATTACATTGATTAGAAGCCTAAATGTCTTTGTCTATATGAAAATAAATGATGTTCTTTTCAATTTAGCCTACTATTCATTCAACAATCCTGAAATAATCTATCACTATTTCCACAAAAATATTAAACTGCACAACTGTTCTCAACTTTGATAATAAGGAATGTTTCTTGAGCAGCAAATCGGCATGTATTTTCTGGATCAGGTACACTGAAGGTGCTTTGCCATCAGATGAATATATTACCTTTTGAATTAAGTTAAAACTAAAACTTATTAATTACAATATTTCCCTGTAATTACTTTACATTTTTGAGAAAACAAACATACAAAAGTAGAATGCTATAGGAAGGCAAAACCAATACATTATTCAGAATATAAAATGCTATATTATATTTTAAAATGTGTTTTAAGAATTTAAGGAAGATCCAAAGGTTAAATCTAGTTACATTCATCCAGCAGTTCTGTGTCCCTATCCAAATATTCTCAATGTAAGTATATTTGTGCTAGTATGAATTAGCTGGAAGATATGATAATAGCCCATCTCTGGCTGGGATCTGCCACACCTGAAAGTTCAAGACCTTTTGTGTGTCTCTAAAGAGAAGCTTTCACACTGTTTAAAAACCTGGGGCCACAATTTCACAGTCGGACCATCACGAGTGGCTCTCCTTTTGACAAGTCTGTTTTGCCTCATGTGACTTTAATCAGATTTCACACGTCGATTTAAATGAATCATTAACATGCGAGGAGAGAACATGATTTTCTTTTAATATAACTCATGTACTCTTGTCAAAGTGATCTTTTTTTTTTTTCTCTCACACTCTCACTCAGAGAAAAAAATCAGAACCTTTTAATATCATTATGTTTTAACAAAAGATTTTTTTTTTTTAATGCAACCAATACTAAAAGTATTTAATGAATCTTTAGAGAAACAGTAATGCAACCAAGGCTGTCGCTAAACTTCACTGAGCCCTAGATAAATTTTTCTTTCCACAAGGATAGTAAAACCACAGCGTTTCTGTGAGCCTTACCCTGGTTCCGTAAAAAAACAATAGCTTACTGGTAAATAATCTTGTGTGTGTGTGACATAGTCATGTTTTAAAAAAATGATCTATACTAAATATGGCGAAAACTCACATTTAATGATGTAAGTGGGTGAAAAGTTCTTCTAAAACATGTTCATTCGAATTAGTAACTGGTGACAACATACCAACTAGCCTCTCAGTAATTGCTTTAATGGTCAATCTACTTATAGTTTATGCCATCACCTTTGAGAACGCTGTCAGAGTCTAACATCAGAAAACTCACTTTGATGTCTCTCAGCGTCCATCCTTCATGTTAGGAGTCAGACTTGTTCTTGATATTTTCTACAGTGTTACTTGGGTGCTAAGCTGCCATGATGAAAACAGCTTCCAGTTTACGTCAGGTATTCTCACCTCATCTTTTATCAGATAATGCATTTGTCAAAAACCGTTCACATTGAGGCGCTTTCATGTCAAATCTTCAATTCAGGTTATTATGCTCGGCTGAGTTTTTTGTCAGATCTTGAAGTCACTGATATTAAAAACAAGTGCCTGTACTTCAGCTCTCGTTAACAAGTACCCTCACATACATTTTAATCGTCTGTGCTTTAAATAGATGTTTTAATCATATTTCCATATGTTAAGCGCACTCAATGGGGAAAAAGGAGGAAGTTTCTTGAGGGAATCTTTGGAAATCCAGTTAATTTGCTCCCTGGCTAGAATTAAGCCCGGAGCCATCATAAATTACCATTTCATTAAGATTCAGAAGCCAAACAGATTTAAATATTCATGGATTCCCTCCTTTCTCTGATTAGATTTTAATTACACGATATTGTCTTAAACAAATGAGGGACGTCCGTGTAAAGGAGCTATTTGTTTTGAAGGATAATGAACACCTGAAAGGTAGAGCTGCTTCAAAGAGCAGAAGCATTTACCCGCCGAGACACAAAGGGCCCCTCCGAGCCCTGTGTTTTGTCTTGTTTCTGTCAAAGAAAAAAAAGAGTCTTATACCCCAAGCACTCTGCGTCACACCTGGTCAGAACCTTTCCAGTCTGTTCTTCAATCCATTCATTCATTTCCTTCTGCCTTTGTTGAAAATTTAACAACGTCTAGCGATTACGGAGAACGTTGCGATACGGGACTCATGAACATAATTCTTTTTTTTAATGATGCAAGTTACACCCATTAGCTTTTAGGTCCTCTTCCCCGATGAGTATTCAGATATGCATGCAAATTTCTCCATTTTCAATTCAAGGCTAGAGAAACATGATGCAGCTGTCATGAACAAGGTCAATGTAGAGGTTGTTGTAGACACAACATTTGCAAGTGTTAACGCCATTTGCTTTCTGTTACCATACAGTGTGATTGTTCACTCTGTTTTATTTTATGCATAAAAATTAATTTTTTTCCTGTCCACTGGAGCCAATTAAATATTTACAAAGCTCCGCATGACCATTAATTCCTATAATAAAATGTATTTTTTTTCCTGGTGTCATTTCAGCTTGTTTTTCAGCCACGATGCTCCGATTTTAAACCAAAAGCAAACTAATGAATGCTTACTGACTTTTTTACTGATTACTTTGGTTTGATGCCAGGCTTCACACGAGCAATATCCAAAGGTTACAAATAATTGCTGTGATACAGCATTTTCATCTTACTACCATGAATACCGCTCTTCACAACAGAGATGTCAGCTCTTCGCCGTAATGGCCTCATTAAATTCACTTGCAGGTGAGCAAAGTGTACAATGCTGTGAAGACATATCAAAGCCGCAGCATGTTTGCCACAATAACGCTGTCCAAAAACAAGAACGAGCACTTAAACGAGCATGTCGCTTGTTTAGAGCAATATTTATGAAGTATTCACACAGAGCTGAATGTCCAGGGCGGCCACATCCACCCATTACAGATACAGTACCACTTTCCCAATAAACAAACAAATCGCCTTCTCTTTTCCATGAGGCGGCTGTCTTGCCCGGCCGGCACTCTTGGTTTCAAGGAATAATAGGCTGTGATGAGCGGAGATAAATCAGCTCATTCTGGTAATTGTGCCTTATGGGGATTTGCAGCCCCTGTGTAATGACCCTCTTAAACACACCGCATAAGATGACCATGGCTGACTCATCAGGTTTGAGCCAACTGCACACATTTTCTTTCTCAGAATTTATTCTCTGCTTGAAACTGTAAGATGGTTTTTACTGCACGTTGTGTGCTTGGAGAAACTGTGATTCATGCAGAGCGAGTCAGAAGGTGGATTCTTTGGGTTATATGTCGAGAGGCTGAAATGGACTTTAGTCTACAGATGTAATTCCATCATTTAAAACAAGATTTGTATACAATTAATGTTACGAGGAACATTAAGGCAAGACATGTTTTGCACTGCTTTTTTATGCAATGGTCAATTTTGAGATTTTTGGTTTTTCGCAAGGTGTTGTTACTAGTGGAAAAGAAAATACCAGAAAAACACTTTTAAGTGTTTATTTTATTGCACTTAATCTATGTGTGTCTGTATTTATCTCAACTGTAGTCAAATAATTAATCACGATTAATCCCATCCAAAAGTTTTCGTTTGCATAATATATTTGTGTGTTTTTATATTCATTGTGTAATTTATTATGTATATATAAACACATATATTTTGAAAATATTTACATGTATTTACATGTCTATATTTATATTCATATAATTTATATTATAAATAAATATATTTAATATATAAACATAACTAAAATATATACATGCATGTGTGTGTATTTATATAAATGTACACAGAACATATATAATGTAAACGAAAACCTTTAGATGCGATTAATCATGAATGTTTGACCGCATTACACATATATTCAATTCTTTACACGCATATTTTCTTTATTTCAAAATAAACACAGTGAATTTTATTTTCTGACAAAGATAAAAAGAGATATTCAAATCCCCTTTGTAAAAACCGTTAACATCAACTAAATAAACAGAGTATTTCGAACCTGCCTTTAACCAATCTTCTGAAAAAGATTGCATATTTAATAGCATAATACTTCATTTGCATATTGAAACAATCTTAACAATTAATATGTCTTATTGAACACATAAAATATGTACATTCATTTTTACACTTCACCTGGGGCATCTTAATAGTTTGCATATGCTGTTTGTGCTGTTTTCAGTTCACTTAAATCATTATGCAAATTAGCCAATGATACAAACGTGGCCAAAGAAATTGCAAAAGGCAATTCGGATTCTGAGGTTAGGAGGATGCAGCAGACTGCTGAAATCTGACATACAATAGAGTGCTGCATTGCCACTTGAATCAGGTACACACACATAATTATAATGCTACCAGTACATCATTAAATGAATTGTTGCTGCAATGATCAACAGAAAACCTATGTAAACAAGCTTCAAGCCAAGTAACAATATTTAAAGTGGCATTATTGTGCTAAAAATGTGATACTGACTTAATTTAAATACAGCAAAGCACTAGTTAAGCACAATTTGTTAAGATGGTTTGCAAAATGTTTTATGTGTGTGTTTATGTGTTACAGTTTAGTAGCCTTAGCCTACATTTGAACCTACAAAGGGTATCTTATTTACTCTTTACATTGGACCTGGTTTTGACCAGAAGATATAGGCTATTTAGCATTCCTTGCCTTAAAGGAACAGTTCACCCAAAACTGGTTAACCCCTTTTTTATCCTCCATACAATAAAAGTACATTTTTTTTACATTGTAATTGCACATAAATATCTTTGGAATGACATGAGAGTAAATAATGAGTATACTTTACAGAGTCTTCATTTTCAAGTGAACTATCTCTTTAAACAGCTTCATTGCTTAAAGTTCTGTCGTAAAAACCTAGTTCTTAGAGCAGTGAAACCTAGCACCATTTTTCAAGAAGGAATGGCTACAGTTTTTGGGGTGGAAATCTGCTTTAGAATGTCCATTAGAGGTTTAGATCCGGTCATTGGGGAGGTCAGGAAAAGTTCTTTTCTCAACTTGGCGCTTATAAAACCAAATTCTAAATTCTTAAAAACATTTAGCGGTTTTTATGGGGGTAACATCACCCTGGTATATTGGAATAGCATGAGGTAACCGTGTTAGGAACATATCATGTACCTGATCCTGTAAAAACCTTATATTACTTGGCTGAGCAAACATCAGAAATAATGACTTTGCCAAGATGACTGCCCACACTAGTACAGATCCCTCACCACATTTAACAGCTAACATCCTTTGTCCAGACGTAAACCTGTCCGGATGTAGGAAACAGCCTTGGTTACAAACGGTTTCCTTTTTCATATTGTGTTTATGCCATTTCATACATCTCCTGTACTGTCTAATGATCTGTGGTGAGCAGTTGTTTCCTCAGGAGAGTTAACACTGTCCTAGAATGCTGACTCGATATGGAAATTTCATCAGGCGTTTACAAATGGCACAGAGCAAGTGTCCTTTAAGGACCATTGGCTATTTCTAAGTATTTTCTGTCTCAATTTGTTTCTGAAAAGATAATAAAAGACTGTCACAGGCATCATTACTGTGATTTACAGGAAATATCTGCACACTGAGGATGACTGTCATTTGCAGCAGATTGTTTGCACTAACAGGGTTCAATTGTATGACTTAAGTTGTGTGTTTCTGTCATAAACATACCGTGACAGGGAACAGCTGCAATAGATGATGTCTGTGTTGAATATTTTCACACTTTTTGCATAATTTGACAAAATAAAGTCTTGATTGGACATGACACAAAAATGTATATCAAACGTTTAGTTGTTTTTTATAGACATACTACTCACCTCGCATGCTGTTTTTGCCGTACTATATAGTAGGGAAGTAAGCGATTTCGGACGCAGAGAACATGTTCGAATTTTAAAGATGTGGCACGACGCGTGGTGTGTGACCAGCTTTAAACAAGCATCAGACATAGCCCAGTTTAACTGATTTCCTTCATTATTCTTATTTTAAAAAAACAGATTTTAACCTGCTTGTTATTACTCTGGCTCTTTTCACGTTAGCGCAAATAATGAAAAAAAAAACTAACTGTATGACATTGTTATGTGTGTTTATGTTTGTGCGGTTTTTTTTTTGGCATAAAGCATATATTCTGATGTACGCGATCACATTTTACATCCCTAATCCTAAACTACCTTATCAACTATTAATAAGCAGCAAATTAGGACTTTATTGAGGCAAAATGTGCAGTTAATGGTGAGGACTGGACCTTTAAAAATCTACAAAACCTACTAAACACTGAAATCACCTCTACCTTTACTAATTTAGTTTTGAAACATGCTTTAATATAAGGATTTGTTTTAAATTGTTCATAAATGACAGTTTTTAATGTTAAACTATTGAAATTTTAATAATACATTAAAGTCATTGACTACACGTATGTGTATTGAAATAGGTTAAATATTTTGTTTTGATTTTGTGAGGACTGAAAATCTGCAACAATAAAATAAATGTAAAAAATAAATAAAAAACAATGTCATAAAAAATATGTTTGGTTACTTAAAGAACTTTTTGTGTGTGAAGAACATTTTAATGATCGAAAGAACCATTTTCTACGATAAAGAGCATTAAAAGTTCCATGGCTGTAAAGGTTCCATAAAACATTGTTCATAGTAAAGAGTAAAATAATATGATCTGTGATGTGAAACTTGAAAAACAAGATAAAACAACAGAGTTTATCTGAGTTGTCCTTTGATTGTCTTGATGTGAAAAACAACCAAAAAAGAGTAATTTCGTTCATGTCTTATAAGCTTCTCTCGACCAACCTCAAAACGTATAAGTCCTCCGACAGAGGAGGAATCAAAGCACCTTGGCTGTGGATTTAAGCGAGTTCAGTTTACGGAGCCAGGCCACGCTCTCCTGTGGAGCTGCAGAGGGCATCATGGTTGCCCAGAGTCACCGTCATTTTCAAGATGAACAACCTTGTCCTCATGCTCTAAAAATATCTGCTGGATTTCCAGTTGTGCAGAGCAGCCCCCTCAATCCACCCCACTAAGGACAGATGTCAGCCTTCTGTGCCACAGCTCTGACCCTGCCAGTGACACGCAGCTGGATGGAGCGAGCAGATCTGGAACAGTGCTGTGGCTGCACATGATGCTATGTTGTTTTCAGCATTATGTCAGAGAGGAAAGAGTGTGATCCCAGAGCACCAATGGCTGAATTCAGAATGAGGGGGGAAAGTAGGTTAATGGAAATCATAGTGTACTTCACCTCTCATCTTCTCTTCCTCTCACGCTCATATTACAGGTTTGTAAAGACATACAGATCATTATGGCTACATTTACTCTTACAAACCTCTCTTTTATGTTTTAGAGATTTACTTCAGATGATGTTTGAAGGCGTCTGAAGCCAAATGCAGCTGTTTTGCTGCCCAGTCAGTCAGTGACTTCACAGGCGGAATGCATGAAGGAACCTAGGGAAACTGCTTCAGACTGACTTCCAAGATGTTATAAGCTACCATGTAATGATCAAGAACACATTCAAGTACGAATTTGCCAACTCGTAAAATACGTACAAGTTGGTTGTGAGACTGTGTTTCGGTTTAAATATCTGCCATTACAAATTATAAATAGTTTCTGCAGGAGTTCAATAGTTTCTCAGATAATCAAAAATATTATTTTGGCTATTGGTAAGGTTTTTACCAATCCCAGAGGGATGCAAAACACAGAAGTAATTTTTCAAGAAGTACAAAAATGTATTGTACAATGGTACACTTGATAAATGAAAAGCAAACCTTCAGTTTCATAGAAAAAAAAAGTGTACAGTTGTTCAGTTTTATATTGTTTTGCATCTTTTAATGAATAGTTCTTCATCCCTCTGTGTTGTGTTTGTTTATTTTTTAAATTAAGAAGATAACTGACCATTTAAATCTCCTTTGTACATTTAGATATGCTTATAAATCATGAACAAGGCTGTATTTATAAACTGCTTACTAATGACTATTAATGTTGGAACAATTCTTTATAAAGGATGAACTGACTATTTACTAATGCTTAACTAATGATTCATAGCATGTTGTTATTATAAAGTGTTACCGTCTTTACTGTCACTTTTGATCATTTACTGCTGCTTACCTGCTCCAAACCTAAGTGCCCTTGCCGTAAAAAAAAAAAAAAGAAGAAGAAGAAGAAATAAATAAAGAAGCAAACTTTTGAAAAAGATGAATTTGGAAAGCAGCTGCTAATAGCAAAAGCCTCTGTATTGAAGCTGTCGCTTTGATATTCAGCACTTGCGAATTTAACAGCCTGTCAAGCTTTAAACTCAGCTGGGGACAGTCTTGCGACTTTATTCCCCTCCAATGTTATTTTAGTAAAATCAAAATGTTACAAAAGCAATTTGTGCTTGGCGAGAGCTACTGTACTTTATGTGAAGAGAGATTCTGAATACTCAATCATCAGAAATGTCACAGAGGAGTGTTCCGCTTGAAAAGTGGAAAACTGATGTGCTGATGGCTTCTTTGTGTTCATTCGACATAGTTTCTGTTCACTTTTGTATTGTATTGTTGACAAATCCCTGTCTTATTTCAAGTCTGCTTGGCTTCTGCACCGCTAAAAAAAAAGCTGCATTATTGACGTACTGCTCATACCAATAAATCATTTCTGTCTTGTCTGAAATATTCTGTGTTAATGTTACAAGCTTTTTAGTCTACTATTGGGGAGAAAAACACCCTTAAAATATATCTACACAGAAAACTGCTGCTCTAACTTTTCAAGGCAGGTTTAAAGAAAAAATACAGCCAGATGACAGAATATTATATATATATGTAGATATATACAGTATATAGACATACATTTAAGAATTAACCTCAAAATTAAAATTGGCAAGAAAGATCATCCAAGCTGATGTTTCTTCTTAGTTCCTTCTTTTTTCTGCGTGAAATATGACTCGTATATTCATATTTTTGCTTTTCCAAGTGAAAAGGTGTCTTGTCTGAATCAGGAGAGAAATAGGTACAGTGAAAAGAGTATAAAACTGTTTTAAACATGTTTTAAACATAGAGGATGGACTTTTTCACTAGAGTAAGCATTATTATTACATTATTGATCATTTATATGTTTATGTTTGTTTATTAACATGCAGATTTTCACTTCACAAGATTATAATTGATGGATTGGATTCATTGTTTTATCAGCTGTTTGGATTCATTCTAACGGCACCCATTCACTTTCATAGGATCTATTAGCATTTGATGTAACGCTATAATTCTCTAAATCCTATAAAATAACAAACTTGTCTACATCTACATGAACTAAGGGTGAGTACATTTTCAGCAAATTTTCAGTTTTGCAAAGAGGTCAGGTCTGCCAGATCACCTCAGGCTTTCTGTCAATAGACAATAAATAGCATTTTGCAAAGCTTATTTTCATTTGTTTTTTTCCTCATAGTTCGCCAATTGTCAGAACTCTGGAAAAATGTTTAAAGTTTCAAATGTTTTCAGAGGCAGTTAAGAAGTGATGTGAAGTGATATGACTGTACGAAAACAAACATTTGTGTTGGTGGATTGTGGGAGATGATAATTGTGTCCTCATCCACTTCACTCCTGTTTGTGGATGATTAATCATAGAGGTGTCAGTGTTGATTATCAAAATATAAGTGATGACAGGCAGTCTAGCTATTACACAAAACTGTCCCTTCAGATGTTAAATTTACATTGAAAAAAAAGAGAAACCCAGCAGAAACCTTTAGTGGTGAGGTGTCATTAATCAAGAGCGTTGGACGTAAGAAGAGGGGGGTGAGAAGGTGAGATGAGATTTGGTGCTCAGGGCTTATTTTCAGCCTCCATCCTTGAAGCCAAGAATTAATCAAAAGAAAAATATCTCTCACTCGTGTCGGATTCTCGCGGTGTAGCTCACCTCCAAAGTGTCTGGCATTTTCATTTTGTTGCATCAGCATCTGTACTGGCCTTTGAATAATGTGTACATTTTTTGGCAAAAATCTTTCAGAGGAGATCTCATTGAGAAATGATTTATCACGGTAAGCATCAACTCAAATCTTATTTATAGCACTTCAAATCCCACTGCCATATACAAACTGTTTGCATGAGTATTTTATTTGCACATTCTGGTTTCCCAGGAGTAAAAACGCAACACCTGTACTAATTACTCCCCCGTGAAGAGGAGCTGAAACTATCAGTGGCCCGAGGCCTGGTTGTTTGATCCAAAAATCAACTAAACTGAGCACAGCATGAGCTCTCTTTATTGCCAGTTGCTGTGAGCTTAAAGGAAATAGTTCACGCAAAAATGAAAATTCTGTCATCATTTACTCACCCTCATGTCATTCCAAACCTGAATGACTATGTTTTCTCTGTGGAAAACAAACGATTTTTGCAAAAACAGACCCATAAAAGCCTCATAAAAGGAAAAATGACTCACGCACTGTATGCCATATCTTCTGAGCCATTTGACAACTGAATTTAACTAAAGATGTTGCTTGACAGCTGTTTACTTTTACTTTATAGTTAAAAAAAAAATAAAAAATCTCAGACAATAAGCTATAAATAAGACACACAGGTGATTAAAAGATGACACATGTTTAATTTTGGGGTGTACTATTGTTCTTTCTTGACTTATGCTTTTGATAGCACTTTATTAACACTTTGTATTGTTCAATTTAAGTCAACTTTGAAACTACATGTCAATAGCAGTCATTAGAGCAATTTGTCTTTAAATCTTATAGCACTTTATTTTGATGGTTCCACAACATACTGTGACTATGAGAAACTTTGCAAGTATATGTCAACTTATCCTATTAACCCTAAACTTAACAGTCTCTGAGAGTTAGTATACTTGTAGTTGCAAATTAATGATAATTAGTCGACATGTAGTTGCAAAGTTACTTTTATAGTTGGATGTGGACTATTAAAATAAAGACTTTTTATTATGCTTTTTACTTAACAATACTAATAAAATTAAAAAACAGGCAACTGTAACAACAACAAGTGATATAATTAATTTTATTTGTTGCCAAAGCATGACTATAGATGAAATTAAAATGTTAAGGCATTTGAATCAGATATTTTCTCATTTATTTATTCCACTGAATAGCTCTAATACTGCTTCTAATTAAATTGCAACATTTCATTAGATCAGTCTAACAATTAAATCTTAGACATTCTTGCTATTTTTTAAAAATATTTTTCCACAAGCATAAAAATGGTTGCATTTAGAATCACCACAGAAAAAACAGAACAATGTACAAAAGCTTCTCTACTATGTGCCTTTAAGGTATTGATATGCACCCTTTAGGTACAAGGTTTATACATTGTGAAAAGTTACCACCCCAGTAACTTCTTTAAAAAAACATGGAACATTAAAAATGTGACACTGAGTACTGAACTCCTCCGAAGCCAGTCACAAAGAAAATAGTGTGCATGTTTTTTAAATTATGATCATTAGATGAATCTGCAAGCAGAGAAAAAAAAAACACTTTTGAGGTGTTTAATATTGAGTTGATCGGATAGTCTTAGGCAAGCATCATCAAAGCTATTTTCATCTTTTAAAAAATAAAACAACAAACTTCTTAAAAAATAACTTCTATCTTCTTTCTTAAGAAGATATTCATGAATCTGACAACTGATTCTTATATATGTGACCCTGAACCACAAAACCCTTCATAGCAAGGGTCTTTTTGAATACACAAAATATATGGTCAAAATTATAATTTCTTCCTTTTTTATCAAAAACCATTAAAATATTAATGTTCCATGAAGATATTTAGTAAATATATCAACACTTAATTTTTGATTGGTAAAATGCATTGCTAAGAACTTCATTTGGACAATTTTCTTAATATTTTCCTCAGATTCCAGATTTTCAAATAGTTGTATCTTGGCTAAATATTGTCAAGAATTCCACATTGACCCTTTTGATTGGTTTTGTCATCCAGGGTCACAGATGCAGTATAGCATATAGATATGAGACTACTTCATTTCACATTCTTGTTTTTTAACAGTGTTGATTTCAATGTCCTCATATATCACCTATCAATGAGATCAAAGATTTTCCTTCCCTTCATCAGAACACCATCTCATTCTCCTGAGCTGATGTTTGTTCTCAGCTTCACAAAGAGTGTGGCATACTCTATCATCAGTATTTAATATTACCTCTTTATCAGAACATAAACCATCTCCGACATTAAAATATAGAGGAATTTTACAATACTCTTCGTGTTTGTTTGTGTTTGCGGGGAGCTCAGTCAGTTACTTCACTGCTCCAGCAAACAGGATTGAGGCATCATGTGTGCCTGCAGGAGTTTATTATATGATGTGTATGAAGGGCCAGCTATTGTGTCTCATATGAAATACTCTTTCTTGCTCTCATCCATGGCGTCCTGCAGGGCAGGGTCTCCACGCAGAGCAGCGTCTGCTGTCTCTGCGAACTCTGTGCCCTTGGCCTCATTGGTATGATATGTGCCCTTGTGCTTGTACATGTATCGCAGAATGATGGCCAGGAGGAGGAGCAGGACCACAACCACCACAGCAATGACAACTAGAACACACAGACACAGAGAAAGAGAGGTTATATTAGAAGATAACCTGTGGGGTGCAGGTATAAAATAAGACTGTACTGTATGTCCTGAAATAAACTGACTACAGTGCTTTGAGTTCAGAGGTGTGTTGCTGGTAGGAGTTTTTAACGGTTGATACGGATAAGGGTTTTGAAATTGACTATTTGGGGTTGGTTATCATAATAAGTTTAGATAATCAGGAAATATTTGTTTTGCAGATTTTGTCACCAACATGTTGATTGAGCATAACTTCAAGGTGATGCCAATACAAATATCTGAAGTCACTGGTCATAATAAGTATTAAATAATAAAAATGTGTTATCGTATATCATCAGCAACTAAGATGTACACATTGCACATAATATTACAACAAAATTAGAAGTAGCTACTTTTTTGACTAGTTAACTAAAACAATAACAAACAATAAAAAATACTTAATATGTTAAAATATCTATAACAAAATGTTAGTAAAAAACTATATAGACAAAATGACTAAACATTTAACTGAAATAAAAAATATTCAAAATATTCCAAAAATTCAAATAATAATAAAAACTATGGTCGTGAAATAGAATAAGACCACCTCTGTTGATCTGTATCTGCATTGGCCAATTATGTTAAATTAGCAAAATCTTGGATGATATCTTGGTCTATAACTATATTTCATAGCTTTATTCACAAATCCGCTTATCCTTAGCTGTATTCATGTGGGAACTTAATTATAATAAAGTGATAGGACAGGGAAATGGGATAACAGAATGTTAGTTTCAGATGTAAATTTAGCTAATGAAAATACCGACAGACTTCTCCACTGAAAACTCATCTTCAGAGTGCCCTGTCTGTAGAGAACAGCAGTAAATCACAGCCCTAACAAACTAATATGCCCAATGAAATACACAAATTTTCTCCTGATATGCCAGACCAGTTTCCTGAAAAAGGTTTTGAAGGCATGTATCATTAGAACCCTGCTGAGGTTTACTGATTCCAATTACTTCAGTGTTGAGAACAAACCCACACGCTGATTATTCATGTGTAAATGAGCTAAAGTGAGACCACTGAGGTACTTTGTTTTTTTCAGCCAGAGATCTTCTGAGGCCAGGAAACATCTTGTGCACAAATTACCTCTCATTTGTACAGAATTCGCCCAAGCCTCTCTGACCATCAAATTGCTGTTCTCAAAATGTTCTCGTAACTATACACTCTGGAAGCATGAAGCATTTTTTTTCCCACTTACAGCCATGCACTTTGAATAAGTAACATATTGCTAATATGTCATTATCATATAGAAGATATTTTACCAGTGGCCAGTTTTGTTCTGGAAAGCTTTTGAAATGGACTGTATATAATGAAAAAGTATATAATCCTGCCTGCTGCCATTCGCTGATTAGAAGAATTGTTTTGGATCGTCCGTGTTCCTGTTTTGTCATCTATCATATAATTTTTTCTGTGCCTCCAGAGTAATTAGTCACATGACATTCACAGCTCAGGTCATTGGCTCAAAATCAACTGTGTCCAGACATAAATGCCCATAAACATATTGTTCTCTATAAATGCTTTCGGGAAGGCAGCCCTGACAAGAGCAATATTTAACGGGTCAAATTAGGTAGAAATATTGATTTTTAGGTAAAAGACGCACAGTTTTACACTGTAGTGAAATTAAGGCATATTACATATGTGAAGGTCTGCTACACTTACCTCCAACTATGACTTCAAAGTATGGTCCCTCTAAAGACAAGAAGACAATATGAGTCTGATGAAGCAAAACTGGTTATAGCATGACAAACTGAATTGTATCTTTTGAATATCCCATATCATTAACTTTTGTCCATTTTGTAACATGGTGCATTTTATCAAAGTTAGCATGTTATTAAAGTTAGCTCTGTTCAATCTCCTCTAAATGGTTAGAGTTTGTTTTAAGAGTGCAGTGCAGCCATGCAACTCTACAACAAGATCCTTCCCGCCTCACTGATCCCGCACAAAACACGTACTGTTGACTTTCCTCCTGTGTTATAATAACACACGTGAATCTTTCATGATGCTTTGTTTTTATAGACAGCTGTCTCCCCTGTTGTAATGCAGCGAGACTCGTTCTCTCCGTCACCATGGGGACACAAAGCTCGTTAAAGAAAGTGATTGAAGATAATCATGAATTATTGCAAAGGCAACATCTGCTGCCTTGACTTGACTTTCACTGAAGGACAGGCAAATCAAACATGTTGCTTTCAAAATGGAGATAGATCTAGTGAGACCCCAAAACTATTTTTAAACAGAAAGGATAATGCCGGTTTGACCAAGCAGATGCCCCCCAAACATGAACAATTAAGCTCCCTCATTAGTGTCTAATAACCTGTTACATTGTGATTAAAAGCTCATTGTGATATGGTGTTTACAGCGTGATTATATTTGGAGTAATTAAGGAGACACAGAACATTCACATTTGGGTAATGTGAAGGGCATGAATGTGTCTGAAGGTAGAACAACCGCTCATGTGATCTTTAATGTCTCCTCATGAGTTGAATAATTAGTTGTCCTTTAAAAAAGGTGTAGTGATGTGGAAAAAACATCAGAGGCTCACCAACAGTGGCGATATTAATCAGTCAAGTACTTCCAGACCCACCAAGGTTTCTTCAAAACTTAATTCAAAATATAAAATAACTTTAATAGTGTCTGGTTTGTTTCACAAAGTAACGCATGCTTTCTGTGAGTCGTCATCATTATAGCATGCAGATGTGTGACCTGCTAACCTCAAAACTGTCCATAAAACCTCTCTCAGTTTCCTGTAAGTCAGTTGTGACCTCTAATGAAGCCTAAAAACACCTCATTTTGAATCTTCTGTAAAATGGCCATATTGAAAGGCATACTTTAATTTAAACAGTTGGAGAACAGGGCGTGCTGTACACTCTGAGCTCTTCCAGTTAATAAAGACAGATGCCTTTTCTCTACAATTATTAAAAGTCAGAATTACATTTTCTAAAATGAAATGTTATTGTAAATTATTCATCAAGGCTTTTTAATTAAAATATCATAGCTTGTTCTGGCGAAATGAAAGACTTCTCTCGTGACAAATTCTGGAAATCCCACCGCTCTCTTACAGTCGACTACAAGTTCACATTCAGATCTGCCTTCATTGAAATCAACAACCAAGACCAAGATCATGCATGTTAAAATTGTTCAATAATCCATTTCCCTTGGATGTGTGTCACTCACTCCATTACATGGTAACTTGTGCGCTCCTCGTATTTGCTTATTAATACGTTTTACAAATAAATGCAATATCCAAAAAAATATAAAAATGTTAAATCATGTACACCAACATGAGTGGTATGAGCAACCTAATAAAAGCAGTTTTTGTATATGGAACAGGCCTTATGGAGGCCTTTCACTTTTGCTGTATCTAATAAATTAATCACGGGTTGGGTGACTGGAAATTTCTATATAAACATTGTTAATTGAAAACCTCTGCTCCTATAATGCTCACCACAAGGACTAGCAACTTGAACAAAAAAATCACCTAGTGCACCTTTAAGAATGCTAACGTGTTGTAGCTGGTGGTAGAGTTTGAAGAGTTGAATCAATCAAAAGGGGCATGAAGGACATTGTTGTTTTTATATCTCACAAGTCACGTTTTCATTTCCATTCAGTGAATAGAGAAGCAAACTGTTGAAATCTATTTAGGACTTGAAGCTGAAGTGTGGAATTTCTGCTTCACTGGCTTCACCGAACCGAATTGCAAAAATTTTAAAAATAATGGTCGCTTTTAAACAGTCTTGCCACAAACTCACCACTGGCTGAGCTGATGCTACCATGTCGGATACTGAAACAAATGAAGCAATGTTTTGATGGCCCCAGAGCACAAATAGCTTACTGTTAGTTGTTTCTGCCTATTAAATTAAGTTAGTAGATTTTGAATACTCTTCAGCTTTAAATCTATGACACAGGGATGCCAGAAATTTCAGGCTAAAATATATGATGGATAATGAATATAGCTCTTATTTTAGAGCAGAAATTTTTCGTATAGTGGATGTTAAGCCTGTTATAAAAGATCTTTCTAAGTCACACTTAGCGTAGAGCCACAGCACCCCAGGACGGATTAAATCTCTGCTAAATTTGCCATGCAAACACGAGGGAGCCTGTCTCGCCTGGAGGCGTCCCCTCGTTAGCCTCGTTAGTGAAATCCGCCAGCCGCTGTGACATGGAGGAGGACATCTGTGCTGCGTGGCCAGATCTGAAGAACAGCTTCTTTTTTTTTCACAGCCTGCCATGAAAGCCGACGGGTTGGACCTGAAAGATGATGAGGGCCAAAGGCATTCCACCCTCTCTCTCACTTCTGCCACACAGACCCAGGGCAGAGCAAACCCAGCAGCAAGACATTTGCTTTCATCACCTTCCCAGAAGTGGAGCTAATCTTGCCCAAAGCCGGCTTTTGAAGCGCACTGGTAATTGTCTCCCGATAGGATGGGCAGCAAAACCAGGAGCCAGAATGAATTCCAGTCCCTTCAGTTCTTGGGTGGGAAACGCATTAAGCTGATAATTTTCCAGCTTGAATTAATGCAAATTTCCCATTGTTGCTTTGCCCAGTGCCCAAACTGTGAATCTGTCCAAATTTCAGCAAATTGGAGAACTACCAAAGCAATGGCATTTAGCTCTGATCTGAACATTTTATTCACGGGGACAACTAATGATCTGACTGTCACCCGTTAGCCTCACACACATTGGATAAGTAGGTTAAAAGTAGCCCTAAACACTCTACTTTTAGACATGTACCAGATATTGATGTATTCCTGAAGAACTTTACCAGTTCTTGAAGAAGTCACCAAAAATACAGCTTCCTCTTGTAGTCCAGTATCTATAATTTTGCGTGCTGACCTGCCGCTGTCTTTGATTTCACTAAATGTACTGTACCACAAAAGGCCCATCACCTCCCTAGGCATGCTCTATGGTGCATTGTCAAAACCGCAGGAATAGAGGTTTTTGTCTTATCTTGGAGCTGATGAAGTGTCAGGGCAGGCCTTCATGTTTCATGTAGAGAATTAACAGCTCCAATGTCTGTCAGGAAAGCACTCGACTGTGGCCAACTGCCTGTGCCAAAGTAAGAGTGAAAACAGCAACTAAACGCCTCGCTAAACTCGCTCTTAGACACTCCTCTCACTCTCTTTCTCTCTCTCTCTCTCTCTCTCTCTCTCTCTCTCTCTCTCTCTCTCTCACACACACACATCTCAGATGATTGGCTGTTGTTTATTATTCATCATCCTTTTAAAAGAGCAGCTTAAAATGGACAGACGCAGGTGCATTTGAAAAATTAAAGTCCATCTCACGGCAATCTCTCTCTAATATTATATCTCTAATGCATTTATGTACATATATGTGTGTGTGTGTGTGCGGGTTTATGTGGTTTATGAGGACACAAATTTGTATAATGACATGGGTATGACATAGGTAT
>JAUMHQ010000063.1:10541054-10551651 GCA_032361165.1 Enteromius paludinosus
GTTTTGAAATGACCAAAACAGGGTAACTGCCACATAAGAGAGATATCTGAAAGCCAGTTTAATATGACACAAGAGTGATAGTGGTGCATTTCCTTATAGGCAAATTTAAACTGCCACATAAAAAAACAGTCAAATATTATAACATTTTTGTATAAAAACACAGAATTATGCCCTCATTTTCTGACACATGGGCCAGTTTTTTGTGTCATTAAGCTGGAAATCAGTGTCACATGATCCTTTACAAATCATTCTAACATGCCAATTTGCTGCTCAAGAAACATTTCTTATTATCGATGTCAAAAAAATCCATAAAGTGTAAAAAAAATATATATATTTTAAAATACAATTAAACAGAGTTACGCTTTATTTTAAGGTTTCATTGTTACAGTGCAATTATACATTAGGGTTAGGATTACTTGCTTGTAACTATGCACAATTTATTGTCATAACAGTCATAAATACATGTAACATACTGCATAAAATGATTTTCTTAGTATTTTTGTCTTGTTTTCAAGTATGAATATCTAAGCATTTATTTTACTTGTAAAAATGAGTTAAGGTAAGGTTTCAAAATTTGTATAGTTTTTGCTTAAAATAAAAATCACTTTACTTGTAAAATGAATGCATCTTGATTTAGAACTTTTGAATATTTAATATTTATAAACAAGATAAAAATACTTTTTTTGTGTGTGACAAGTATATCTTAAAATAAATTGCTACCCCTAATAGCATAATTGTATGTAATGAAACCATTAAAACACAAAAACAGTTTGATTTTAGTTTTTGTCGGAAAAGTGTGGACTGGCTTTACGTGGATCCACCCAAACAGCTGTGCAGCTAAAAACATGAGCAGTTCATTCTTCCACATCATTACACAACCCGCATCTCTCTTTACTTCTACACCCTGACTTCCTGTACAACATCTTTACAAAGACTCTATCTGTGAGTGGCCAGGAACAGTCACTTATATTGTACATTGACATCTGAAGATAAAAATGTCAGTTCCAGTTTTTATTTTGCTAGCAGGTCTGTATTTCGACTTGGGTCAGAACAGGTCACTTGGTTTTGTCAGCGCCCCAAAACTCTTGACTCTTTTAACCCTTACATAAGCCGGTGTGAATCACCCTTCAGAAACCTTACACACATCAAAGAGCGAATCCAACATACTCCTTTGAGCGGCGACACAATGAATCCGAATGGCCTCTGCTGCCTAGATGGCTTCATTCATCATCTGGATATGCCTCACAATGCCATGTGCCATAATCAAAGCAGCATAATTATTATTATGATATTCATTTCTATAGACGGCACTTGCCCTTGAGAAGGTCAGTCTATCATCTTTGGGACTAGGACATCTAATCTTTTGCGAGCGGCGAAAGTGTGAGAAATAGATTGAGAATCGCAGGAAAATATGTAAGAGAAGGAAATTGCAAATGACCCCGAGGTCACTTGGCCACAGATACAGTTATTCAGTGGCCCAGAAATCAGATTGTGGTGCTGAGGGGGAGGAAAAATCAAATTGAGAAAGAGGACTGGAGGCGACAGAGTGCACGTCTATGAAGATAAGAGGAATGTGGAAATATCCACAGGGACCTAAACCTGAGTGTACAGAAAGGGTTTTAAAGTTTTCAGACTTTCCATTGCAAGTTTATAAGTACAGACATGACATTACCATCTTCATCCGCCTGTCCTGCAGGTAAAGGATTAGCAGTTCACACCACAAGCAGCAGCATAGCTGCAACAAGCGTAACTTTTGTGCCTCTAATGAAAAGGTTTATTTTCCACTAGGTTGTGTGCATGCACTAAACATGACCATCTGCGCTCATGGAGTACAGTTTGATATTTCTTCCACAATAGAACATAGATAGCATTATAAATGTTTAAACTGAGAAATTGCTTATTTAAAATTTGACGCCTGCTACAGGTCTCGAAATACAGTAGTTGGAACAGGGGCATGTTTATCATGTGTAGCATCTCCTCTTCTTTTCAAAACAGTTTGAAAACTGGAGTTTTGGTGTTGGAATTTGGTTCTATTCTTGCCTGATGTAGGTTTCCAGCTGCCGGAAAGTTCATGGTCGTCTTTGACACATTTTTTGTTTAATGATGTGCCAAATGTTCTCTATAGGTGAAAGATCTGGACTGCAGGCACGTTAAGTCAGCACCCTGACTCTTCTACTATGAAGCCATGCTGTTGTAATAGCTACTGTGGTTTTACATTTTTCTGCTGTAATACACAAGGCCTTCCCTGATATAGATGTCATCTGGAGGGGAGCAAATGTTGCTCTAAAACCTTTATTTTCAGTAGTCATAGTGCCTTTAAAAAAATGCACGATGCCCATACCACATGCACTTATGCACCCCATACCATCAGAGATGTTGCTTTTGAACTGAAGGCTGATAACACTCCCTCTTTCTTCCAGCTCTTTGTTGTGCCTGCACCAATTTATTTTTATTACCTGTAAAAGGCATCAAATTTGATTTCATTTAGTGGATAAAAGTGTCAAATTTCTTTGTTTAAACATTTGTTATGTTCTCTATGTTCTATTGTGAATAAAATATCGTCTCCTTGAAAGTCTTTTAATTTTTATTTTATTTAATTTAAAAAAACCTCCCAACATTTCCAGAATTCGGCTTTCCATATTTCCTGTTTTGTGAAAAGGTTCCCACAAGTAAATTTTTTTAATGATGAGATCGGTTTTATTGTATCAGCTGATTGAAAGGAGAAGACTAAAGATCCAGATGATTGAGTTAAGACATTTGGATTAAGAATTAAGGTAAAACGTACAGATGAATCGTCCACAACAACTGCATTTTCAACAACTGTCTATTAAAATCTAGCTAACTTACTTCAGCTGCTGCTTTGAGACACATCGTGACCACTTGTATGTGGGGCTAGTCAGCTAGTCATGAGATTCTGAATATGGCACACACTCAGTCCTGTGGGAGTCTCAGTTAAATAGCTCTTTACTATTCCCCTCTCTCTGCTTTTCTGCAACTGATTTTCTCAAACATTCTGGTGTTTCCCTCCATCTCTCTCTTTCCTTCATGGCCTGAGGTCACATCTGCCTGGGATTTGAGGCTCAAGTGGTAACTGTTCCTATCTCACCCAACCATATGTCACGCATCTCGCCTCGAAAGAATACCTCTCCCTCCCAGCTCTCCACCACACTCTCAGATTCCCTCATTCAAGCCGAGAGTCAGTGAGACTGTGAGAGAAAAAGCCTTTTCAATGAGTTTACTAATGGGCATGTGCTCTCATGAGTCTGTCAAGTGACTGCAGGCCCACTGAGGTTGATTATGGACAGCTGGTTGAGAACAGTGCCTGTTTCCGTCAGTAATAATATAAAGAGCCTGCTGTTGATTCTCCAACATTCCAGCGGACAGACATACACATCACATTCAGGAAACCGATAAATATCGCAGCAAAGATGCAATCTATTTCAAAGCTGATTTTCATTCCTAATGATGTAACGCTTATTCAAAAGATTTATAATAAACTAACTTATTGCATTGCATCAGTGTTTTATTTAAATAAAATGAAAATATATTAGCTGAGCAACTTTTTTTCTAAGGTATCTCAAATATGTTTATTCAAAGAGTAAATGGTATAAGCTGATTTTAGATGGTGTTTATTTTATTCATAAAACAAAGACTCTTGTAGTCATATAGTCAATATTTCGGCTTAGTAGTGGTGTTAGAGATTTCACATTCCAGTATTTTGTATCAGTGTTTTTGTTTTGTTTATAGGTTATTATGTAAAATTTTTATAAAAAATCTTTTGGGTAATTTTTTAATTGTTTCAAAGTTTATAAAAATCATAAAATTAATAGTTTAAATTATTAAAATGAAAGGATTCAAATACTGAATTATGGTTTTTCTCATTATTATTCCTATTTAAAGTTTGTAAAACATAAACATCCCTAATCCTGGCATAGCGTACGATAAGCCACAGTCCATTACTAGTTTAGTAACCTCTGTGGTCTATTACAGCTACAAACACAGATGTGCAGACTGCCCTTCATTTAACGGTTCCTAATTAAAAACAATGTCATGGCATAAGTGTCAATGCAAGGTGGATGCGTATGCAGCTGTTGGACTGCGGCGGAATACAGACCAACAAGCGTTTTGTTTGCTATGTTTTCCATCACATACTGGGGGACTTGGATGCGAGGGCTTTCAGAACAGAAGATAAATCAAACATTTTGGCTTGCTGTTTTGTTGCTGTGAGGAACACATACACACACTCTCTCAGTGTTTGTCCTGTAGCTGGAAAACATCTACAACCCCTCTGGTTCTAACTTTGTTTCATCCTCCACCAAGAACAAAGCCAAGACTTGTTTCCTTATTTGTTTTCCCTTGGCTTAGCTTTTACCTTTAATGTTTGATCCATCTACTTACTTGTTTGAGATCTATTTTATTTATGTCTTTAAAAATAGGGAAAAAATTAACTGGCATATCAGTAACTCACCAATTAGCATCAACCCTCATCTGTCTTCACATACACAGCTCCTACCCCCTTTTGAATGTTTATTTAAACTCACCACTATGGCAACACACAACAGGCTTCTTTGAAAACTGATCCTAAGCCTGTGCTCTAAAAAACAACCTTGAAACTGGTCACCGATTTGTGCAATGACTTTATCACAATGCACACAGATTCTTTTTAGAATTACAAAAAAAAAAAAAAAACAACAACAGAAGAGTATATCAAAAGATGTTGGGCGTAGTCATGTTGGAGTACAATAAAACGTTTTTTAAGCTCTTTTTTGAGTCTCAGTTTTCATAGTTTTAACAGACAAATGGAGTGCTAAACAACATCTATGAGGTTCTGGTTTTAAAACGTTCTTCAGTAAGAAACATCAGAATGCAAGAATGATTCAGAATGATTTAAATGCCACCTATAGACATGTATAAAGATGAATGCCAGGAAATGCCAGTCTCAAATCTTGCTGCTATGCTAAAATGTAAGTTTGTAGGGCAAATAACAGGCATAATTATTCAACCTTAATCGTTTAATTATGTTTTGGCACATTTTTTTTTCCTGTCATTTACCTTAAACATCCTGTGGGTGGGGACAGTGCAATTAAACTTACACTTAAATTTTACATTTCGTCTAACCTTATTCAGAACATAATTTACAGGGATAATGCGATGTCCTTTTTAATTGCTTTTTGCATGTTTCATTTCATCCCTTTTTTAACATCAATTAATTCTGGACACTAACATGTCTCTCCTTTCCACAGAGCAAACACTTGCCAGATCACAGTAGTCTTCAGCAGCTCCACAGAACGGGCCCGTAAGATCAAAATTTTCACCAAGCACAGTAAGCTCAGAACAATTTTTTGGGGTGTGTTTTCATTGCTTTCTGATTTCCATAACTCTCTCCGGTGCTAAAACAATGTAAACAACATGTGTAAACAAAGGACGTTATCAGCTGGTACAATTCATTCATGGTGAATTGTTCTCAAAGTGTACTAATGCTGATTTCTGTTGATTATCAAGAGCCTTGCTGTATTTTGACTCTTATGGGCTTGTTATGCTGTCGGCTATGTTTTCACAGCTGGTTGTTCCTGATCTAGTAAACATATTCCATATCTCATATTCAGGGCTGTACCAGACCGCCATCACGCTCTGTCAAACAGATCTCAGCCAATCCAAACCAATACAACGCAGCAGTTCAAGAAATAAAACGTTTGATGTTCCTGTTGTTTCACTATACCTTCCTGTAATATACTATTGCAATATACTGTTCAAATGTTTGGGGTCAGTAAAATTTGGTGTTAACACTTTAATTATTATTCATTATTAATTATGACTTCCTCAATAAATTCCTAATTTACGGCTTATTAATAGTTAGTAAGGTAGTTATTAAATTTAGGTATTGGCTAGGATTAGTTGTGTACAATAAGGTCATGTAATAAGGCATTAATATGACTTAAGTAATACTAATAAATTGCTAATATTCTAGTAATATGCATGATAATAAGCATCTAGTTAAGGGAACCTAAAATAAAGTGTTACCAAATTTGGTCAGTTCAGTGCATTGCTGAATGAAAGTATGAATGACACTCCTTTCATTTTTAAGGTATCAGCACATACTTTATTCAGCAATGCATTAAAATAACCAAATGTGACAGCAAAGACAGAATGCTATCATAGATTTTCTCCTTTTTTCCTTTTTTCTCTTCTTGTTTCTAGCATGATTAGCAAGTTATTAGCATTTTGCTAGCATGATTAGCATGTTGCTAGCATGATTAGCAAGTTACTAGCATGTTTTAGCATGATTAGCAAGTTACCAGCATGTTGCTAGCATGTTTCTAGCATGATTAGCAAGTTACTAGCATGTTGCTAGCATGACTGCAGTGTGTTTAGATTTCAATTTTGACAGTTGGCCGAGTCTTGGGTAATCTGAACATTCAGTGAATGGGAGTCTATGGGATTTTTTCCAGTTTTAAGTCGGATCAGTTAGAAAAGATATAGCAACTCGAGTCAGACCAGTCCGAAGATCTCGACCGAGTTTGGAGTCTGTAGAGTTAAAGCTCTAGGAGGAGTAGCAGTCAGAAATTTTAAGAATAATAATAAGTTTAAATAGCATTTCAGTAAGTTGGCTTTCTCAAGCCAACTTAATAAAACAGAAAACGGTAATTTTGGAATTCATGTATTCATATCAGTGAATGATGTACTACAATCATATATCATACCTTACAAAAATATCTTGCACATATAAACCACACATCTGATGCCACACGCATGCTTGCATGCCACACAAACCACACATGCTCATTTCTCTCACATGGTGATTCACAGCAGTCTAAATGTCACCAATCCACATCCAAACACACCCATTTGATAACACTGCACTTTGTTGTCACAGCTTGTGCTGACACTTTTACAGTATAGTGCACAGAACTACAAAATACTTACGAAAAGATATGGGTGATGTGTCAGATTTGCTTTCAGTAGGGGTTATGCTACGTTCCGTGGAGTTGGCCATTACAGACATGTGAAGGAATATTTGGCAGTGAGATTGAGGGGGACAGCTGTGGGAGAGTGTTCTCAGGGATGATGAGATGTCTGTAGAAAGAAAGAGAGGGCAATTGCTTCACTCCAATGTGCTCTCAGGGAAACAGAGTGAGGAAATAGCAGGAGAGTGTCGTTTATGCTCCAAGATAAAGCACATAACATATTACATCATCCCAAACCCCAATGTGAATACTGAATAATATTTGCACTTGATTTTCTAATGCTATCCATTATTTAAATAAGCTTCACTGCATGTTTAAATTATCATTAAGCATGTTTATTGAGCTAGTTTTACTTTGGCTGATACCGATTATTGTAGTCCAAAGATCTCTATAAAAAAAAAAAAAACAACAACAAAAAAATGACTCCCAACTCAAACACAATGTTTTTTCCCATTTAGACCATATAAAAAGAATATGACAAAAAGGCGGAAAGTTGCCACATCTCTAGCCAGCAATGTTGATCTGAGGCTTGTGTGGCTTTCTTGGTATTTTATGAATCTATGTTATGAAGTTTCTTCAAATTTCTGGAAGAAGCTCTGTTTCGTGACACAGCAGGGGGTTGATAACTTCCTAGTGGTGTTTGACTAGGTCAGAGGAGCGTATTAAAATAATTTGAAGGGACAAATCAGAGGTTAATTTTAAAGTTGCAATTATTATTTTACATGTAAATTGATGCTTTAATTTGTGCTTTTTAAAGTGGATGCAACGTCTTGCAGATGTTAATGAGTCAGTGATGGATCCTGTACACTTGTATTTACCATTCACCCCTTTCCTTAAAGATAAATCCTGGGTCCTGGTGTTAGTGTCATTGAAAAATAGCATCAAAAAGTCTGGGTCAGTAAGACTTGTTCTTTTGAGCAAGGTCATAATCTAATCAAATATTTTTGATGCAATAAATGCAGCCTTGCTGAGATTCTTCTTATAAAGAAATTCACAGACTCTGGTCAGCTCTAAACGGTATGTTTAGGTGCTCTTCTCTGCAGATCTGATATGTTGATGTGTACACAATCTAGTGCCATGTGACACATTCGATTAAACTCCGCTGGCCTTATTTAGCCTTGGGTGACTTTTCTGGCAGTTACTAAACAAAGGAAGGGGCCTTTAAAGACCTCGGGCCTTATCACTCACTGTGAAACAAAGCAAACATTCACAGTATTTCCTTCTCTCATCAGCACAGTGTCCACACCCTGTACTTCCTTCCTGAAATCCAGCGATGGATATATTTTATTTGCATATGTCAAAAGTATCATACACTGACATTCCCATGTTTTTAGTTCGCAAAACTTGCAGGATTGGAGGGCTAGAAACACTGTCATTTTTAAAACATACTGTAGGTTTGACAAGGCTACTAATTTATAAACGTGTTAGACTCTATGAAGTTGTGTCAATGTTTATGCCTGAAGCTCAAGGAGGAGCTCTCATAAATGTTACAAGCGATGATGGGAAACAAGTTCTCACTCTCATACTTGTCTCTAATTTAAGATCACTTTTATTTACTAGCCTAATTACGACTCAGTGCTAGAATAAAGCAATTTCTGCTCGTTTTAAATTTAGCTTTCCGTTATTTAAAACGTTCAGCTGGGCTCAAAAATAAGGTTTGTGTAACAGCACGACTGGCTTTTACTCTAATATTTACACTTGAAGCTTTTATACAAGCCTCAGGCAACAGGACATAGTCCCTGCATGAGTAGCAAAGCAATTTCAATCCAACTGTTTAAAGGTCATTTACCCATTTTTCACTATCACAAATCTGAGTCTCTACAATAATATGTATTGACAGATTCAAACACAAATTCAGAAGAAAAATGGCTTCTTATGATCCCAAAACCCTGAGATTAATTTCACATAGACAATAGTCGAGGCAATTTAAAAACATCCCAGATGGCACCTTGTGAAACTGGTTAATAGAATAACCAGAGTGTTCAGAATCAAGGCAAAAAGTGTCAACTTTGCAGAAGCAAACAAATAAAAAATTTGGCGTAATAATTCAAAAATTGTTTTTGGCATGTTGTACAGGTTTGCAATGACGAGATGCTTAGTACATGATAACATCATTTTCATTTTTGTGTGAAGTACCCTATTAGATTAATATCATTCAGTTATTTTCTGCATGTTTGGAGTATATTGGAGTACGTGTGCAGCTTAATATAGCAAGGCAGATGTCACTTACAAGTGTTTGTGGTTATTTGCTGACCTCGCATGTTTCATCTCTGTCACTCAACACTTTTAAACCACACACAACCCTCTCTGGGACCACACTCTCTTTTAGATATGAAAGCCGCAGATTTCAATGTAAAGTTAAAATTAGTTTTGATGGGAGAAAAGTTGGGTAGATTTAATATAAGAAAAACTCCTGGACAGTTAAAGAATAGTACTTGTCACCACTTTTAACAATGTATTCTTTATATTTTACATTTAAATCTGCAAAGCAGCACATTTCATGACAGCAGGCTTTATTTTAAATACTGAAGTGAAATCTTACTCACCAACTTTTCTTCAACAGTTCTGCAACAAGTTCTCCCTCAGCCTGCGAGCTGTCCTCCTGTTCTTTTTCTAGGAACAGAAATACTTCCTCTGCTCAGTTGTACTTTCACTTTCTAAAAGGGTGGAAATATTATCATGAACCATATCAGAGGTCTGTTTTTAGATCTGTTAAGTTTAAATGTATAGCACGTGAACTTCCCCTTTCAGCCCACTCCACCCTTAACATACTGCTTTACTAATAGTTTCTTGTGCTCGACCAATGGCTGGGCAGACTCCTCCTCCTGAGTAAAGCACAACTACACAGACTCCTCCTCTGGAATAACACACAGCTGTTGTCAGACTGAGCTCAGGAAACGGGGACGACAGCTTGGCTGTAAGAGGAAAGACAGAGGCAGACAGCAACAGTTTTGCAAGGGAAATATGCAATTGTGAAATATGCAGCTGTGAAATATAGATTTTTTTCTATAAAAAAATTGCAATACTAAAAACGTTAATAATTCTGTTTTATTATTTAAAAAAAACATTTTAATTAATAATAGTCCAATCATTAACTGGCAATAACTTTAAACTTTAGTAGAGGGATCAGTTGTCACTATTAAGTAGCATGCATGTTATCAACATATTGGCTGTTTATTATTACTTACAGCATATTTCTACATGAATATATTTTTCATCTCTAATCCTACCCAATACTTTATCAATTACATTACTATAATAAGCACCAAATTAGGAGTTTATTGAGGCAACAATCATAGTAAATGGTTTGCTAATGGCATGAATTGAACCTTAAAATGAAGTGTTACAAAAAAATAAATAAAACAAATAAAATGCAATTAATTAATCAAATAAGCTATATCAATAATTGCTGAGAATAGCCCACATTTTAAGATTATTCAGAACATTAACTTATTATTTTCTGATAATGAGAAACAGCCCGCGGGCACTCTGAGAGGTGGGATGAAAGATGGGCCCAACAGGACAGACCACACGGTGACGACAGCAATGAACATTGTTAATGAGAATGCTAGAACTCCAGTAAATAATGAGAAGATCCTCCGAAAGTGTGCATGTGGATGGGAGAAAGTGAC
>JAUMHQ010000063.1:10564324-10575765 GCA_032361165.1 Enteromius paludinosus
CTGGCGAGTTCCCATACTGTAACGTCTCCGTTCCCTCCTTCAGGGAACGTGGGTTACAATAGTAACCTAGACGTTATGTGACAGCAAGTGGCTGTTAATGAGATTCAACCGATTCATTCAGAAGAATAATTCATTCAGAAACAAAGCGTTTGACTGTATTAGTGAATAACTGAATCATTTATCCAACCGATTCGTACAAAAAGCTAACTCATTGAATAAATAAACACAGTTTTGTTTGGAACAAACTAAAAGGTCACTTACTGTTTTACTGAACAGATCGCACATCATTAAAACAACACTTACCATACTATAGCAGATGATGCTGTATCGCACCGCACACCCCAGACTCGACTTGAGTGGAAAATTAAATGATTTGGGCGCGGTTGTTTGCACATAAGCAAAGGTGTTTTTTTTAGAAATCTAACTTGCAAACGTCAAACCACCGATTCGTCAAACCTGCTTTCTTGCCGTCATAAAAATCTTAAGTACTGTATTACTTTGTTACAATACTGTGTTCTCCATACACTGGAAGCCAAAGGTCACAGAGACAGTTTGGTTATCCACATTCTTCAAAATATCTTCTTTTATGATCAGCAGAAGAAAGAAATCCATATAGGTTTGGAACAGCTTGAGGGTGAGTAAATGTTGGCAGATTTATTTATTTATTTATGAATTAATTTGGCAAACAATCGCACTTTCTTTTTTGGTAAATGTTACTACAACATATTTTCAACATAAAAATTTTTTACACAGGGACTTGATTTCTATCACTGGACTGAATTGAATCATGAAAAGTGGTTGTTATGTATCAGAATGAAACCAGACTAAATGCAAGTTTGCTAGAACAACACCAAAAGATACCAAAAGATAAGTCATTAAAAAAAAAAAAAAAAAATTTAAATAGGACATAATTATTAGATTAAGGGCTATGAAGACTACACATTCTTTGGAACATGCATCCATAGAACCATGCTCATATTAGTCCTCCTTTAAATATTCCCTGTGCTTTTTTCAGTTTATTCAATTAAATCCCTCCCTGCTTTCAATCCATTTCATTTTATAGGCTCCCTCTCACACTCACAAAGATTCTGAAGACTGGAATGTTGGAACAAAAAGGGAGTGTAAATATGCGATGAGGACGAGGAGTCAAAGGGCTAAAGGCAGATGACTGGAAATCTATGATGTTTGTTTTGGCTCAGTGATGGACAACAGCAGCCAACACATAAGTGCCAGCACACACTCCAGACACTGGCTGCTGGAATGAAAATGAGATCTGCCTGTTCCAGGACCACTACTGAGCTGTGTTTGACTCTGGGGGTGTGGTTTATAAACTAAATGATCCTGGAAAATAGAATTCCAATTAACTGAACGTGTCCCTACAAAACAAAAAGATTCAGAAAAGATGTCTCCATAAAGATGTACATAAGTTTATGTGTGCTATTTTCTGTTCTGTTTCCATTTCTGCTCTTACAATTGTGAACAGTCATAATAGTTTCAGAAAACTGTTTTAATCAAATACTATTATGATAAATCCAATAACTAGAATTAAATCAATAAATATAATGTCACGAGGCAGATGGTAACAGACCAACAAGTCTGATAAAAACTAGTGGAGACAGTTTCCATGTTACTTGTGTCACCAAGCAGAACTACAAAATTAACCTGCCCACACGACACACCTCACCCAACTTAAACATCACAAACAGCTAATACAGGCACCTCTCAAAAGGTAAAAGTAGGCTACTTTCTATAAAACGTCTAACATATTAGAAATACTTTTAATTTAAAGATTAGCTGTGAAGAGGAAACGTCTAGGTTATGAACGTAACCCACGTTCCCTGAAGGAGAGAACGGAGACATTACATATGGGAACTCGCCAGAGAGACCGATTGCCTTTGAGCTTTAAACAAAAGGCCAATGAATATTGGCGTGCATTTGATTGCGCTCAGGTGCACCTCAGGAGCACATACTTTAACACAGTTCTCGCATGTGGAATAAGAAAATAAAATATATCGATACGAAGGGTAACACAGCCTTCTGGCTGACTGTGGAACATTGAGATTTGTTGCCACACCTCTGAGCGAAGGAGACCCAGAGGAAGCACAGCCGGAGCTACTCCGCTCTAGTCCGACTGCGGGGCAGGGAGACACTGAGAATTATAGCGGGTCCAGCGGAAGCGGCGCAACAAGCCGGCACTAGCTGGTCTTCTCGCTCACATGATGTCCTGATCAAGGACACGAGAAGACACAGCCTCTGCACGGAGGTCGTAAAATCTGGTGAAGGTGTTGGGTGTCGCCCAGCCCGCAGCTCTTCAGATATCTACTAAAGAGGCGCCATGAGCCAGTCGCATGCCACTGAAGCAAATAAAGAGCTGCTGAGAGCATCTGAAGCTCTGAGTACGGTCAGTGTAGAGGAGCAGCGCGCTTACATGACACAATAACTCTAAGGCCTCCTTCCGGGGCAGAGCTTGTAGGTTCACCACCTGATCGCAGAAAGGCGTGGTGGGAACGTAGCCAGGCCAAGGTCTCAGGATGACGTGAGAATCAGCCGGGCCGAACTGTAGGCACTCTTCGTTGACAGAGAAGGCTTGCCGATCCCCCACCCTCTTAATGGAGGCAAACGCAACGAGAAACGCTGTCTTCAGTGTTAGATATTTAATATCCGTAGACTGAAGAGGCTCAAAGGGAGCTAAGCACAGGCCATTTAAGGCGACGGCTAGGTCCCAAGATGGCAGGAAGTGTGGTTTTGGGTGGATTCACCCGACGCGCACCTCTGAGGAATCGGACGATGAGGTGGTGCTTCCTGAGGGACGCACCCTCCACTGCGTCGTGATATGTGGCTATGGCAGCGACATACACTTTAAGAGTCGAAGGGGACAGTCTGCACTCCAACTTCTCTTGCAGGAAGGAAAGCACAACTGCGATTGTACGTCTCTGTGGTTCCTCTCCATGGGAGGAACACCATTCGACGAACAGACCACATCCCTGAACGTAAGCCTGCCTCGTAGAGGGAGCTCGTGCTTGAGAGATGGTATCTATTACAGCGATGGAGAAGTCTGCCGCGTCCCGTCCAGGAGCCAAATGTGCAGGTTCCAGAGATCGGGACGCGGGTGCCATATGGTGCCCATCCCCTGAGAAAGAAGGTCCTTCCTCCAGGGGATTTTCCAGGGAGAGGCTGCCGCGAGGAACGAGAGGTCTGCAAACCAAGTCCGCGAGGGCCAGTGAGGCGCTACCAGCAGGACCTGTTCCTCGTCCTCCCTGATCTTGCACAGGGTCTGGGGGACTTGAGCCCCAGAGGCCAGCTGCATGCCAGTGCATCCCTGCCGAGCGCCTTGGGGGACTCGTGGAGGAAATAAAACAGCGGGCAATGGGTCGACTCTGGGCAGGTGAAGAGATCGATCTTGGCTTCCCCGAAGTGACTCCAAATCAGCTGGACTACCTGGGGGTGGAGCCGCCATTCTCCAGGGAGAGTGGACTGCCGTGAGAGCTGATCAGCTGCACGGTTGACTAACCCTGGAACATGAATATTGTGCAGCGATTTCAGCCGCTTGTGACTCCACAGGAGCAGATGGCAGGCGAGTTGTGACATACGGCAGGAGCGTAGACCACCTTGTTTGTTGATGTATGCAAAGGCCGCAGTGTTTTCCAACACATTCTTGTAGCGCAGCATCGGAAGAAAATGACACAGGACCAGATGCACTGCCAACAACTCCAGGCAACTGATATGCCAAAGCAGTCGGACGCCTGTCCAGGGACCCGAGGCTGCTTGCCCGTTGCATACAGCGCCCCAGCCCGTGGAGGAGGCACCTGTGTGGACCGAGACATGCCTCGAAACCTGTCCTAGGGTCACCCCCACCCGTAGGAAAGCAGGGTTGGACCACGGGCTGAATAAGCGGCGAAATTCCGGGGAAACACCAATCCGAAGTGTGCCACGGTGCCATGCCCATCTCGGGACCCGATCGTGTAACCATCGCTGAAGCGGTCTCATATGTAACAAGCCCAGCGGCGTGACTATGGCTGCAGCTGCCATATGCCCCAGGAGCCTCTGAAAAGTTTGAAAAGGTGGTGTTTTGTGCCTGAACGTATCTAGGCAGTTCAGCATGGCCTGTGCACGCTCGCTGGTGAGGCGGGCAGTCATTTCGATCGAGTCCAGCTCCATAACGAGATAAGAGATCCTCTGCACTGGGGAGAGTTTGCTTTTCTCTCGGTTGACCTGAAGACCCAGATGGCTGAGGTGCCGAAGCACTATGTCCCTGTGCATGCACAACAAATCCTTCGAGTGAGCTATAATCAGCCAGTCGTCGAGATAGTTGAGGATGCAGATGCCCATCTGCCACAGCGGGGAGAGGGCACCCTCCGCGAGCTTCGTAAAGACCCAGGGAGACAGGGACTGGCCAAAGGGTAAGACTCGGTACTGATATGCTCGACCCTCGAACGCAAACCGCAGAAGGGGTCTGTGTCGAGGCAGAAACGAGACATGAAAGTACGCGTCCTTCAGGTCGATGGCTGCAAACCAATCCCGGCTCCAAATGCATGTAGTATGCACTTTGGAGTGAGCATTTTGAATGGCATCTTGAGAAGAGACCGATTCAAAGCTCTCAGATCCAGGATCGGTTTCAACCCACCACTCTTCTTGGGCACGATGAAGTAAGGGCTGTAAAACCCCGACCTCATCTCGGCTGGAGGGACAGACTCGATTGCTTCCTTCGCCAGTAGGACAGCAATCTCTGCGCGCAGTATGGCAGCTTGGCTCTCTAAACGGACCGTGGTAGAGCGAATGCCGCGATACCGGGCTCTTCGTGCACCTCTGGGAAGCCGCATCTCCAACCCCCAGAAACCAATCATCGAGCCGTGAAGGGTCAGCTGAAGGCGCACGCGGCACCTCCAAACCGATTCCTACCGCGGCGCAGAGGAGCAGAGCAGACATTTCGGTATCCACCACGGACATGCCCGTCCGAAGAGGTGAGAAAAAACCCACACCCAGAAACGCACGATTGGCTTGACATTTCGGAGAACGTCTCACCAACCGTGGGGAAAATTCGCTCTTTCTTCCGGTTGCCCAGGGAGGACCTATCGCGGCAACTCTGTGCACTCAAAAAGGTCTTTGCTCGCTGGATTTGCAAGATGACTGGCACATCCAGCCTTTAAAAAGGCTACCAGCCTGCAAGATCCGCTGACAGCCGCCCAGATAAAACAATGTCAGACAAGAGAGCAGAAAAGCAGGAACTCTTGAAATCAGGACTCTTCCTCGATCGTTCTCCAAGACTCGCAGAGGGGGTCTCCTGTAGTAGCTCAGAACGGCTTCGGTTCTGAAGCGAAAATCTAGAAAATCTCCCCTCTTATACTCATGCAGTGATGAGGTGTCACTGAGCGCAATCAAATTCACGCCAATATTCATTTGCCTTTTGTTTAAAGTTCAAAGGCAATCGGTCTCTCTGGCGAGTTCCCATATGTAACGTTGAAGTGATTCGACTGAAAGGGTAACTGTGCATGGTATAGATTGAAACACAAACATTCCATCAAATTCCTCCATTTTGTACAAACACTACCAGTGTTTATCATTGTTTTACCCTGTTGTCTTTGCCTATTTTGGCATGTCTATGAATTTTGGCTTTTACGTCTGTGACAAAATCTGAATTTCTATTTCCACAGCGGCTAAACACCAGTAAAAGCATCTCAAACTCTTGCTATTGGCTGCACAGAGTATGTTATCATCTCTAAATCTTTCTGATAATTTACTATCAAACACAATTAGTCATTGAGTGACAAACACACTGGGTTATAAATCTTCAGACCTGTGAGCTTCAGTTTAGCCACACGGGAGGCAGTCAAATCAATTACAGCATGTGTTTGTTCTCTCTGACACGGCACGGCTGAATAGCTATGACCTTGCAGAGATACCCTCTGTTCTTCGCCTCTATCTGTAGGGATCAGTAATCATTTAAATGGAAATTTCCTCCCAACAGTGTGTAAAAACTGGGGCAAACTGCTCTCTTCGTGTTACACCAAAGACCGCCCAGTGGCTGGAACTGAGTCTTATAAATGCAAACTGCTTGGGTTATCAGTGCAGAAGAAATGCATAGTTATTTCTTATTGTACATGTCATCTTTTTTCCAGAGCAACGTTTGATTGTTTTGCACACTAGACTGCCCCCAATATAGTTAAAAAAAATCCTTTCTGTGCTCACTCAGAGGGACAAATAATATTGAGCATGTTCTGCAGAATGCAAGGAGGGTTAAACCTTTCATTAGTACTGCACAGGGTCTCTAGAGCTGTTTAACTTCGTGGGTGACTGTGGGGGCTTCTGCCATTGCTCTGAGGAACCACTCTCAGTCTTGGGTTTTAATGCCAGTAGAGTAGACTTTATTACAAAGAGAATATGAGAAATGTCTCTGCAGAGAAGATCCCCAGAGTGTTTTTCAGTAGTGTCTTTTATACAGTTTTTTTAAGGCGTGTTCTAGCTTATTAAGGGATCACGAGGCAGTCATGAGGTCTTAGTTTTATGTTCAGTATATGTTAGGGTCCTTCATACATATTTTGTCTGAAGCCAAAACAGGACATGCAGCTTTGTCATACTGTATATCAGCACATTCCATTTATGCAGGCCTTTTCATACAGACACACAGACAGATGCATGATTATAATAGTAGAATAACTTGATAAATAAATGGCTATATTCCCACAGATTGCATATGATACAAATCTTCTTCATGACATCCTGACCTCAGCTTCCTTTCACTGACAAAGTAATTTTCCTCTTTAGGTGCACTGCAAAATCACTGCTAGATCACACTGAATCCACATGTGACATCCAGTATGAGATAATGACTATTCAGCTGAACTCTGGTTTGGGAATTGATTGAATAGCGTGTAAAAGCACAATATACGCCACTGGAGAAACAACCCCTTTGCATGGTATTGATTACCGATTAGGCCACAATTGTATTTTGTACTCTTCAGCACTTTGCAGTTACTTTGAAATTCAGTAAGTCATATAAATACCAGGTATAAGGAATTATAGAAATGGAGCAGTTTTAGTTAATATGTCCAGTGGCGGTTCTAGACAAATTTTACTAGGGGGGCCAAGAAAGGGCCACAGTGTTTAACCAGAGGGGCACATTAAAAAAGGACAACAAACCTCGGGTTTCCCCTAGGTCCGCTGTCAGGCTTTGGTCGTTCTACGCTTACAGCAGGGCGGGAACTGTGCTCCCATAGCGTCTTAGCTGACACAGTACGAGTGAAGTGTCTAAACTTTAGATACTTCGTACAGGCTACTTCCGTAACCCAGATTCCCTGAGACACGGGAACGAGTACTGCGTCCCTTGCCATGCTACAAACGTTTGTCGCTTCAGTCGAAGTAACCTGAGGCCGGCTGTGCGCTGCCAGCTTATATATATGCGGCCACGCCCCCTCAGACGAGCTTCAGCGGAGCTGCGATTGCCATTGGCTCGCTGTAGACGGCGTTGAACCGATTGGTTTAATCTTAAACCACTGCAGCAGCCAATGACCGTTGCAGTTATCACTGCGTGATTGAATAGGCTTCAGTTAGGGGAAAAAAAGGAGTTTTCCCCAAAAAAACAAAAACCAAAAAGGTTTCAATGACAACAAACACCACTCTAATTTGCCCGTGTAGAACGATGCGTCGCATTAGTTTCACTTTTGGCGCTCGTGTGTAAAATCATAATAAATCCATGCTTTTTTATTTGGTCAGCACAGGGGGGCCACAGGGGTGGCCAGGGACATGTCTACAGAGGCACGGGGCCTCCCTAGGCCTCTGTGAAGAACCACCACTGAATATGTCAGTATAAAAATGAATACTTAATGTAATTTGTTATATTTATATATATATATATATATATATATATATATATACATCTGTGTGACTCAACTTCATTTTGTATTGCCAAGTCGGTTTCTGCCTTTGGCAAGAGCATTAGCCAAAAGAAACCTGAAACTGTCCAGGAATGTATTTGAATAATTACCCCTTATAAAGTGACCTTTGAGTGACTTCACTGGACGCATATAAGGAGCTGATCCAATCTGATTTCTTTTGATTTCTCACATCAGATACTGTGTAACTGTATAACTGTTGCAGACTCTGAAATCACTCTTGCACTCTCAGTTAAACATTGTCTCTGTAACAGCTTTGTTAAAAGGAAGGAGAAAGATACTTTACCACACTTTTAGAAATGGGAGGCAAATCAGCTTCGCTTTAAAAGGTTTCAGAATGTCTGTGTTTGAACAGAATGACACAGCTAATGCAACTAAGCCTCGACAACAGCTAATATGCAGACATATCAGAAAATTGTGTGGTTTATTGTGAAGCTTACTAATGCATTTTCCAGAAAGGTTGCTTAAAATTCCCAGTGAAGTGCAAGTAAAAATGTATTCCTCTTGCTAATGTGTATGAAATTGACTGATATGCACTCCTTGCTTTCAGAAAGTCTCTTTTCTGACTATTACTTGATGCTCTGTGAGATAAGCACTTGATATTACAGCTACAGCCCAAAAAATGTAATGCTTTTTTGGCTAAAACATGTGGCATTATAAAACTGAATAGTGTGTTAGACACAACATACTGTATGTTAATATGATTGAAAGTTACTGCCAAAAATGACTTCTGTGCCACTACAATTTACTGAAAGATACAAATATTTGTACAGTTAATACTGAGTATCTAACAATACTAAAAATGACTTTTATTATTTTACAGTATGCAGTTGAAGTCAGAATTTACATACACATTGCAGAATATTTTACATAAATTATTTAACAAAAATAAGAGGGATCATGCAAACTGGTTACACAGTTGGTTTTTAATGCCAGTTTTTTTATAATGATAAGACTGTATATATGAAAACAATATGCATTGCGTCGATGCATTCCATACAAATTGTTAAAGAAGTGAAACAGCTTTACAATTAAACAGTTTCTTAATTCCTTAAATCATTAATCTTAAATCAGTAAAAGCAACACTTTTGGAGCTTTAGACCACTTTGTCCTTGTTTGGTTTCCAGTGAATGCAACTGTCTTTTTAAATAAGCTTCCTGTCGTCTCTCCTCCTCTCCTCTCTCTGTGGGCCATTTTCCCCAGTGAATGCTCATATCAGTGCATTCTCTACCCTTCTGCTGGAACCTGAATGGTCACTGGCCTGTTATTGGCCACATGGTGACTCTAATAATCGCAATGTAATATTTCTTCACGGGGGATGAAGGTGAGCTGTAATTTGGGAACTGTCAGGTGGTGGACTCCAGTAAAATCTTTGAGGGTTATAGTGGGGCATATTCTTGTGCACTTCTTAAAGCATCAATTTTTTCTGCTCACATGGACAGAACGAAAGGCGAGATGAGACTGGCAAAAGCTGTCAGCTAAAGAAGGTCTATTGTACATTGTCACTAGTGTATGAAGCATTAATTGCTCAGAGGTTACTTACAGTATGGCTGCTTTAAATTTGCAAATGTGACAAATTTACATATTCAAAGTTTAATGGGATGGAAAATCCGAGTAAAGAAATGGAAAAGTAAAGGGTCTTTTTTTCTTGTTGTTGAAAGTTTGTTAACGTGACTGTACCTTATATTTTTTGCATTACTACTGCAAGATGACTCAGATGGTTATAACAAAGGTTAATTTGTAAACTTATAAATATTATTCTAATGATGTTTACAACAGAAGTTGTAGACATTTTCTTGTATTTTATTAAGCAAGCGGCACGCTTCTAAAAAAGAATTTATTTCAGTATCTCCTCTCAGACAGTTTAAAATGAGGTGGAGAATGAGTCAGAGGAAAACACTAGAAAGAAGTGCTGCAGATCTCATGTTGTAAACACAAAGTGATTATTTAATGACTTTGGGGCTTGTTTAATCTACGCACATTTATGTGTTCAGGTACATCTTGCTGTTTAAGGTTTAACTGACTGCAAATGCCTTGAAGATAATTTACACTCCCTCATTTTCTGGGATTATGAACTATAGATAAAAAGAGAGGCAAGCTTAGTACTGCATGTAGAATATTTTGCCTAGCTTAAAATATGCATAAATGATAAATTCACTAGAGTGCTGTGGTAAGATATTTTTCTGTACTCTTCAGCTCGTATTAGGAGATTTAGCCAACCTCAGTTGTTTGCAGTGGAACAACAGATGGAGAGTCTATTAGACAGCTGTCATTTTCCAAAGCCTGCTGCTGTGATGTTTACACACATGTAACATTGTCCTGGGCTCTGTGATGGTGTGTCTGATGCCCGCTAAATGTCTTTATATGAGCTATGTTTCAGGGCATAAAAATGTTCTAAGCCTCATGAATTCAAGCAACAACCCTGTCCTTGTAGTCCTTTGAATTCTCCTGCCCCCTCTGAAATCTGTAACTGCAGCACATCATAGGCATGAATCCTCTCAGTCCCACTGGCTGCACTGATGGGAAGTGCAGGCGCACATCAGTGAGGCTTATTACATCCCTGTGCGAATGTCCTCCTGTTATTATCTCTCAGACCTCGCACAACAACAGAACTCTATATTTTTCAGTAAATCTCACTTTGGTAAGTTTTGGAACATGTTGTTTTAACTTCTTAACTGCGCCGTTTTTACCTTTTACTGGTACCGCAGGGACGTCTGCTGATCGCTTTCTCAATCAGACAGTGTTTACATGTTAGCTCTTGAGTCTGAAAAAGGACCAGGTGGGTTTTCCCTTAAGTATTACCTCCAAATACTCAGTAAATTGTTTCCCAGTATGAAGCCTTGAGAACGATTGAAGTTTTGTGAGACTTCAGTCACCGTGTGCTGTTTCGTTTCATAATTGTGCCTGTTGAGCCAAGATGTTTGGTTCACTTCTGCTGAGAAAATACTTTGTAAGTTTGCTAGGGTGATAAATATTAAAAAGGAATGAACATGAAAGAGATTAACTATTAATATGCCTTAATTCCCATTGAATGAACGCACTGTATATATTTTAATTTAGCCTAAAAGACTAATTATTGTTGTGCGGTGTAGGGCAAGAATGTAAGTGAAAAATCTATTAAAAGTTGCAAATTCTTAAACCAATAGACAAAAAGTATAATTCATAAAATATCTCTCATTAACTTGGTAGATTTTATAATTATTATCATCGAATGCAAAATTCACTTTAAATGTATTATTATTATTTTTTACTTTAATGTGTGTCGGAATGTGTGTACACATCTATCCTATGATGATAAATCCACCCTGTGTTTTTTTTTTATCCCTATTTTAAAATCTCCTTTCTCAAATCAGACTTTTCTGAGATTCCTGGCAGAGTGGCATAGTTCTGCACAGGCCCCTCCCACAATAGCTGATTGGCAAAAATGTCCCGCCTTGAGTGAGCTGTCAGTCCATCATGAAAAAAAAAAAAAAATGATTCAACTTTATTGTCATTACACATGTACAAGTACAAGGCAACGAAATGCAGTTTAGGTCTAACCAGTAGTGCAAT
>JAUMHQ010000063.1:10580194-10591012 GCA_032361165.1 Enteromius paludinosus
TGAATCTAAAATATATGAAAGTCTAATGTTTATCAGTACATTACAGAAAATAATGAACTTTATCGCAATATGCTAATGTTTTTAAAAGGACCTGTATATGTGGTGATCAAGCTTGTATTGTAGTGACTCCTCACCTTCATGAGGCCGGCAATACCTGGCTCTTTGCAGTTACTGTGGTAAAAGAAAGCCTGCTGGCCCACCTTCATATCTCTCATGAAATTACGTGCCTGAGGAGAAAAGTCTCATGTCTCAGTTTAAGTGAATGTTCTGCATGGGCTTCTTGATAAACACAGTCAATAACAACAGAAATGATCAAAGTCTACCTGATAATTCCTCACTCCATCCCAGCATCCAGTCTGATTGGGAAGGGCTTTGAGGTCCTCAATTCCAAACTGCAGTTGGAGGATGACAAGATAATACAATATTATATCATAGCATCACTTCACAATCAAGTTATTGAGATAAGCTTCACCTAGTAACAACATCTCCTTTAATAAAAAAGCTCCTGCACCATTGAACATTTTCGTCATATGAAAGTCAGTTGCCATCACATAAGAAAAAATTTGAAGCAACAAGTCATAATTATGAGATAAAAGTCAACATGAGTCTCTAGTAATTCATATGTATGGGATGAGTCGAAACTATGAGATACTAAGTAATTACAGTATGAGGTAAAACATTATGATATACTAAGTTACGAGTTAAAAAGTTGACATTTTGTCATAAGTATGCAGAAGCATGTTTTTTCTTGCGGTTGGAATACAATGGACTTCCACTTGTTGTGGTTGCTTTGTACGTTGTACTGTTGTTTAAGATCAAATTCAGCAAGAAAAACTACAAACAAAGCAGAACAGTGGACACTCAGTAAAGAGTTTACCTTGACATCCACTCCATTTTCAATCCGACTCTCAGGTTCAGATTTCATGAGCCAGTGACTGTAAAATGTTTTGCATGCGTCATCATTTTTATTTTTCTCCACGTCACTTTTTACTCCTGCTGACCTTTTTCTTTTGCCAGTTTTGAGTTGTGCAACATCATCAGACCCCTCAGCGTGTTGGGCGTCTGCATCAGCTAAAACAAGAAGAAATTAATTCAATAAACTAATGACTTTAAAAAAAAAAGACGCAACCCTTACATTAAGCAGATTACTTACTATGTTTACTAGACTTGGCGCTGCTTCGTGTTGTTTTCTTGGGTGGCATGTTTCACTGGAAATGCAAGGAAACGTTTACACAAGCCCTTGTGGAGAAAAACAGCGCGCTGGCAGAACGCATGTGGTCTGGAGAATCGTCGTTTCTGGATTCTGTCTGCTTTTATTTAAAACCCAACCACAGAATGTGCTGTATACTGAAATTAGAATGTTTATAATTGTCACCGTTTACAGGTTAAATTTAATTCATTTATGAATAATAAAACTAAAGCTGCGTTGAGGCTGCGCATACATGATTCACATAAAGCTAACCTGTCAAGTTCGATACGTGTAAGAACTACATTACCCATAACCCGTCGCGGCCGGTGACTGAACGCGTCACTGAAACAACATGGCGGCGGCTAGGGCACTCGCAAGAGGTGTCCGATTGGGTTCATATAGCATCGGTAGAAGTCGCAGTTTAATATTTAACAGTGTACAGAGACGAGGAATAGCAGCTTGCATTGATCGTAAGTCAAATTATTTAAAGACCGTGATTATACCAACAATGTTCCTAGAGAGACAACGACAAACAGTCAGTCATTTAGGACTACTGGAGTGACTGCATCCTTCAAACTCTATGGTTTTAATAAAGTTTGTATAGATCTAGTTTAGATTTTTAATTAATGCAACGTCAGATTCGATTGCATGTCATTTTGTTGCAAATTTATGATTTTAAATATCTGTCGATGGCCTAATTTCTGTGGAAGTCGATGTCACTCATTCAGTTTTTGGTCCCATTCCTAAAAAGTAATCTATTTGCAATATACATTTTATTGGAGTAACACATTAACATGACATTTTAAAAATGACCGCTTTTGTTTAGTAAACTCAGTTGTGCAGGATTGTTGAGGCAATATATCGCTTCATTAAACGTCAGTGTTACTGGCGTTTCAAAATTGACAATTTGTAACATGCATAAACAAATGTTCTTTTATATATTTTATTATAAAACCTTAATTTTTAGGAAAATTCATAATTAATTCGGGTTCGTGCAAACACTATTGGTTGGCTTTTAATGAGCTCAGCCAATCATATTAGGGGGTGTGTATCGAGCGCTGTTGATTGGCTCCACTGATCTATAATAGATATAAAAATAATACTAATAATATATAGATCAGTGATTGACTCATATCAGGCGCCGTTTCCTTCGATCCATGTAGGTCATTACAACAGACGCAGCTGCTAATACACAAGTAGATAAACAATATAAACTAAGTATCCATAACTAATATGTAATGCATACACATTTGTGCATATATCTCCACAGCCTCTATAGGACTCACAGATGAACAAAAAGAGTTTCAAAAGGTGGCATTTGACTTCGCTGCCAACGAGATGGCACCAAATATGGCAGAATGGGACCAGAAGGTAACCTGCACATCTGACAGTGGAGCCTATTGTTTATATTTAATGCTGAAACATTTACCAAAGTTGGGTTCAACATTAATGTCATCATTTGTAGGAAATGTTCCCCGTGGAGACCATGAGGAAAGCTGCCCAGCTGGGGTTTGGAGGGATTTACGTGAACCCTGATGTTGGGGGATCTGGACTCTCTCGTCTGGACACCTCTATCATATTTGAGGCTTTATCCACAGGCTGTGTCAGCACGACCGCATACATGAGTATTCACAAGTATGCCTCATAAATATCCCTACTAGCTTACTACTATACTGTAAAGTTCTTGTTGCTTCATAATAATACAAAGAGTTGGACTAAATATGTGTTCACACCACACCTGGAGCAGTTGTGGCAACTGAGCCTTGCTCAAGTGTCTCACCTCAGTCGTGGTATGGAAGGTGGAGAGAGCGCTGGTTATTCACTAACCCCACCCACAATCCATGCCAGACCCGGGACTCGAACCCACGACCTTTGGGTTACAAGTCCAACCCCCCCTATCCATTAGGGATACGATACTTGCTTGCATGTAGTTTTTGTTCGTCACAGTTAATTAGATTTTACATGGTGTTTCTGGTTGTGTTTGAAACAGCATGTGTGCTTGGATGATTGACACATTTGGAAACGATGTGCAGAGGGAAAAATTTTGCCCTGATCTCTGCTCTATGCAGAAGTTTGCCTCATACTGCCTCACAGAACCCGGTACGTTCAGGATCCCATTTTTCTGTGCTCCTTTTTGGGATGTATCATTAAAGCTGCAGTCTGTACCTTTGTTTAAAATGACAAATTCGATATAATAAGCTAGTGCATCACGAATCCATGAAAGGTTTTATATTTAGAATATAATTTTATTCATATTTATTTTTTCATTATTTTTATGTGTATATATTGAGTTAATTATTTGCTTCTTTTCTTTTATTTGTTTATTTTATTAATTGATTTATTCACTTTTTTGTTCCCTAACTTTAGGCAGCGGGAGTGATGCTGCTTCACTTCTAACAAGTGCAAAACTCCAAGGAGATCATTATGTCTTGAATGGCTCCAAGGTACCTTGAAAAGTAATTGAGAAATGAATAAACGTCTCTTATGCAGCTGCCCAACACTCTGGCTGTTTCTGGTCAGGCGTTCATCAGTGGAGGTGGAGACACAGATGTTTATGTGGTGATGTGCAGGACAGGTGGGAAGGGACCTAAGGGCATCTCCTGTCTGGTGGTTGAGAAGGGAACCCCTGGACTCAGCTTTGGCAAAAAAGAGAAAAAGGTAACAAACATTTACCCCCAGTTTCACAGACAAGTCTTAAGCTAGTCCCAGACTAAATTGCATGTTTGAGCTGTCTCAGATGAAAATATCTTGCTCTGACATATCTTAAAACATGTCAGTGTTAAGATGCACACCTGTAAGATTTTCTTAGAAGGCATTTTTTGTAAAAGTTGCTTTAATATCTCAATTTAACTAATGCCAAGTCCTGGCTTAAACTTAGCCCCGTTTGTCAAACCGGGCCACAGTATGTAACAAAAGACTTTTACTTCAAATAAATGAACTGAGTTCCATCAAAAATAACGGATAAATAACACTAAATGAATAAATGAATTATTTATTATAAATAGATTTTAAAAATGCTATTATAATAAACATTTATTTATATATATATATATATATATAAAATTAAATCATAATAATATTTCACAGGATTACTGTTTTCCTGTATTTTTGATTAAATAAATGTATACTTTTCAAAAACCCAAATTTTTAACAATAGTGTACATTCTCTTAGTCTCCAACAGATCTATAACTAAAAGATATCATTACCCATTGTTGGCATTTATCTTGTTTACTCAAAAGAAAGTAAATCAGAGTAGAAATCTCTCTCTTCCTTAAAGCAGGACCACTGCAGACATGGGGGACAGCTGGGGTCATGCAGCTCTGGGTCGATGAGGACTCTGATTCCAGTGTGCGGTAATGAGAAGAAGTGCAAAACGCAGCACTGAGCTTGTTAGCTGGCCACAAACCTCAATGAAAGTACAAATGAACTTCCCCCAGTTCTAATTAGGACTATGCCGATAGTGAAGCTCAGCCAGCACGACCTGGGCCTTAATGACAAAGAACAGCTCTGACATGTTCAAGTTTCCAAGATGTAATGAATAAAATGGAAACCAGTGGACATTCATATGGTAGACAAATGTAAAACAGCAAGAGAAATATTTAGCAGGCATATGTTCGAATACCGCACCTGTCACGAATGCCACATAAGTCAAACTGTAGCTGATTGTAGCTTCCTAGATGACCTCGCTGAACTGACAGAAGATCAACAGGTTGGTTGTTGACAAGGATAAGCCGGACGCAGCCTTGAAAGGCCATTGTGGGATTCAAGCAGCTGGAGTCATTCTGGGATACAGGACATCCTGAAAGAATTGATGAAAATACACCTGACTGTATGGATGGATGCTATAATAGAAGCAATACATCTTTAAAAAGTGACTCAAAAATGAAACACACACACTCACACACACACACACACACACACACACACACACACACCAAAAAGTAATTTATGTTTTTCCAATTTTTACTCTGAAGGCCTTCACACATCATCATGTTCTATGGCTTGACTGACATTGACCTGTCAATCAGCATAAATAAAATGCTAGACTTAAAAACATACATTACATGCATTAAATACATAATCACGTGTATCTAGCTCAAATTCATAATTAGCTCTTATCAGTAGTAATGTTAACCAAGTTGCCTTGGCAACTAATTGAAATAAAAGGGTAAACTAAAATGCATTCAATTAAAACTTAAATAAAAGTAATTTAAGTAATTTAAATATTTAATTTAATTCAATATACAAACTGCTAAAAACTAATATAAGGGACAAGATATAATAATAATATTATAATATTATGATTTTATATAAGTACTGAAAGTATACTAGCTCTTACATGCTGCTTTATATTTTATTTTAAATGTTACCTTTGTGATCCTTCATATTTTGTTCATATTTCATGTGAATAATAGTGTAACATACTCAAATATTTCAATAAAAATACCACAACTGTAAATGAAATTATGTTTTTTGTCATTTCTGAAAATATCGGTTCACAATTTTACCTCCAAAGTAGTGTTTGTCTTTTGGTTCCAGGTAGCTCTTCAGCTGGATGGTGGATGCAGGCTCACTGTCCAGCGTCATGATGATCTGCAGACCTCGAGCACTGAGACTGACTGAATGCCACAAACCATCATTGACCCTCTGACCTGTCAATCGAAAATGCCATGCACTGTTTTAATAAGCAGAGTGACCATATAGGAACATTAAAGCATAATATGGTCATATAGAAACCATAATACAATGTCGAAGAAACCACACACATACTGTCAAGACATCCAAGACAACAATCAATACGTGAACCATCAACTCTTACACACAATACAAAAGTGCCAAACACAAATCTCCTGGCAAAAAAACTGCCCCCCTTCCACCCCTGTCCCCAAAGGAAAAATTCTCTTTGAGGTTTGATTTAATTAATTCTGGCCATTACATGTGAAGGGCGCCCAAGCTGTGTGTGGCCGCTGTGTGTCTACAGTCTCCCCTGTGCCAGCCATCTGTTTGTCGTTTGAGCTCAAGCGCTTCACTTCTTCCATTCCGGTAATTACAACACTCTCTATTTCAGCCAACACTTCTATGATGTGAATTAGACCAAAAAAAAAAAAAAAATTGGTTTCAGGTAGGATAAAACAGCCGCTCTAACACAGACTGGCCCTGCACAACAGATGGAGAGCGCCCTCCTCCCCCCTATTGTGTGTCGATTGTTGTCGAACATCAGGTTTCCTCACTAGACTGAAACACACAACTGTCTGTCTCAGACACTAATCTTGTTTGGACCAGCATGTACATTTCCTTTCATCTTTTGTCCAAAATGCTGAACAAAAAATAAAGATGACGTTATTGCCTTTGTGGGTGATGAGATAAGCTGTAAGTAGTGACTTTTAGACAAAGTCTTTTGTTTGGCTCACGTATCTCATTGGTGAGTTGAGGACCAGAGAAAAAACACAAAATTCTATGCTGTGTAAGTAATAGGAAGTCTTTGCATTGCCAGGCTGGCTGAATTGGAAAAGAGAGACATTTATACTCTTGATCACTATGCGCACGTAATTGCTGAAACTGAGCAGCATTTCCAATTAGACTCCTTCAAAGCAGTAATTTCAGTGGCTAGAGTGTGTCATGCCTGGATAAAAGTGACAGCTCTACCATTTGATCACAGCTGCATTTCCGTGTCACTTGCTGAAGCTTTATACCTTCTACAATTTGCCTGGTGCATGTTAAATTGTTAAGCTAAAGAACGCATGTGAAAAAGACTATGCTATATCAATTACACGATTTAGCAAACAAAATCGACTGGGTTTTTTGACTACTACTACTGTTTTACTTGGGTTATGTATATGCTAGAATTTAAATAACAAAGTCTAGTGAGTAATTATACTCGCCTTACTGGAAAAAATGGGCTTTTTGGTCTTTAAGCTTAAACTGTCTGACCGAGCTGGGTTTTTTTTTTTTTTTAACCAATTAAAACAAACCCAACAGACCAGCCAGGCCAGGGGTGCATTTCCTGTACAACGACATAAAACTTTGTGTGGAATAAGTACCATAGTAGCAACGTTGGAGAAATCATACAGTGGTGGCCAAAATAATTAGAGCACTTGGCATAAGCGGTTTCAGTTGTCAAACAATAAAAACAATATTTTCAAATCTGTCAGGCACTGTAATAATTTTTCCCCCTCTGTATATAGAATGTAAATACATAGAATGGAATAACAAATATAGATATAGCATTGTATGTTAGCTTGCGTATCTATTTCTTTGTAGTACTAGCAGGAAACTATACTTTTGACCACTGGTTGAGAAACGCAGTTCATGCACAAAACTTTGTTGGAACTATTGGAAACACTGAAACATTGAACTTGTGACCATGAGATGCTTTTGAGAAATGCACTGCAGCCTTTTCAGCAGGGTTAGTCCACCAAGAATCCTCAATGCAACTATTTGAACAGTATAGGCTATTAAATAAACGGTCTCCTCACCAGCTGACACTTCTGATATCTTCAGAGCCGATGTCTGGTGTGCAAGATGGAGGCGCCCACTGCTGATCTGCAAAATCAGGTAACGGGACTCCTGACCAGAGATCAGTGGGCTGGACAGCAGCAGGCCATCAGGGTTCCAGGTGCGAAACTGCAGGCGCACCGAAAAGCCCTCCAGGATCGGTGCAGGTGCTGGCAGCGACAGAAAGCTGCTGCTGGAACTCTGAAATGTGGCGGCCACCAGCTGTGGTTCCGAGCAGGAAAAGGTCACGTTGCCCTATGAGAGAAGGGAGAATGCCAAAGCATTGGTTTACATGCAAGCAGGGAATGAGCAAATAGCAATGCAGCATCAGTGCAAATGATCCACTTGCATATCTATTGTAGCTGATCACACACAAGGTGATGAGTAAATTCATGCCATTGTAAGATTTAATTGCTGAAGCCAAAACCATGCAGTTAAAAGACAGTAAACAATATGTATATATATATATATAAAGACACAGTAAAGAAATTGAGACATCACTGAAAAATCTAGTTTGAAACATATTCTACATTTTTAGAATCTTCTAATTAAGCGTACTCCATTTTTAAGAAGATTTTTGTTTTAATGACTCTAAAAGTGTTTTTGTGTGTGTGTGTGTGTAATTATCAAGTAATAATATTTGTATTTTTATCTTGAATAGATCTATGTGTACAGATCTTAATCATCTGCATATTTGCATTTTTTATTAACTGTCATGAGTTATTAATTAGTAAATATCACTGTATATATATATATATATATATCTTCCACTGTTTATTTTACTACAGTTTTACAATTCATATATTCATAAGGAAGAAAAGCAAGTTTTTAAATGTTTAAATTATTTTTGTAATGTACTTTAAAAGGAATTTTAATAAAGATATTTCAACATGCTTATCATAAATGCATCAGTCATTGTACTGTATATGTGCAGTTGACATACTAAAAATAAGTGTCATGTCATTGCTGGAATGTGAAAAATGAGATGCAACTGAGAAAGCTGGTAACATAAGAGATTATGTCAAAAAAAAAGCGGAAAAGAGAAAACAAGCTGAAGGGTTACAAGAGAATTGGAGAGGCTAAGAGCCAGACAGGCTAAACCCACAAAGGCAGCAGGCGGTCTGGATAAATGTCACCAGCGCAGCTCCACGGAGAGCAACAGAAGCACAGAGAGCACATCCGCAGGACAGAAGCTCACGTAGGCGTGAAAAGGTTACTGCAGTGTGAGGTGAACACCTCATTGATCCCTGTGCCACAGGGCTGTACAGGCACCAGACTGCTGAACTGAGGCCTCAGCAGACCTTCTCCAACCTGACAGCCTTGAGCAGTGTAACGTGAACACGTGCTGGTATTTTACAGAGCTAGGCGAATACCAGCCATCCCTCCTCTGAAGTGATGGAATCGTGGTTGTTTTTGATTTAGGGAAATAGACAGGAACGTGATGTGATCGTTTCTAACAAGCAGCTTTTTAGCGGGAAAAGAGAACTCAAATGTGACCGTAAAACATGATTTGTCAAATTGCTGAGAAAAGAAGCTGGAAAAAAGTTGATGTGTGAAACTTAGCACCGTTTGCGCACACCTTTAAAGATTCCCGCTGGTAGTGAAGGGGCAGACGTAGTATGTCTGGACTCTAGACATGTTTTAATGGATTCAGCACAACTCAAGCAATCAAGCTCAAAACTCATGTCTCATAATAAACCAAATACTTACCACACTGTATATCTGAGGTTTTCTCCGTTTAGCCAAGTCGATGATGTTCACTCCATTGTAGTAGAGGTTCTCCATGCAACCGTGGAAGTTGCGTCGAATGAAGGTTCCTGGTTTACCTGGCAGTGGGATCCCACCAAAGCTCAGCTGTTTCAGAGAATTAATAAAACACATTTCTTATGCTAAAACATACTTAATGTAATCAACAAACATCAAATGCCTCTTTTTGTTAAGCACCATCTCACGTATGGAGAATCTGACATGGTTGTAAAAAATGTATGAAAACAGTCCAGAATTAATTTTTCCATCAGTGACTGTGCTCCTCAGCTGCAGGCCAGTTTCAAACTATTTTGAATGTTTAAGATGAAGTTTATCTATGTAGAAACTTTTTTTTTGAAGTCTTCCTTTTCTTTCTGCACAGCACATCGGGCCACAATATTCTCGTTAAAAAGACACTGGGAACATCCAGTCCAGCAATGTGGCTTTATAGAAGGCACTAGTAAGTACCTGTTCAAAACCAGCAGGCTCAAAGGGGCTTACGTTTAAAAATAAATATATAAAAGAACAAAATGATCAAGTAATTAGGTAGCATGACGAGGCAACTGCAGTGTCCTTGCTGCTATGGGAAGTAAAGGTCAGCCTGTGGCCAGGCGGTCATTGTCTCAGTGGCAGCCATGCTATGTCATGCCATTCCCGGATCTGGAGGACACCTTGTAGTGCTCGTACACAGAACAGTGAACTGCTGCCTTTATAGTGCTATTAACTTCAGGTGCACCTCATCAGCCGCGCTCCAGTTAGCCTTTGACTTCTATTGTACGTCTGGCTCTGGGACAGCCACTGGAGAGCTGGAGAATCTGTGATACAAGGGGAGGCAGATACTCCATCACAGTGGATTTATGAACTCGCAATGCTCCCCTCGATGATCAATAATGTATTTTCTTGTGGTTTTGAAATCTAGAGCCTCATGGGTATCAAAAAATCAGTTTTCTAGACCCTGTGAAAACCAAATCGGTGTGATGAAGAGAAAATCTTGTTTGTTACTACCTCAAACACCTGATTTTCATATGTAGCTTGGAGCATCTTATCTTTTTTGCCCTCTTTAAATGGCTTAGCCAATTAGTTCAATTACTTATTAAATTACTTGTTTCAATAATTAACTGATTATTGAATGGGCTATAATTAATTAACGGCTGGACAGTGGGAAATGATTCAGTTTAGTTTTAAATTAGATAAGTGTGCTTAATAAGCAAAATATTCAAATGTTTGAGGATTTTTACAAATAAATTAATACTTTTATTCAGCAAAGGATGCGTTACATTTATCATTTAAGTGATAGAATTGTTTTGTAACATTATACATTCCTTTACTATTACTTTGAAATGTTTATATATATATATATATATATATATATATATATATATATTTT
>JAUMHQ010000063.1:10591112-10608548 GCA_032361165.1 Enteromius paludinosus
ATATTTTTTTATTTTTTTTTTTTTTTATTTTTTTTTTATAATAATAATAAACAGTTTAACTGTTTTAAATACTGATTTATTTTTTTTTCTTTTTTTTTTTTTTTTTACGGACTACTTAAACGCACCAAATTCCTTGCATCAAAGGCTTGCCCTTTGAAAAAAGGAAATGATAGGGTCCTAGAGACCAACCTCATAGTCGACCTCTAATGAGTCTCCATCACCCTTGGTCCTGAAGTGCTGAGTGTGTCTGTCCAAAGTGAAGTTGACCTGCTTGTTAAAGCGTTCGATCAGAACAGAATGCCAGTGCAGATCATCCAGAAGACTTCCTAGAGTGACCACCATTCGAGCACTGCTTGATCTCACTCTGCTGTCATCTGCCAATAAGAAAAGGAGTCATGTGCCACTAACAAAGCATATATTAGGATATGCATGAATGTATTCTTTAATAAGGCAGTCATATGACTTCCATCAATAGTCTGCAGACAGTCAATAGTCTCCACTCCAAAGTAACTAAGGTTAAATACTGAATACTTGAATACTTCAACCTTTTGAAGTTGCTAGCTTCCCCTATCACTGTAACTCACCCAGGTTTAGATGCAAGGCCAGTCTGCCACGATGAAGCTCCAGAGTGATATAATCTCCTCGCTGGCCTTCCCCATGCAGTAAAACACCTTCTGTCTGTCGACTCTTAAATCGCAGTGATATAACATCTTTCACTGTGCTCATAGACTTCTGGTTGAATCGGTAGAGCAAAGAGCTTCTGCCATCAAAATCAGCCACATACGATCCTATTGATACATGAGATTTGAAAATATTTTCGTTTCACTCAAAATTTAAATGACATAATATGAAAAATAGATTGTAGTTATTGTTATTGTAGATTCATTTCATATTAAATGTTATTGTAACAGCAAAAAGCACGAGGCAAATGAGATTGACGAAAACTAAATCTGTGGATTGCTTGAAATTGTTGTTAGGTACTGTACATTTTAGGAAACAACATATTTGCAAAACAGCAAAAAAATACGCCACTCGTATTTGTAACTAAGACTTAAAACAAAAATACAATACAACAAACTTGAATACAACAAACATGTGCAGAAACATGCCCATTGTTTCTAGAAGATGCAAGACAAATAAGAACAACATGTGTTGAAAAACTGGCTCAAAATATATACATCAACTCATAGTTTGAAGCAAAAAATCTGTGCCCATCACACACTTTCCTGCAAAATCTGTCAACTCCACATTCCCAAAATCTGCAGACCCTCAGTGACTCGTCTCGACAGTTTGGTGCAAAAATGTAGATGTGTAGTGTATTTCAGCTTTAAACTGGAGTACTAATTGAGCTACTTGTGAGGCTATCATAAAATGACAAGATTCTCTAAAGATATTAGTACAGTTCTTACAGGAGATCCTTTCTTATTGAGGTTTTAATCGAGCAAGTTAATGGGGCTCAACAGCTCCCAGCACAGACGATGAAGGCAGCGATTCAAGCGTTTCACTAATGTGTAAATCTAGTGTCTGAATGACATTACACCATTAAATCAGCAGCTGCCCATAACTCAATTCTGTATGAGATAATGGTAGAAGTGTTGGTTTGCAATTTTCACAGCACTTATTAAATGAAAAAAATAAAAAATAAATAAAAGGTCGCATTTTATTTAAGGTCCAATTCCAAATGCCTCAATAAACTCCTAATTTGCTGCTTATAATCGTTAGCAGGGCTGTTAAGTTTTGGTTTTGGGTATGATTAGGGATGTAGATCATATGCTCTTTATGAGTACTAACAAACAGCCAATATTTTAATTAGAGGGATGCTAATAAGCAACTAGTTAATAGTGAGAATCAGTCCCTATACTGGATTGTCTCAATATAAATTATAAAGATCACCAGAACATTTTTAGAGTTTCAGCTTCTTAAAATAAAAGAAAAGAAGTCACGTTTTTCATCTTATACAAGAAGAAAATGTTACAGACTCAGAAAGTTAATGAAGTTTGTCTTTAGATGCACTTGACCTGAAGAAAAAAAAATCTGCTACGTCTCAATTACCTTTTAAGCAATGCAGTTGTCACGTCCAGCTGGAGATGCCAGCTAGAGACTGCTGATGGCACTCCAGCCCCAGGACTCCTTTTGTGTGTGTTTGTCTCTGCTTGTCATTCCCTGACTTTTATTATGAATCTGTTTTCTCCACCCACCTTGTTTGTCCCCGGAAATCCTATTGTATATAAGCCCCATCTATGTGTGTCATGGTTACGGTTCATTACATCGTCACCCGATTTCTGTATTTCATCCGTGTCTTTGTTCCTAGTTTATTTTGTTATTGGATTAACCCGTTGCCGACCCCTGCTTCTCCTGGATTTACATTTTCGTCTCGCCCTATGGACTCTGATTATTGGTATGTTGACCCATGCTACAGTACGTTTGATGATTTATCCTGCTGTCTCTGCCTTCACTGTTTCCGGTTACCGGTATTCGATCCTGTTTGCCCTGACTATGTGTGTAAATAAAAACTGTTTTGCACTTGAACCCGCATGCTTCACATCCTCATTCATGACAGCAGTCAGAGTAAGACAAAAGTTGGATATTTTTTCTTTGTCCATCAAAACAGATCAAAATACAAAATCTCATGCAGGTGTGCACAGCTGCAGAAATCTCTTTATCTGTGTTTCAGTTCATTACTGTATAATGGCACTCATAATTATGATGTAAAACCCTATAGCCTACAGAAAAAAAAAACAAAATAGATAGAAAATGAATGCCTTCTTTTTCGGACTAGTGAAGCAAAGCAGAAAAGCCCGCATATATTCCAGCACTGAATATAATGACCTATTTTTGATGATAATAATAATATGCAACTGTTCCATTTGGCCAAATAAGTATACTGTGAGCTATGAGGGAAGTGGTCTGCGCATAGCAATCCTGCAGTCGTGATGACACTTATCTAGTATTGCACCATTCTCAGGTTCAGCTTGAGTTCACAACTGTCACAGCAGTTGGCTGATTAGCATTAGTATTTTGCCTATTATGTGATATGCAGCTCAAGTTAATCTGAGCTGTTACTGTAGGTGCAATCACCGCACTACCAGTGAGCACTAGCCGTCAAATCATGTATTATTAAAAGAACATTTATGCTCTTCTTTCAAGGTTATGCTCAGCACTCAAGATCCAGTGTATATTAGTCAGACCAGTGCTTATAGAACTCTATGGTTCAGATCTGTTAGGGGATTTGCATGTGAATTCTTTAAGTGTCTGTGGCTGATTAGCACAGACAGCTGAACTGAGGCTCTTCATGCAGCATTTATCAGCAAAGCACACATTAATTTGAGTTTAATACACGGATCATGCCACAGAATAATGAAGGCGTTAACTGTGGGACCTTTTTAGAAATGCCTGTGTAATTCAACAATTGATCCATTTTAAGGACCTCGGTATCATTAAAGGGACATTTTATTATTTATCTAGCTAACATTAACTGGTAACTTGTTCAGTTTGGAAAAAAGTATCATCAAAGAACTGTCATCAAACGACCTTCATTTAGAGGAAAACGGAGTGAGAGTGCTGCTGTCATCCAATGAATTATCTGTGTCACCTTAATTCAACACCTGGAAAAAATACTGTGCGACTAGAAAAGGACAAAGGACAGAGGGCATGCGAAGATCTGTAGCAAGAATTATAGGTGATGTTATCACCTTATATACTGTGTCAAAACTGTTTTATTGTCCCATTACCAAACTCTGTGAACTGCTATCGGATGCTTCAGTAATCCTTCTTATGCAACTCTTTTCTTTTCTTTTCCTTTTCTTTTTACAGCTCTCTCAAGGAATGATAGTAGATATTAACTGCATAATATGGAATCTGCATTGCAAAAAAATATTACTATTATTACTGTTAATTACTATAAACTTTTCCCTCTATAAACTCCTAGTTTATTACTCATTATTAACAGTTAGCAAGGTAGTTGTTAATACTAGTCACTAGTTAATAGTAAACCTATGGTGCTGTCACAAAGATATTTGGAGTATGTTATACAGGAAAATACTAACTTAGCTTGTTTGATATGTTTAATCCAATGCATTACTTGGTGTCTCTTAACAAATAATTATGCAATTTTTGGTCACGTCTTATTTTAAGGTCCAGTTTTCACTATTAACAAACAATTAACTGTATGTAGTTGTTAAGGTTAGGTATTGGGTAGATTAGGGATGTAGAATATGGTCATGCAGTATACAAAATGTGCTATATATACTAATAGACAGCCAATATGCTAATAATATGCATGGTAATAAGCAGCTAGTTAATAATGACAATTGGTAATTTACTAGCAGTTTGTACCAATCCATAGCCCTTATGTGAGTACATCTGAACTCCAACTGAAAAGCTAATTACAGAAATACTGCTTATAACTAAAAATAAATGCAAGACATGTAACTGTTATGTCTCAGAATGTAAAATGCCAGCTAGTCATTTATGTTTTAAACATTAAATACTGTCACTCACGAAAAGCACAGCCGTACACGGCCACCCTGAGGCCCACCCGACCACCGGGGCTCCACTCCAGAGGAACAAAGCGAAGGAACCGGGTTCTGATAGACTGGCTGAGTTTATGGTGGACCACGCTGTCTGGATTCACGTTACCCACAATCCTCTGTAAACACAGAAAAAAAGAAAATGCTACTTAATTTTCATCAATATGGTACACTTTGTTGTCCTAGACGTCTTCTGAAGCATTAGAGGCAGATATCGGTGTTTCTGTTGTGAGAAGTATTAGATATTTTAGGTCAGGTGTGATAGTGCTAATTAGATTACAAACTTTAACTAATTAACTGATAAGTATTAATTATCAGTTCATATAATTTTTTTATTTAATTCTTACTAGAAAAACTAAATCATCCAAACCAGGGGTATAAAACAAAGCAAATTCACATTTTCAAGTCCTATTTTATGCCATACTATAAGAAAGTACATTATAATATGTTCTAACATGCTGCTTGATCAGAAATTTTCCACAGACAAAATGCTATTTATGAATATGCCAACCAAGTTGAATGCAGAGAGGAGTATTTGTTTTGAAGGTCGCAACAGTTTATGTAAATGTCAACTCTTTTTCATCTGCTAGCACTCATAATTTGACAGTAATTTGCGTCTGAGTCACTTCACAGTTGAGACTTGCATGGAACATGGAAAGCGATGACCAAAACACCACATGGTTACGGATGAATCACAAAAAGAAAACGTCAACTTTTTTCAAAGATAGACTTTGCCATGTCCCTTTGAGATAAATAACATCAACATTATCATCACCTCCCCTGGTGAGCCACTCGCAGCCCACAAATGCTGTTATGATGCCAGCAAAAACAACAATCTGACGTTAGTGACTTTCAAGGCCCTGTTTTGTTTTGCTCGCAGACACACTTGGAAGAAGAAATACTGCGCTAGCCAAATGTATTAGGGACAGCATATTTGTAGATAAGCAAGCTCTGTGCATTGGAGTTAGTGGAAGATCTACTTTAAAGATTTCATTTTTCTGTCTTTCTGACTGCCTCCTGTGCACACAAATATATTCAGAAGAACACTTCAGCTAGTTTTGGGATGAACAATGACTCATACTCAAAAATATTATCTTTTTTTGTTTCTTATTAAACATGTCTATACTTTCATGATACTTTTTTCTAAAGAGGTTTAGGTATTTTTTTCCATTGTTAAATGCATCAGGATCAACACGAGCACATTTGTCATTACCTCACCAACACTCTCATTTGAGCACTCAGTGACGACAACATCCTGTCCCTGACTGCTTCTTTCTCTCTCTTTTTCCACCTCTGAGAGGGAAAAAAGCAAACAACAATACATCCATCCAATTTCCTATCAGCTCACCTCAACCCAAGGGCACAGCGGAGCTCCCATCGGATCCGGGGAGATGCCCCGGTTACAGGCTGCCCACGTAAACAGCTCCTCTCTACACTTCATTAACTCTATTCCTGTATCGACTCCTGCTAGACCTCCTCCTCCTTCATTAAGCCCCCATGCACTGCTGGCGTTATCACGGACTCTCTATGGGCCGTTTCATCAGCTCTGTTACGTCTGCAACTGTTACATCCTCCTGTGATTCACCAGTCCTCGCTTCCCTGAAACCAGTGTGAATTCACATCAGACAGAAGATCCAACACAAGAGGAGCTCATCTGCAGTGGATTTTGTATTTGTTATCTGAGAGGAAAACGCTTGTCTGTGCTTGCCATGTCTCTAATAAAAGACTAGAGACAGTTCATTCAAATTCCAAACCAGAGTTTTTATTGTTAAATTAAACTAAAAAAGATTGTAATTTTAAAATAACACTGTATCAAACATGTCTAATGAATGTTTCACAACTTTTCATCAACTGAAAGAGGTTTCTGAGCTGCCCAAGTGTCGAACAGAGCTTCCACTGACCTACTCTAAGCATGAATTACACTGTGTCCCCAGAGAAGTGAGGGCCTGTGAGTGTCAGAAATAGACAGCACCTCAGGGCCTCTGTGACCATGTTTAAACGAGAGCTAAGACAGCAAAACTGTCCCCAGACGATAGTCTCTTCCTTCCCTCTCTCTTTGCCTCCAATGTGCATTGCCTGCACTAGGAAGCATCATTAATGTTTTATTTACAGTCATTCAATAAAGCAGACAACTGATAAAATATATAAACGCACTCGAAGGCATGGCAAGTGATGATTTCATCATTGTCTGAGAGCTGTAGGGCTGTCACTAGTATGTGAGCCAAGTAAGAAACTCGCATACAATGTGATTTTTAGCACATTTTTTCTGCAATTCAAATTTTGGCCTGCTATGGCTGAATGAGTCTCAGGCTTTTACATCAATTATACTTTATGGGACCCAAATGGGGCTGCTTTAAATAAGCTAATCTAACGAAACCTTGGGCCCTCCTATCGATTGCCTACAGAGCTGCTCAAGCCTCCGTATAATGTGAGACCTGAGTGGTATGGATGAGAGATGGAGGCAGAGAGACTGGGACATACAGTAGAAAGAAATTGTTGATTTAGTTACTCATTATCAACGACATATGATTAGTGCTGGAGAACCAAATAAAGCTTACTGTTATTTAGGGTTGTCAAAGAGCTAAAGATCAAATCTAAATAGTTATCTCTATTATTGCCTTTTTTTTGCTGAGACAAGTCTGAAATTATGATCACATAAAACCTTAGGCCTCACTTACGGCCACCTAATATAAAGTGTGACTAAACATTATTTTATTGCTGCATACAAAGGCATTGAACGAATGATACAAGTGACTGAAAACTCAGTACATTGTTTGTTTTCCTTTTCCCTTACAGAATTCATACTGCATTATACTTATCCATTATAATTTATGGATATAGGAGGAATGATTAAATGTAAATTTATCTGATATTTTTTATGATTACAATGTACTTGAATATAAGAAACTGAAAGAGAGAATAGTTTGTTTTATGTAGTTTTTGATAGTTCAGTGCAAAGGAACTAACTAGTTCAAAAGCAGAATTGCGTCAATGATAAAAGCGCAATGAGTTCAAAGACTTCATTGTTTGCCACTTTTGAACCTTCTAGTTATTCAAGCATAACAACAGTTTTGCTGTCGTAAGGTGAAACCTTTCTGGTATTGATCCTATGATTTGCTTGAAAGTACTGCCAGGATTTCACTAAATCTACCCTCTTGAGCAGAGTACATCCTTATGCATTATTCAAATCTAAAGAAGCGTTTGTTAACATTAGTTAATTCACTGTAAACATACTGTAATAAACAATGAACAACTGCATTTTCATAAAAAAAAAAAAAAGGTTTGTGTCCCTCCTGATTAAGGACTTTTTCTTCTGGCATTAAAATAGCACTGTCAGGTTTTCCTAAAGACGTGCAGGGAAGAATTCATGCTGAAAAGGCATGGACATAGTTCTTTATTTGGGTGTGTTGTGAGCATTTGCCGTGCATGTGTTTTCAAATCCATTAAGTTCATTTGCTTTCTCGGCCACCATAGTTTCCCTTTCAGATGCATCATTTATAGGAGGAGAGTATTCAAATTAATAAAACAATGTGATTTCCATACATCAAATTACTGTTTTTATGCCATTATTTAATGCCCCCAAAAAACATGTCCCCGTGTTAAACTATTTACTGCTTGAAATGACTACAATTGCTGTTGCTAGGAGAAGGCACAACAAATAACAGAGAGCATAGGCAGAGGATTTTTCCACATGTGTACATTTATTTGTAATACCAGAAAAAACACATTATCCCAACATATCGTTTGCCAAGCTGTGTTATTTTTCATTTGCTTCAGGAAATAAAAGACGATTTGGAACGCTCAACTAGGAGTCAGGCAATATCAGGTCTAACAAAACATCTTGCAAACCTTCATTTTTTGGCCTCCAGTTAATTATAGCATACTGCGGCTTCTTTATTCGCCTCTACGCTAATTTTTTTCTGTGCTTGGTAGGCTATATTGAGTTGGATGATGCGTAAATGAAATGACAATTTGCACATTGTTAGTAAATCACCCGCAGAAATGTGCACTCATCTGCGCTGTTCTCACAATAATTTGCCCTATGATTATAACATTTGATTTTTGTGAAATTTCATTCGAGGTAACAAGAAAAGCCATATCGTTTTCACAATAGTCCTGAGTGTGCATGTGGTAAAAATAGGCTCAAGTGCTAACAATCAACTTACACCCACTTCAGCTAGGCTTCGTATTAACACATTACAGTATTCGCATAGCTTTACTGAAGCTCACGGTGGAATCGTGTAACCTGTTAATATGACCACCAAAAAAACTTTGTGTGTGCTGTGAAGCAGGCTTTATACATTTATAGTATGAACGCAAGCTTGAAATTTTTTATATAAGACGAAAAATGAAAAAGAGAACACAAGAAAAAGAAACACACTGACTGTATGTGACTAGAAAGTGACAAAGGACGTCACAAACACAGCTCAATAGCTCGATCCCCCACAGGCTATAAGACGTAAGAAATGACCGCGGTTAGGCCCCCACAAAGCTTCTGCAGTCAGCAATTTTCCGTCAACGTAGGCGAATCCTGTTTCCCCGCCAGGAGATGACGGCAAAACAAGATGAAGACAAAGAATGAAATGTGTCAGGGGAAACTCCAGCAAGATCCATGTCAACAGCTATTTCAGCGTTAGTGCCAGCCTGTCTTCAGTTCCCCAGGGCCACAATATTAAGACGTTACTTGACATGAGCTGGTCAGACCAGTTATGTAAAAATCAATAGCATAAAGTTTGCTGCTATTGGCTGTTTACTGATTAAGGAAACAATTAATGTATGCTTTTACAAAACATGCTTGTTTCTTTCTCTCTATCTCCTCTGTCTCACAGCAAACACTATTACACATCAACACACTCAGCAGCAGCGGCAGTGCAGGCTGGAGAGAGCAATTATCTGCCACTTTGGGGAGCCCATTCACACCTTCCTACAGGAACACCTTCTCTGACATACAGCGGAGGAAACAAGCTCTGCGGATGGGCCGTCCTCTTTGGCCAAAACGTTTGGCAGCTTTCCCTTAACAGATACAGATACAACACTCATCAAAACAAAGCAACGTCTTGACAACAAATTAAGAGTATTTTTCATTTTATTCTTATTTATTGACAAGACATTCTTTTCATTTTGCAGCCACCTTCTTATTCAAACACACTCTTGTGAAGGACGCTGTCTAGCACTCTTTTATTCTTTACTGTTGGCTTGTCACAGTTAGTTAGGCAGCCGAGAAAGAAAGCCAAAGCTGAGAATTCAGAGATGCAGTTTTTATTAAATGTATACATTTTATCCGAAGTGGCTAACATTGCACCTCAAATACGCATTTAGGAATGCTAATACAGTAGCTCAGAGGATCTGATGGCTTGAAACATTTGTTCGCTCTGCCTTTAAATGTCGCTGCTGGGAAAAATATCAGCCTAATGTACCATCTTTGCATAATGGGTTTTCACAATAATGCCAAAAACTATGGGAATATTGTGTCATCATACTTGAGAAAAAAATTAAGCTGAGGCAGCTGGAGTATCAAACATATATTACTGTTCAAAAAAGTGAATGGGAAGTCTCTTCTTTCAAATGTTGCATAAGTTCGATCAAAAATACATTTCTGTGGTACTGTGAGATTTAAACTGAATCATTGCATTGTCCAAACTTACATAATCTTAATTGCAATTGATGAAAGTGTCTGTATGTTTCCAATACCTTGCATATGGGAATATATATGACATTTATATTACATTGTGAGAATTTCTTTTGTATGATGAATCGATGTATACTTATGTGAAAGGGCAAGGATCAATCTCCTAAACCTGGTGAATAACACTTTCTTGTAAATAGAATCTAAAAAAAAAAACAATCGACTGGTACCTCAGAAGCATTTATATACAGATTACGAAATCAATCTGTTATACATGACAGCACAGCATGACTCAGAATGACAGTGAACATAAACCATTTCTTATTGTATATCATGTCAAACATTCAGAGCTTTATAACGCGCCTATTGTACATCAAATAGAAGTGCTGGTGGAATATTAATAAAACTGAGAGAGACTCCTGACATTATTCCTGTTAGAAAAAAAAACCCAAATGTAGTTTTCTAGTCTGTAGTTCAACTAAATCCAAGCAAATCATGCCTGAAAAAGGCAGAGATTATTACCAGTTCGTTTCACACTGCTGAACGTGATACCTTTACACTTCTGATCAACTTTATTCAACATTTCCACCACATTAAAAGCTAATTACATCTTACTCGACTGCAATCTTCTCCTTTCATTAAACACACTTTGAAAATGTCATTATATCTTTAATAAAGCGGCGGTCTCATCGTTTGAATATAATTACAAAGCAGCGATAGGGGACGATGAAAAATCCGTCATTTACCCGCATTATAAGTGTAGAGGCCAAGCCTGAGGACAAAGACAATAGATGCGTTGGCGGCTCGGCATCAAGCTCTCTTCAAACACCTGCTATGATTGAGAGGCTGTGGCAGGTTCAGCATCATTAGAACGATCTATTTCAGGAATCTCAGAAACTGCTAGCAGCCATTTGTATGTTAGTAACTGAATTCAGAGTACGGTTAATGGGATCAGAACTTTTCGGCGCATGGAAATAAGCTGCACTAAAGATGTTTGAAACGAGACGATCATTTTCCTCTGCAGCAGCATAGGTGATGCGTAATCAATTAAATCAGTAAATATTTAGCCACAGGAGAAGATTGGCGAAAGGGTAATGACCTCACTTTCAAATTGAATCCAAACAGGGCGATCAGAACTCTGACGCAAAGCAAAAGGCCCTTGTATCACCCTAAAGGGGTTTATTTGGCGCTAATGATGGGTGAATGTACATTATCCTACTTATTACTTACAAAATAAATAAATAAATTGACATGAAATACCGATTTGAGCTGAAATGATCCAATTATGTGAGAAGAAAGAGACTGCAGAGTCATACCAGAAGCATTGAACTAGCACATTGTGGGAAATTGGTTGTCAGGAACAATGGTGAAATATACAGTTTAACGATCATTACACAGAAAATATTCAACTGCAGAATGCCGTGATTGACCAATCAGAATTCAGCATCCCAGTGCACCGTGTAATAATTTTGCATGATGACTGCTAAACTGTATAATTTACCACTGCCCCCGACAGTCGATTTCCTATCGCTGTGCTTAGTTTGCTCTATCTCATATCACTCTACAGTCTATTTCCTCTCACATAATACAATAATTTAGACTAAAATCAATATTTCATTCGCATTTCTTTATTTATAAGATAAGCATCCGTGTAATAAGTGGGATAACCCACAGCCAGCCAGTTATTTTTGCAAAATGAGCCAGGTGAAACTGTAAAAAGATACGCACACCTACCCCAACATTGTCCTCCAACATGTACTGCTTCCAGACACGTCCGGTGTCACTGTACAGGAGCATGTAGGCGCTGACCCAATCCGTGCTGCCGTGACGGCCTTGCGTGGCCACTGCTGTCACCTCCATTCGGTCCTGGAGGTCAACTTGCATCCAGGGCGACCTGTCCGTCGACTCTGGGCTCCACCCACCTCCTCCTAGAGAAACCCATAAGACCTCTGTCAATGTTTATCAAAACATGATTCAATTCTGAGTGTCATATGATAAAATGGGAGAAGAAATTGGCTCTGGCTTTCATTCGAGCAACCACATGAAACTATCAAAACTGCATTTTAATTTGGCTTTCGGTTGGTTTTGTATTCATGGGGTGAGCTGCTATCAATCAGTAGACAGCTTCCACTCCAAAACAAGCCAAGAAGCGTCGACCTCTTGACCTCACTTAACATGTACAACGTTCACTTTGGTTCAGAGAGGGCTGCTGGCACATGTGCTCCATTTAAAGATGCATTTCAGCCTCTACAATCCTCCAGCTTACTGTATGGAGAAACCGGTCTGACTCAGACAGAGAGGTTCATTACTCAAGCACTGCGGACACCACGGGAGCAGATCAGAGCAGAATTTAAAACTGGGGACCTCTGACTTGAAAGAAGCAGCGTTTACACAGACCCTCTGGAGAGAAGAATCATTTAGTTTGTTACAGATGAACGCGGTAGAGGTTGGTCACATCTATAAATAGCTCAGAGGACATGCACAGATAGGGCAAGAGCGAAAGCTCAATAATGTATCAAACCTGCAATTTTCTGGAGTTATGGTTTCCTTTCTTGTCATTTTGGGCAGGAATTAAATTTACATGAATGCAGTAAATATTTAACTATTTGCAACTTGTAAGTTTTTCTTTGCGCCATGATTTATTTATATGGTTTTAAATTAAAGGTTTAGACACAGGCTTTATATGTATTATTATGAAAATATTCTTCAAACTGTTAAAAATACAGTTTTGCTTTAGTAAGTTTGTCTTATTAGGATTTTTTATTAAATTTCTTATATAACATTTAGCCTATTAATTAAAAAAAAAAGTCAGTATAGCATGTAGACTATAGACAAGGAAGGTACTCAAGGGCTCATAAATAAAAGGCTAACACTAAGAAGCCTTAAATTTCCCAAGTGCAATTCACATTGTCTTCTTAATTGACACATGAGTTAATTAACATGCAAATGAGAACTTAAACTTACCATCTCTTTTGTTTAATTTGGCAAAGTACGCAGCCCGACTGTCTGAGAAATGTGAAGAACTCTGAAAGGAGGTTGCAGGAAGAAGAGATGCCAGAGATCCATCACAGCTGTCTGGATAACACAAAAAAATAGAAACCAGACACATATTAGCTCATGTGAAAATAAGCCCCTCTATATACAGACCCCCCCCCTCCTGTTCAGATCATCCATCATCCATTTCAAATACTCTTGATAGTGTGGCAAATCCATCTTTAAGGACCGCTTTTGTTCATATTTTGAGAGTCTGAATAACTGAGTGAACTTTTTTTCAGTAAATTCAGAACTTGCAACATTCTATTACCTGTAGATTTTAAGGACAAGATCCGAGCTGAATTTAAGTTTTGCAGTTATTTTTTTTTTTTAAATCTAACAAATGCACACATTTTGCATTGACATGGTTTAACATGTTTTAGAGCTTGTATAATTTTTGTAATTATAAAAAAAAAAAAATAATAGCAGCTTCATGGTGAGAAGCTTAAAAATGAGATGAGAGAAAAACAGGTTTCTGGGTCAAGAAAGCAACTACTGAAGGTTATCGCTATGGTAACAGCAAAATATACCGCTGTACTTTGGTAAAAGTGTCATAATTAGGGTTAAAACTCAGTAGGGGTCTTGACTTTACCATTTGATGGAAAGGTTATGTACTATATTATCATGTACAGTTCACAGAAGAGACAATAAATCACCTATTTATACTACACTGTGGAAAAAAATTAATCACAAAAACATGTTCATTTGAAATTTTCAAAAACATTTAGTAAAAATCTTGCCAATAAAATAAACATTCTGTTGCAAGGTCAATGAAATTTGTTGCTGTAGTAAAACTAATGTCCCACAAGAAGTGTCCTCAATAAGACCTGGGCTTCAGGGCATAATTACTTTAAAACCTATTATTAAATACCACATGTGCCACTCCGAACTAAAGACAACCGCATGTTTTTAATCAATGAGTTAAAATCCGAATGAATTTAATAAGCATGTCTACAAACTCTTCTTGGAGCTTCTCTTCTGTGTCTGCTCAGTTTCCTTCACTGCGGTTTTCATTACAGCTCCCCTAATGATGTGAATTACTTTGCATTGCAAGCAAAGGCCTTGAGGCAGGAAGAAAGAGATATGAAAGGGTAAGTGAATATCAATAATTACACATGGGATTTCTCGGTCTGCTCCCTAACGGTGTTGCATTCCACAAAGACATCTCCATTTAAAAATATTCTAGCGTACTTTATGTTTGCCATCCAACGTTTCAAGTGAGAGTCAAAGGCTTAAAAGGGCACTTAAATAAATTGATAGCTATAAACATCATAAAATTATAGTCATCTGTTGTAGTAAGTTCACAGGGATCTATACATTCTGTATGAGAATGATATGAAGTGTTTCAATCACAAAAAACATCGCAGACAAATGCTGAGTGTTCCAGATAACCCCTCCTATTAAATTTAGATGACATATGTTCAGCTATTAGCCTCCTGCTAAGCGCTAACCACTTTTGACCTTCATACATATGTGAAGTCACTGCAGTGTCTGAATCTCTTCTCGTCATATTTTTATGTTCAAGCTTTCTTGACCTTTGCAGATATCCAGTGATGAGACCAACAAAAGCAGACAACAAAGCCGCTTTCGTGAAGACTGCCTTGAAACGTTAATAATTAGGAAATTAAAAGATCTTCTTCAAGCAGGCTCTTCAAATCTGAATTTGCATTCATTCCTCAGATTAAAGTAATGAATGTTCATCCCTTTATAGGAATTTGGGCTTTGAGTAATTTTGCCCCGATGATATTGGCACGACTCTGACATTTACCAGGACAAAAATGTATTTGGCATTTATTAGAAATATAGCTATCATAGTCTCTGTACACAGTAAGCAATAAAGGTGCATTCCGTTATATTTGGTGCTAATTTTACACATTAAGAAACAAATCGGAATCATACACAGTCACTCGAGAAAGACTATTAAGAAGGGTTTTATTTTTATATGGTGCAGTTCACCAAGATATTCCTGCTAATTCTGTGACCTGCTGTGTTCGACTAAAAATCGGAGACAATTCTGACCCTGCATATACAGCAATGCAACTTAAAATAGTGTACATTAGACATAAGTAGTTTTACAGCAATTTTATGAAGCTAAAAGAATACTTTTTGTGTGCAAATAAACTAAAAAAAATGACTTTTTCAACAATTCTACTGTGTCACCATCCACCACCAGTCATGAGAGTACTGTACCATGATGCATGCATGTGCATGCTTGGGTTCATATAACATAAAAAGCCTGTGTTTAAGGTCAGCAGCAACACATGCATGCGTTATATTGCATATGTTATATTGATATATTCATGCTCATCTCATCAATAAAGCCGGTTCTTTGACGAGCTGTGAAGCACCTGTTTTCAAATGAAGCAGGAGTTAATACACAGAGCTGTATATTACTGACAAGCTACGCAATATTGTGTTTAATAACGCAAATAAATCACCAGCAAAACTGAACGCGATATTGCGTAGCTTGTCAGTGATCTACGGCTCTGTGTATTAACTGCTGCTCCATTTGAAAACAGGTGACGGCAAATCAAAAACGGCTTTACTGACGAGATGCACATAAACATATCGTGCTACACTATATATTGCCCACCCCTACGCTAGTATAAAAACTGTTTTTTAATGGCAGTCTGCCAAAATGAAAGCTTTTCGAATGTTGTAATAGTGTGGATAAGCACCGCCTTCTACATCGCAAAAAGTTTAGCCCTGCCCCACTGTTTTGTAAATGTAGTATTTACAAGAGAGGTCTATGCAAAAACTAAAAGATAAAGATGGAACTGAAGACAATAAAATGCTGTGTAGTGCCGAATTGTGGAAAAACAATGTTTGCGTTACCTTCCCTCTGATCTCAACGTTAGGAACGACTGAATTAACTTTCATTTTAATGAAGATCCAAATTGTGATCCAAACTTACGATACCTTTCAGAAACCTTTTTCAAACCTTTCCGCTCTCCCTGTGTGCTCGTTGAGCAGCGTTTAGGATTACTGTGCCTCCAGCGTGGAGTGGCAGATTACGAGTACAGCGATCTGAGCGTGTCAGCACTCACAGGCCGCTGATCCGGGATAAGGCAGGGGAGCAGATCTGCTTGGACTCTGACTCTCTCCCCATTGTTCCACGTCTCCACGCCAGTGCACAGCAAGAAACTCTAATCTGCTGTAGAGCAAGCGAGGACACAGTGAAGACCGGCCGCCAAGCGATTACAATAATCACTGCATTCCAGCCATCTGCGAGTCAAGAGCTGTGTTCATTTAGGGAATCCATTCGGGTTTCAAACGGTGTCCACGACAAGCTGGAGGGAGCTGAACAATGTTTCCAGCTCAATGAAGAAACAAGGGCTGAGTGCAGATGAGGTAAAACATAATTCCATATTGCTGCAAAAAAAACGTCTGCGTGACCTGACTTCACTGCACTCATATCATGTATGTGAACAGATGCCTGTAATACTGATTTAACAGCCAGATGAAGAGGATCAAGCTGTTTTCATACATCTGAGTGTCTTTTTCTCTTGGCGTGTCTATTACATATCAGCCATAATACATCAGGGCGCCTCAGGGATTACGCTGATCACACTGTCACACGCTCTACCAGCGCCATTCAAGCCCTTTATTATTTAACCCATTCATTCTTCCTGATGATCTCTATTCCTTTCTACCTACATCGTAATTAAAAAGTCTCATTAGCTTTGAGATAAGTAATTCCTATTACACCACCACACTTGGTTCGAGCACGGGTAATTTTACACGCTTCCAAACAAAACGCAAACACAAAAGATAGTACAGTGAGTCAAATCAGTTTGTGTATCTGTTTATTTCCTTAAACTGTACAAATGCACTGTTTCAGTAGAATGACTCAGACTTTCTAACAAGAGACAGAGAAAAAAGATCACCGCTGAGGTGAGAGCTACATCCTAGATAGTTATTAGAAAAGATCTTGTATGGTTTCTCTTTGCTTTTGACTTCTAAATGCAAAGATACATGCATACATTAAATAAACCACCAGAACGAAAATCTGTATGTTAATCATGAATTTACACCAATTTGGTTCAACACCTGAACAACTTTAACAGCATTGTGATGGTTTAATCAGTCTTGAATGCTTGTGTGTTTATGTTAAACCCAGAGAAAAACACACTGACTCGCAAATTTCACGTGAACATTGTACAGGTCCTTCTCAAAAAATGAGCATATTGTGATAAAGTTCATTATTTTCTGTAATGTACTGATAAACATTAGACTTTCATATATTTT
>JAUMHQ010000063.1:10619888-10630321 GCA_032361165.1 Enteromius paludinosus
TGCCGGACCTGGGACTCGAACCCACGACCTTTGGGTTACAGGTCCGACTCTCTATCCATTAGGCCACGACTGCCCCGACTGCCCCTGAAAGAGCCGGACAACAAGCCGGACACCGAGAAGGTTCGTTTTCTCGATGCCCTCATCTCCCAGACACTATCGGGGACTTGGCCCAGGAGTTCGCGGCAGTTCAGAAGCAGACGGAGGCGATGTCTCACATCCTGCCTCAGTGAGCGCCCAGCCGTTCCCCGAGTGCTCCTCCGCCTGCTTGTCGCCGAGAGCGCCCCCCACGGCATCCAAGGAATCATCTGCTCCGTCTCCCGCCGAAGCACACGATGCCAGGCTGGCTGCACAGCAACGTCGAGCTGGCCGCGGGCACGGGACCCCGCCTGCTCAGGGGCCAGCCAGGAACACCCGGAGGGGCGGGAAACGCGGGAAGAGGGCCAGGAGCTTCTGTGCATTCAGCCGTCGTCGGCCCCCGGGTCGGCGATACCCACATTTTCACAGAAAGAGCAAATTCTCACACCTCCGAGCCCAGTGCCCGAAGGTCTCCATTTAACACAAACCTTTTTGTTTTCTCAGATGCTGACCCAGGACACTGTGTCACCAGCGCCGGATCCAGGGAGACAGGTCAGCGCTGCTTGATGCAGCCAGACGAACAGTCCCTGTCCCTGCCCCTCTATGGGCTGCGGTAAGCTCCTTTCGAGCCACTTCAGTCGGCCGATATAACCTGAGTCCTCCATGCCCCGCAGTCGGACTAGAGGGGAGTATCTCCGGCTGTGCTTCCTCTGGATCTCCTTCGCCCAGAGGTGTGGCAACAAATCTCAATATTCCACAGTCAGCCAGAAGGCTGTGTTTCCCTTCAATTATATCCATAATCTTATCGATATATATAAGATATAATAAAAGTGTTTAGAAATAACCTAACTCTTAATATTAATTAGATTTACACATGTTATTATACATGCTTGAATGTTACTTTTTGGTTTAAAAAAAATAAATAAATCAGCATTATTTTTTTTTGTCTTGCTAATGACACAGTAAGTCAAAAATGCATATGAATTTTTAAAACCTAAAGTTATCTTTGGCATACATTGCGGTAAAAATGAATGAGATGATACCTAGAGTGAAAAAGCAGTGGCAAAATGCCTGCGGGAAACCTTTACCTGAAGTTTACGATAGAATTACACTTCTGTTTTTCTCATACTTGTTAGTATATTTCACCAGAAAGCTTATTTGCATTTAAAAATGTGACCTTAATTGAAATGTCTGCCATAATGTTATGCCAAGTGAAATCATTTGAAAAAAAAGCACAGAAAAGCAAGATTGATTAGAGAATATAATCAACACCACCAGTTCAGTCTGAAATTAGATACAAATTGACATGTCATAATAAATAAATGCAAGATTTCCTTGGGAACAGGGGGACTCGTCATGACACAGAAAGAAATGAGATGGGGAAATATTTCATTTCATTGCTAAGATATTTCATGGTCCAGAATAACCAGCTGAAACGTCACAAAGAAAGTCAAGAGACTAGTTCCCTTGTGAAAATATAGATATTTTTTATACAATATTATTTACATTTAACCTCAGGTTTAATGAGCCCAATAATGCATCTTAACTATACAAAACCATCAAAGTACAACATAATACAGCAAGGGTTCACTACCCAGTATCTTCAACAGTTCCAACAACTATTGCTGCCAAGGACACCATGCCCTTTTCTTCGGTAAGTGTCATCTCCTAAATAAAAGCCCTGACCACCTTCCCACAACACTTTCACTCTTCTGTTTCCGACCACAGAGTTCAATTAACAGAGAATTTCACGATCCTTCGCTTGGCTTGTCAGACCTGGAGCAGAGTGACTTTGAGAGGCTACAGAAGGATCAATAAGTCACAGACACCTTTCTCAACAGAGCTGTCAGCCCCACTAGATGCTTTTAAAGCAACAAAACATACTCCAGCAGCAAGTGGAGTGATTTAGCTTCAGCTTATTAATTCAAGAAAATGTGACATTCGATTTGCCCTTTTCCTGAATATGCACACCCTACAAAGAACTCTGCAAGTGTAGACAATATTCTAAATCAGCTGCACATGTGTTAGGGGGTCATTGAAAGAACTCCGTTCACTGAAGAAGTGTTTAAGGAAAGTTCATCCAAAAATTTAAATGTAGTTCCCCTCAGGTTATCCAAGTTTATTTTTTCCCAGGAACTGATTTAGAGAAATTTAGAACTGCATCACTTGCTTACCAATGGATCCTCTGCGGTGAATGGGTGCCGTCAGAGTTCAGACACCTAATAAAAACATTATATTAATTCACAAGTGATCCGCATGACTCCTGCCCACCAATTAACATTTTGCGAATTGAACAGCTTTGTGTTTGTAATAAACACATGTATAGGGCTGCCCCCACATTTTTTTTTTTCATTTAATTAAAAACTCAAATTCAAACTCTTAATATTTTTTTGCTATGTAAACATCAGTTATGTTCCAAAAACATTTTTCTTCAGTCTAAAAAGCTGATTTTAAACAGACAGTTCACACTCCCCAAAAATAAAGTACTGTTTTGCTTTACTTATCCTGAGTTTTCAAACTGGTACAATTTCTTTTCATCTGTGGAACACAAAATAATAGATTTTTGGAAAAAGAAACGTGTCAGTGTTTTGTATGATTTTAACATACAATGAAAGTGCAGTGTAGTGTTCTTCTTGGCCCACTGATTTTCATTATATACAAATTGTCTTATTTTACCCAAAGAAGAAAGAGGATGAATAAATGATGACAGAACTTTTAGTCTAACTATTTTAAATACGGTTACTCACTGCACACCACATCATGCCTTTTCTTCCTGTCTCCAGAGAGCTTAGCTTGATCTCAAAGCCTACCTTGGTGAGCCTCATTAATAAAGCCAGGGACTGCAGGCTTTGCTCCAGACCTACCGCAGCTCAGAGCGAGACATGATGGACATTTTGTCAACAGAATCCGAAGACAGATTAAATGAGAAACTGGATAATTGTGGTATTCAGTCTGAGCCCATCTGTTCGGGTATAAGATTAATTGACCCTAATTAACTTCCCACATGGTTTGTGAAGGTTTGACAGGTAGCTGATTGACACTGTTCACTTAAGAAAGGCACACAATTAACTCTTATACTGCATTGCCTTGGCTGAAGAAAGACAGCAAAACATCTTCAATTTTAAAGGAGATCTTGTACTAAATACTGTCCTGCGTTATATATTCCTGAGGGCAAGTGTGGTAGAGATTGAGTGCGCTTGATCCTGCTGTAAAGGGAGTATAAACTGCTGTAACCGTAGGGGGCAAAGTGCTGCCTGGCAGGTCTATCATCACTAAAGCTGCTGATGCTGGACATGTCAAGCATTACTGGGGCACATCAAACATGAAGACAATCGCCAGAGGTGTCTATTCCTATTATATAAAAATGACTATACATTCATGATGATTTTTACTTTCAAGGTACTGAATAGCGAAAAGGTTTATCTGGTAAAAATATAGTTTTTCTCATTTGAAAAGCTTAGTGCTTTACACCGAATTCAACAAGTTTGATGAAAAGATTTCAAAGAGCATCACTTGACCTTGAACATTTCAGAAAAGCAATGAAAGCACTAAAACTCAAAAGGTGCCCCTACATCAATGTAGAGGTGCTTGAACTATGAGCTCCTGTAATTAACTTTGTCTTGCTTTGTGAGGTCACCCCGCTTAGAGTGACTGTACAATGCAGTGCACGAATTTCACCATTAATTGAGCAATATGTGCTCAACACATATTGTAAGGGCTCGAAGTGTCTTGTCTTGGCATATGCACCCCCCTGGGCAAAACAACAGCCCGTTAAGCTGCTCTGTGCTTGTGAATGGAATATAAATGCTTTTTTTCTGCCCTGAGGCTTGAAGTCACCCTGGAAGAAATTTGTGCAAGCAAAGGTTAGCCAAGAGAGGGTAAAATCGCCAGATGTCTCTCTGTCACTGGCATATTCTTGGTTTGACATGTTCTTGTTTATTTATTCATAAACTCATTTTTAAAAAATAAACCAGAATTACCAGTAATACCAGTATTAATCTGAATTTACCGTTTAATTTTTTACTAGGAGGCTTATTTATCCTGGAACAATAAAACAGTTGTGGTCAAAATTGTACCCTTTTTGCGGAATCTGCAAAATGGTAATTATTTTACCAAAATAATGGAGATCAAATGCATTGATTGCTCTGTTTAGTACAGACCTGAGTAAAATGTTTCACATAAAATATGTTTATATATACTCCAAAACAGAAAGTAATAGTTAGATTTATTTGTAATTTACATGTTATTTCTTTTTTGATAAGTGTTTATGGGTCCATTGTTTGTCTGGCCAATTCTTTGATAGTCAGTCAGTCAGAAAATGCATTCCGTGCAGTCCAATCCCAAGTTCTTATTTCTTTGAATGTTATTTATTTGTAGATTTCTGAATTGTCTGGAAATAAACTGCTAACAGATGTCTTTAGAGTTGTCTGTTCTCAGCTAACTGTCAGGCCAAAGCAAGAGTGTGTAGCTTTAATACAGCAGACTGCAAGTGGAGAAACTGCAGGTTGTTCTCTTGTGTCCATTTAAGCGCTGGGAGGTGAGAGGGCTGCTGTGTTCTCAGCTCCAAATGGATGGCAACAGCTGTGATTATGGATGGCCTATGGAAACACTGAACGTGGTGGTCCTCCCTGGACCATCTCCCAGCTGCAGCGCACATCTGCCTGCTGCCTTTATGATGGGGAACACAGGGAGAAGTTTGTGCAAAACAAAGACTGAGCTGTCTCTTGTGAGTTCACAGCGTGTTCGGTGGACTGGCTTTTCTTTATTCCTTGCTATTTTCACACGCTGGTGTAAAGTACAGATGTTGTTGGTCACCAAACATCTGCGACAGCGGAAAACAGTATGTTGCTATAAATTGCCACAAACAGTTCTCCACGCCAAGAAACCAATCATTAACTCAATTTATCAAGTCCACGCATGAAAAACTTTTAGTCCTTCAATGGCAGTCAGACATCTTTGAACAACATCACACTTCAAAGGAAGCCATCATACAGATCGCACTAATTCAGCCAACAGTATGAGCTTCAGTACACATACAACTCTTCTGATAATAGCAGCATTAGGATACATGAGATAGTCCATTAGCAGATGAGAGGGTCTCCAGTGCTATTACTGCTCATTTGCTCAGCACAGTAATACCTCAAATGTCTGTTCAGATCCACAGGATAATGAGATGTAACATTTGAAAGCATGCCATCGGAAAGACAGCGCTAATGTTATGGTTAATTACCATATTTAGTTCTGTGTAAAAGGAAATGGAGGAAAATGACCTTTAGGAGATGAATCAATCAAGTTATGGCTGTTGCCTCGTATCCACGTAGAGAAATGCAAGAGCATTTGTGATGTGAGCAATGTTTACCCAAAATAACGCAATATAGAGTAATTAATTCTTCATAATGCAGACCACATAGAGAGTGTCATTTGTGTTTGATATTAACAGAATGGAATGGCACAAATTATTTTTTCCTTTTTCATTTCTTTTCTACTACTGAAACAATCGTAATAGTAAAGAAAAAATACAAATATATATATATAAAAAGTTTTATCTAAATCAATCTAATAGACAGAAAATACCACATTTAGAAATCAAAACGCATGAAGTGATGAATGCTACTTACAGCAGTAATCATACTGTAAATGAAAGTGTAGATCTGATACAGTTAGTAGCCCCATAGTACATCTTCAAATTTGCCACAGGTCAATGGTAGTTCACTGGTGTTTACCAGCCTGAGCAAAAGCCATTCTGGAATCCCAAAGAAAAATTGTGTATGATGCCTAATACTATTTTAAAACACAGTTCAGCAATTAATACAGCAGAATGCTTTTCGCTTGAATTTTACACAGTCTGGGACTTTAATAGTTGCCTCCTGATATATTCCAGGCGGTGTAAGTGCTTAGTGGGCTCCCTCAATACAAGGTAATACTGGTTGCACCAAACAAACAGCCAATGCTGGTTCTGAACAGTCCCTCAGGTTTGTGCTCTTCTGCTTTTTCTTATCTTGAGCGACTTTCTTTAAATCAGTTCATTGGTAGAGTCCACAGAGAGGAGAGCGTGAACAGTTCCAGCTGTGCCAAGAACATCTCCGTGTCACCATCGAGCACCACACAGCATCTGGATGACTTGTTCCCCCATGATTAAAAGCAACAACAACCACATGTGCACAGAGAACAAGGACAAACTTCAACAACTGAAGAGGGAAAATTAGTCATCAGGGGTTTTATTTTTTTAACAATGAATTAGTTGTTTGCATTTAAAATAAAGGTGTGTATATAATAACTCGGCATATCTCTTAATAAAAGCATTTATTTATTTAGAAAAGCACAATTATCTCTGGAATAATAAAGTTTGCTATTATTATATTAATGATGTATTTGGCACCAAATTAATAAGAATCAAGTCTGAAGAATCATGGGACACCAGAGTAATGACTTCTGAAAAATCCACTTTGCAGTTACAGTTTAAAACATATTAACACAGAACACTTATCTTATCTTAAATCAATAGTTTACAACATCGCGATCACGTTCGTCTTAACTTATAAAATGTGAAGAAAAACCATCTACTTTCCTTATGTCACCAATGTGCACTCTTGCCAGTCTCTCATTTGCTCTTCTGTAATTCTGTAGCGCACAAATAGGACACTGTAAGCAGAATCAGTTGTTAATGGTATTCCAGAGCCTTGGAAAGAGATGAATAACCGACAGCGTTTTGAAGCTCTTTAAATATGCGCTGCACCTCTTCAGCGGGTCATGACTTCAGTGGTCTTGGCAAGCTGAGAGAGTCTGCAGCTAATGGATGAAAATAGAGGCAATATTCAAGGTAAATGTTAAAAAACCACTTAGTATCCATTCGCCATGACTTTCAGCCAAACAAAACATTAAAATGTAAAGGAGCGAGTGTCATGCTCAAAGTGTGGAAATGTCAGTGAAAGAGGCGGCCAAGAAACACCCAATCATGAGCTTGGCAGACCCTGAGCCCGTAAGGAAGGAAAAATGCCAAACGTCACTGGTGAAGGCAAGTTTGCTGAAAGATTCATCTACATTGGTGTCATCGATATTTCCAAATGGATTATTTAATACAGTGAATGCAGGGTGTGTCTATAGCTGACTATGTCTGGTATAGGAGGCAGAGGTGTGAAATGTTGAATTAGATCATCTGGAAGGCTTGAAAACACACTTCCGGAGCATGTGCTGTCCTTTCCAATTGCCCTATCAACATGTTTAGTCCTATGCTGCGATGATCTATGCATGGCATAGAGAAAAAGCAACAGTAAATGGTGTTCAAACACAGCTGTGAAAGATCCAAGTGCCAGAGAGGACAGCTGCTCATGCATCACTTATCCCACTGGCACCTGAACCAGGAAAACTGCTCTCCACTCTCACCCAGTAAGAGAATCACACTGGTGCCTGTAGAAGTTGCGCTGTAGTTTGAGCATCAGTTTTTGACAGACAAGGGCCGTTTTAGATTTATTTAAGGGTATAACAGACGAGCTTGAGGCTAAACCACTTTAAGTCAGGCAAACCACTCGAGGCACTTTTCGAAAAGTTCGAGACTAGGCTAAGACAAAAAAGGATTGTTTTCATTGTCTGCTGATACAGTATGTTTCATGTCTGACTGAAGTCACCCATCATGCAAATTGAGTAAATAATTAGGATCCAGGATTTTACTATGAACACATTTGATTCACTTTACAAGCGTACACAAATAGCATTTATAGCGATAAATTAATGTACTGCAGGAAACCAATTAATTTTAAGTTACACTGTGCTAAATATAACATTACAACCATTTTCTAAAAGCACATCAAAATGTACTACTGAAACTAGTTTAATGTTGAACAATACAACATAAAACCACAAACCAATCAGTGACAGAAAAACAGGAAGGGGTAACATTAAACAGAAAGGTCACTTGGCACAATTGCATCAACCTATGTGACGAATATCCATTAATTTGAGCTCTGGTCATGATGGTTTGTTTTCTGGCTGCCTGCTTCAATTACACTCTGCACACAAGAATAGAAAGTGACAACCATCCATTATTTGTGCTTTAATTACAAATCACAGCTACAGCGAAGACATCTCAAGTGGTCAGAAAAGAGCAGAAACTAATTTAAACTGAGAAACTGAAAAAAAAAAAAAGTAGAAAAGAAAGATTTTAGCCACACTTTAGCTACAATAAGCTTATATTATAGTTCACCTAAAATGAACATTTGTCACAATTCACTCACTTTCATTCCATTCCAAGCATTAAATCATTTCTTTCTTATGTTGAGCATTAAGAGGATGTTTTATTTGATTTCCATTGTGCAAACAAAAACCACTAAACATGTCTGAAATATCTTCTTACTGTACGTGTTTCACAGATTTGGAACGACACATCTTTTCACTGCAATAGCAAACATGAACTACTTTTACAGCATCTGTTAATATTGTTTACTGTTATTTTCTACATCAAGTATCATCACTTCACTATACATTTCGCGAAGGTCTTAACACACACATTCTGATCAAACGGAATTGATGTATGACTCTGTCATCGCAGCATGAAGAAACCCTTATAGTTTGGAGTGAAATTACACAGACAGTTCATTGCACAATTTCAGTGAGATGGATTGTGCCTCTTGGGCTTAGTTTATTTTGGGTGAAGTGTTGTCAGACAAGTGGCCCAATACATTACGAGGCCATCATGTTATGACAACTGCATTCAGCAGCAGGAACACACTCATGCGTTGAGACAGAGCTGGCCCACCCTACTGATATGCCATTTCTAGTGATTCATTAACTTGATCTGTTTGGTTGCTTAAAGACACAAGGTATCTATATCTAAACTTTGAGTGAATTCTTTCTTGATGCACTTCAAGCCTCTGATGTTCACCTTCAGCCAACACCAGATATGTAGACAACAAGTCAAAACCTGTCTTCCCATTGTCATCAAGTGATAAACTGCAACATTTCATCTAAGTTTTTTTCTGCATGAATAACTATATAATGTAAACAGTGTTAATGAGTCACCCTTGAGGAGCAAGGTACATTTATCTACTAATGTCTCTCTCACGCTATACACATCATGTCATTTCAAGTTTTATTTTATCACATATATTTATAAAAAGCTAAATAAATAGCACCCGGATGACAATTAATTGCTAACATCACACATGTGTGCGAGAAGAAGTGCGCACCACTTTGATGAGCTTTTTAAAAGACGAGATGATAAGATATGTTAAAAATGTTGATAATTTTGTCTGTCTCTTAGGAGATGAAAGATTTGACGTGGGAACCTGAAAACGGAGCTAAAGATCACAGCGGGAAGGATCTGAAGTGTGGAGTCTCAAGATTTACACTTCTAAGCTTTTCGCATCTACATGCTATTAGTTAAATATACACAACATCCTGGAGAAAACCTGAGTGAAATATACGTAAAACAGAAGCAAAACCTAATGTCAAATTCATGTATGTGCCGTCAAAGTAGGCATTAAATGGGCTTAGTTTTGGCAGAATCACAAAGACAATGATAAGTGAACTAGAATGCAAAAAAAGTCATGGAATCTATTTGTAACGTTCAAGCTGTTTTTACACCAGTGTCACAATTCTTGATATTTCCCAGCATTTTGACATTGATTTACAGCTTTCCAGAAAAATGATGTATTTCATGCACTGTTATCAATAATGTTGTGAATATTTAACAATACAATACCAGTACATGAATAATCATAGCAATATAAAAACTAACTATTACTTTAATATAAACTAAGGCATGTGCATGTTTGTTAGTTAATAGATTATTTAACATGTCGGGGTAGTTTTAACACATGAAATATGACTACTCATACTGTTATTAGAAAGGGTAACCATTAAGTTGAAGGTAATTTTCGAAATGACACATGTTGTGATTGATGTCTTTCTCTTACATTGTCCACTGTAGGCATGATGTAAAAGAAGTTCTTCTATGAACTGACGTGAAGGCTCATAAAATCCCTTACTTCAGTCCTGCACACTATTTCCAGAGCACTTAATCTTACATCTCTTTCAGACTGTCATCCTGGAATGGACAAAGACCACAAAAGAAGCCCAAATGAATGGTGTCGGGATGATTGGATTTGCTCAGTGGACCATGTGAACGGACCGAATGATTATCTCTGTTTGAATTAAACAAATCCAGGTTGTAATAGCTTTATTTTAAATCCCACTGCAAATGACATTAATGGTCCTCCAACTCAAACTGGAAATACCTTAAAGAGTGTTTTTATTTTTTTTGTAACAAGGAGGAGATTCATTTTCAAGGTGCCATAGAATGGAAAACTGAATTTAGCTTGGCATGGTTGAATAATAACAGTTCAGTACATGGACATAACATA
>JAUMHQ010000063.1:10630421-10648879 GCA_032361165.1 Enteromius paludinosus
AACCTTCCAAATAAGGCAAAAACAGACCGTTTCATTCTAGGGTCAAATTCTAGGGTTGTAAATGGACCTGTAAAACCTTTTCTGGGCATTTTTTCCCCTTTCCTAAGCTACATACCTTCTATGTACATATCAGAGAACAATTTAAAATATTCTCTCAATGCATTCTATGGCACCTTTCAATTCGATGACCCACCTTGTTACTATGCACAAACATGCACAACTTAAAATGCCCATTTATAAATACAAGTAAATTATAAATCTTACCTGTCACTTACACTTAACACTGCTCTTACACTGAATGCAGAGCAGGCAACCTGGATGCCGAAACACTACTGACCTCGTGATTGGGAGATAGATGGAGCGTGGCGCTTCAGGCCAAAACAAAACATGACAACATAAACATCAGTTGAGGGCTTCAGCTACGCTTTTTAAAAGAGAATATCCAGGCTGTACTACTGCTGTCAGCGATATGAGTACTTGAAATTAACTTGATTTCTTAAGACCTGTTGAACATAATAGGGCCATTTTATGATTATTACAATACATTTCATACATACGGTTCCTTTAACAAATACTATTAACATTCGATAGCCCAAGACACTGACATCTGTGCTTCCCGCTATTGAAAAGTATATCAGTTTGAATGATCTATGAAAGGTCATCTGCTCCAGCTCTGTAATATCATTGCTAATCCACAAACGCTGCTGTTTAGCAAAAGCTATAGTTCTGCCTGCTGCTCACTGTCCCTTGGTTATTAACTGGTGTCCTCCATCTCAGCACTTCCCTGGATGACAGATCTGCCAGGTGGTGGTGTTCTCTGGACAGACTTATTTCTGCTGATTCATATTTCATTGACCTTACATATTACACACTCACTGACCGAGAGTTAAAGAGCTCTGGTTTATTAAGAAATCCAATACGCCATTTACAAAAAGTTTACATAAGATTTCTTTATTATTAGTTGGGATTGTTTTTGCAGTATGCCCTGTAATAGAGAATATGACTCCAACGTAAGAGCAGATGTTATATGTTTTTTGTTACATTCCAAATTGTTAATTCTCCTATGAACTACAAATAACAAATGAGTAGCATTATTTCATGCACAAGAAATGAAGTCATATGTCTGGCAAAGACAATAATCAGAGCCAAATGTGACTAGACATCTGTGAGAGGTGCCTTGAGGTTTCTTTAAGCACTAGCTTTCCTTCTTAAAGAATGTTTTAACAACTGCTGGAGTTAGAATAGAATGTCCATCTTAAATTTAAAACAAACATTATTTGGATGTTAACTAAATATGAGACAAATACTGTTATTTTATTTTGCACAGTGTTTATGTCTGAATAACTTGGTCTTGGAAATGTTTGGGTAATAGATCCCGTAAAGATGTTTTGTGTGTGTGCGTGTGTTGAACTGACGTAGAGCTAAAAGCAGACCGACTGACCCCATGGGCCAAAACAATGGAGATAAAATAGATGGATTAGAAATGGTATCTGAATCTGTCATGGCTTCCCTGGGAATAGACTGAATGACTCGGCTGTCCTCTCCATACAACAGGTCACACATGGCTGCCTGCTAGCTCCATTTTAGCTGACTTAACTCTTGCAGACACATTTTATCATCTGTCTCTGTTTATTCATGTATTTGCTGTTGCATATCTCCCTGCGAGAAACACAGTCACACAGGATTTCTGGAGAAAGAGGACAAACCTAAGCCTCAAATAATGATTTTAAAATGCATTATTTGAACAAAAGTTGACTTCCATTATATAGCTGTATGTATATCTAAATATAGATACGCCTACACACCTCATAAGACATGCATGAAACGTTTCCAATTAGCACATAGTGACAATCAATTTCTGTCAAATCTAATTATTTCTCTACAAAATGATGTTGTAGGAATCAAATTAAAGTAATTTCATTCATATTCATGTTGCTGCCAATAAAAGAATTTGTCAAACTGGCTATTCTTATTCATCTGAATAGGCCAACTACCTGTTTTATTCATATGACTGAAACAAAAAAAAGACAATTAGATCTTATTTTATCACTGTCATGGATCTGATTCCAGAAAGGCGATGGGGCAGATCCTGTCAGTTAATAAGCACGGATCTACATGGTGTCAGTTGTCACGCTTTTGGTGTAAACTATCAGTTTGAAGGAGATGTTGCTCGGTATCAGTGAATACTGACACTTTGGTGGGTTTGATTTTGTCCCAGCAGCTGTCTGGTCTAAAAATAACCCCTATTTGCCCAGTAGAATGAATATGGGATTTTCATGCATCTGCTGCCTCTCATAACAATTAATCAAGGAGATCATGCCAGAGCTTTAAATGAATTCTCACTTCCTTAGAGAGTCAGAATGCTTTACCTAATTGTTAGGAAATGTGTGACTGAAAAATAGGCACAATCTCAGGGGTGAGAGCATTGTACACAGAATTCAGCCTGTTACTAATTTGCTGTCTTCCTGGATTTGAGAGAATTACCATCATATGAAATGAGAAGACCATTAAGAAATAAAACATCCCTTCACGAAGCCCTGTGCTACAAATAGGTTTCATTTTGTCAATATAATACTTAACGGAACAGATTGTCTTGCAAAAGAACATTTCCCATCTGGCTGTACAAATACGTTCTGAATCATGATCAGGGCAGCATTACTGACTGGACATGCTCCAGTACAGAGGTCCATTAACATCCATTCTTATTAACATCCTGGACTCAGATGCTACAAAGGACCAAATCTTGTGATGAGCGCTTGGTGACTGTAAGAAAATAAGTGATGCTGACTATTACGTTATTTTAGTTTATATATATATAGGCTCCAGCTTCCTAACAATGGGTGGACTGACATATAAGTGTTACCGTTTTAGTTTAGTTTATTGTTTCAGTTTACAAAAAGTTAGTTAACTATTGCATTAACATGAAATGTCAATGTTCACTAAGTTTTGGTGGTAACGTTAATGGACAGTAATGAATAGAAGCATTGAGAAAGTAATGTATACAGTGTATAAATTTGCTTATGCTTTCATTTTCATGGATTAAATTAACCTTATTATAAAGTATAAAGTATATAAAATAAACCAAGATTATTATATTTTATATGTGTTTCTGCTACAGTAAAAGACTAATCTCAAAGCCGAGAAACAGCAATAAATGCAAACTTTAACCTGAAACCCAATGGATATAGGTTAATCAAATTATGGATATTTGAAAGGACAAAAATAAAATTGTCACTTAAAAAAATTGACTTCAGTACTGTTTTCGTGACAAACAACAATGCTAAATTCTTAAACATAAAGGTTCTTTATTTCTTAATGGTTCCATTAAAAGCATTGCACAAAAGTTCTGTTTTTGCAACACAGGACCTGGAGATGGATTTAGCATATTTTAATAGTAAGTTTAATAAACGTTAAATTAAAAACCTAGGCTAGAATTCATTTTAAATACATTTATTTCAAACAGAGCATACTTCAAATCTATTATATTACATACTGATTGACGTTACATAAGACTTACTGATATTAAATTATATTTAATACTTTTTCTAGAATATTTCTTTAGTGCACACTGCACATTTCTTGATATTATGCCAAAAGGTGTTTTAATATCACTGTATGATATCTGTACAATAATAGTCTTTAAATGCAAGATATATACCTGCAATAAGATACATTTCAGGATATCTTTATTTAAAGTTCTGCACAATTAAAGCACAATAGTTGTGCCAGTTTGGCATACTTAAACAAGTAAACAAGATTATTATACCAAAAGTACACTTGCAGGGTATTTTTATTATGCACATTAATAAATTATTTGTAGCATACTTCACACTAAATCTTTATTGTTAATTGGAATAATTAATGTGTGTCCACTTTGCACGTACTTCACATCATTACACCAAAATATATCACATTTAGGTTTGGATATATATATTCCCAAGACCGTCATCCCTAAAAATAAAGCCCTATCAGCTGGGAATGTGAACGAATCTCATAAATGACTGTATCAAGAAATGATACAGCAGCCTGTTTGAAAAAGTGATATTTCACCACTTATCTCGCTGAGCCTGTACTCTCCTGACAGAACAGTTTCACACCTTTAGCACTGCTCCTGGCTCACCTCATGCTACTTCATGCGTAGTCAGTCTGCTTCGTAGGACATGGCCTCTGACTGCAAGTCCTCCACGCTCACGCTAAAGTCTGTAGCAGTAAATACCTTGTAAATTTGACAGTCTGTACTTTACCGTTAATGCAGCATTGATTTATTTTAAATCCACTCTGCTGGAGTTTAGAGCCAAACCAACAAAAACAGCTTCACCATCCAAAGACATCAACACTGCGAAAAGAGTGTGCAAAAAAGAGGTTTTAATTTTCATCAAAAGATATTAGGGGTGGATTGTGGTGGTTGTGTGGGAGGATTTATCGCCGAGCTCAAACAGGAATCATGACTGTCATATTACATTCAGCTGTTTAGCCATAAAACTCACTTACGAAACCACAGGGATATCTTTATATCATTATATGCGCAAATCTTGCTAATGCTTCCTTCATGCATCCTAAAGAAAGTGGTTTTTACAATGCCTTGTGTAGAATTTATGAACATTCCAGCCCCCTTATTCTTCCAGCACCTGAGTTATGGTGTAAAACAGGTCTGGCAGTGAGCTTTATTACTCAGCTACTGAAGGCTGCAGATGAGAGCTAAATATCAAGCTGAGATCTCAAGCTCAGAGGAAGCAACATTTACCCAGACCCCCCCAGGGACAGGAATCATTCTGTTTGCTACAGACTCCTCACACAGCGGAGGTCAACGTCTAAAAATAAGCCAGGCTTGAGTTACAGTTGAGTTCAGTTCCGAGGAGAAATTACTGGGATATGGGGAGAAATTATAGGGCTTTATGCAGCTGTGAGGCAAACAATAAATGATGCACTGTCAGCTCTGAATAGCACTAAACATTTAAAGGTTTCATTAGAAGCAGGTGATATAAGCAGTAGCTGTAACATCACTCAACAACATGCATCAGTGCGTAAATCTAAGAGCTGAACAACAGTGATCAGCAAACAAGCAAGCAATTACAACAGCAACAAGACAGGAATGGTTGTATGTTGTTGATACAGTTACAGCAACAACACCACGGAAAGGTTGCTATAGGTATCTCAAACAGGCAGCTTTTTAGTATTCCAGAAGTAAGGAACCAAGAATAAGTTTTTACAAATGCATAATTTAGCGAATGCTGACAAATAACATACTAAAATACTCTTTATTGAACTAATATATTCAGAGGCATTGCTACTTAACCAACAGCGCATAAGAAATTACCCAACTGAACCCAACTGTTTAGTTCGATTCCCCAATGAATGACTCCGTTGAGTAGGTTCTTTGGCAGCGCAGTATATTTTGGTACATTGCGATGCAGTCCGATTTCTGAACCAATTACTCTTACAAAAGTGAATTCAACACATGCAACCATTGTGTTTTGTTTTGTTTTTTTACTGAAAAATTGTGAGACTTCACAATCAGCATAAAATAAAGGTTCTTTATCGATATTGACGGTACCACAAAGAACTTTAATATTCGTAGAACCTTTTCCATTCCGCAAAAAGTTCTTTATAGTGGAAAAAGGTTCAGTATTTAATTGATATTTCTTGGGGAAACAAAAAATGTTCTTCTATAGCATCATTGTGAAAATCCCCTTTTTTTAAACTGGGCACTTCATCTGTTATTATCTTCTGTTACATTGTTGGTTTGTACAATAAAGTAATTTAATATAATTATTTTAACAGATTTTTAAAAATGATCATTATTATGTTCTGTTGGAATTTAAAGCATTGCACTGAAATATAGGGTATTGCTGACCCTTTGATCTCTTATCAAAACAAGGCATATGAGATTTACTAAGCAGACGATTCTTCATATTCCCAAAACTAGATTAAAAGCATGGTTGCTCATGCTTTATGGAACCTTTTTCCAGAGCACAATAAATCTTCCCTATCTGTGAAGATCTGATTAGAGTGAAGCAGATTTAACTTTGTTTTTGTGGATGTATGTAATTGCTTCTATTGTATTTATTATGCTGGAAAGCTCTCTGGTCAATGGCAATTAATAAAATGTCTTAAAACATATACAAATTTGATTTTATGTCTTTTTCTTATATTTCTTTCTCAAAAGAGGAGTCAGAACTGAAATCACCACAATTCCCTACATTGTTTCTCACACATATATGCAAAATCAAAGAGTTCTTATAGAATCACACATAAGTATAAGTGACCTTTAGGTTTATGCAAAGTACGAGCCAGTAGTTTTTCCTGTGTATTCACCATATCATTGCTGACACCAAGTGAAAGAAGAAGGAAGTGCACTTGTGAAGCCTGTATTTCTTTGCATGTCCTTTAATTCCCCCCTCTGTATGTGTGAAACAAGACAGCCGCTAAGAAGTTTTTAAAGTTGCCTTATACATCCAGCTGCTCACAGACGCTCCATGTAATAATCAATCTCTATGTGTCCCCGTCGGAACGGTTTCGCTAGAGCCATTTGTCCACAGGTGTTTGTTCCAACTGAGCAGGACTCTTGATTTATCTAATTAACTGGTCCTAGTAGGATGAATCAGATGGTGCCGTTTATGGTTGCAGCAAACATCTGAGGACAATAGAGCCCCAGAGATGAACAACATTGGAGCAAGTGGGATTAGATTCATTTCTAGCAGCTGGTGAAGAAAATGACTTCCTTTCTAAGCCCAAAGGAGGGGATAAGAGACGCATATGCAATCTAATCCTGTAAGTATTACTGCCAAAATATATACATTAATGCACTAAGCTAACAAGCGTATATGATTATTAAACCATGGACAGAACAAAGCTCTTTTTGAGCTCTAGTATGATTGGATGCTCCGACATACTAAAACTTAACCAGTGGCGGCAGTATATAAATAAAAATATAAATGATATTGTATATAAACTAAAATGTTGTTATTAATTTTCGTACTGTCTCTGTAAATAGTTGCTAAATGTTCAGGCAGGTCTCTGGACTTCTGGTAATTTGACTACTCACAATGTTGGATACAACGTCAGTCTTTTTTTCATTACTTTCTCCTTTCAACAGATGTTATCAGAAAGGGAGCACATTTTTCTAAAGGTATGAATGTGTTTCTGTTCCTCTGAATGTCAAACACTTTTCTTTTTCTTCTCTCACGGTTGATATGCTTTTCAAGATTCTGGTTGAGAGTTCCAAATGATCACACAATCGCTGTTGTTCATCAAAAGGCTTTCTCTCACAGAGCACTTCTAAAGACACCCGTCAGGGGGTTTAAGAACCAAACCTGTATCTGACTTTTGATGGCTTCAACGATCGCTCATTGAGATCAATATATTTCCACTTTAGAGAGAGAAATAAATATGGGTTGTTATCACGCTAGACCCAGTGGTTTATCACATCTGTGGAGCTTTTTTCTTTTCTATTCAAACCCCTTTTTGAAAGACTACGATAGCAATGATTTGAAATTTCATAATTTATATTCAATGAGCATTGATCTGTTTTCTTCTAGTCTGTCTTGCAGGGCGACACCAAGTGCTTGACAAGGTAAGCATGTGAAATAAAGGCTTCACAAAGTGTGTTTCAGATGATCAGAGCAGCTGCACAAAAATCAATGCTCTTTAATTATAAATGAGCTCATTAATTGATCGCTTAAAAAGAAAAAAAGAAAGGGTGTGTCTGTTTTAAGAGAGATGTCAGTGCTCAGGACAGCTTCAGGTCCCAAACTATTCATGTTGTACTGGTTAAATTCATGCTGCATAAATATGCATTATTTGTTTGAATAATTCAGTTAAATTAATTGATATCCATTCAATTATTTGATTAAATATTGCTTAAGGTTACCATTTAAAAACATTTATATACACAAACTAAATTCTGTAACAAGCATTTCAAATAAGAAGAGGAGGAGGAAAAATAAATTATTATTATTATATACTTGCAAAGATTCTTATAGTCAGCATGTATGTTGTGAACTCATCAAAATAAAGTAATACTCTAATGACTGCTAGTTGACATGTAGTTGCAAAGTAACTTGCTGTTAGTTGAATACCTAAAGTGGACTCTCGAAATGAAGTAGGCTATGTTTATCTTTTTGATTATGTTACCTTTCCCGTAACGCAGTGGCGGTTCTACATTGAGTTACTGCCTGGGCAAGACCCCCTCTCAGCCCACCCACCCTATGTCAACCATGGCGTATGTTCAATAGTATGAATTAAAACGAACATTTACACGCAATAAGCCGTACATTCTGTTGTATACAGTGTTGTGCAAGTTACTTCCAAACTGTAATATATTATATTTTACTTGTTACTGCTATTTAACAGTAATGCCTTACATTACAATATTACTGATTCAAAATTGTAATGCGTAACGACTCTTGTATTACTCTTGAGTTACTTTACCAAAATAGAGAGCGCGCCGTCAGTGCAGCTACATTCAAATACACGCAATAGCGTGTCAATCATTACCAGGAATATGTCCGAGGAGAATAGTAGGAAGATATTTCAGTTATTTAGTGTTTTCTGAGTCCGTGTCACAAAGATACATTTCCTGACTCGACATCTCCTCCGATGCACCTTAAATCATCTTTATGGATTAAAATTTTCGTTATTTTCGTTGACACAAAATAAAAGTAGACCCTTAACAGTTCTGAATGAGGTATTACTCTTACCTTTAGCCTATCCGAAAAAATTACGCCGTCTGCCTTTTCGTTTCCACTGGAAAAAAAATGCAAGTGGTTGCACTGGTTCCTCCGTGTGCTGCAAGCAGTGGCGGTTCTACACGAAGGCCTAGGGAGGCCCGTGCCTCTGTAGACATGTCCCTGGCCACCCCTGTGCCCCCCCTGTGCTGACTAAATAAAAAAGTATTACTTTATTATGATTTTACACACGATCGCCAAAAGCGGAACTAATGCGACTCATCGTTCTACACGGGTAAATTAATGCGGTAGGTAATCCATTCATTATTTTTTTATGTGTATTACTTCATTTTATGATTCCTGGACAAAATCAGTTGCCTGTGATCGAAGATAGTGTGAGCTGCTGCTGGGAAATATTGCCAAATTCGTACTAAATTATTTCTAAAGTTTCAGATTCTGCACCTATATGTGTGCAGTATGTACATTAAGTTGGCTCAGTTGTTCGGCTGGCTCTTTTGGCACCAAATGTATCTGTTTATTTTTGATACATTTGTATTTTTGAAGTATATAAAGCTGTTTATTTTATTTGGATGAATTTGTCTCTTTTATCAGATTTACAGTACCAATTGTTATAATTCATATTTGTGCTGATCATTTTTGAACAATAAGTAAAATGAAACTGCTAGCAATAACTTCAGTGAACTGGGTGGGCCAGAGGGGCTGCTGTGCAAATATTTTGTGGCTCCTCCCCTATAGCAGACCAAATCTCACTCCAAACTTTTGCTAAAACTTGAGAGCCCTGAATATTTCATCTGTTGCAAGAGTTGAAGGCAAAACAATTTCATCCCGTGAGTGGCTTGTTGTTCTTGCACATAACCGTGATACTTTTGTTTTTCACACTGATAGTGAAATCAAGTTTGGAAATGGCTGGTCTCGAGATGTTTAAAAACTTGGTAACACTTTTATATTATTATTGAACAAAAATGCTCCAAGCGTTTTTTTAAATTAACTTAATAAAAAAAAACTAAACGAAATATTATTATTTTGCCATTACACAAAAATCTGAACTATTTTTATATCTGAAACAGTATGAGCTGTTTTGGTAGAAGGACCACTGTCCACTGAGCCGGGCGGAGCTATTAGCCTCGGACACAGAGGCTGAAATAATTTGCGCTGTTGGGCCAGTAGCCTCGCGACACTTCTGTAAAACCTGCCCTAAATACGCCTTCACTTGACCGCATCACACATACAAGGTTACCCCAGCGAGAGCGAGATCGCTCTACACATACTGTATATATTATAACCTATATTATAACGAACAGAAAATAGAGCTGACTTACGGCATTTTTTATACATTAATGAGGTGTTTTGCTGTTTTTTGAACAATTACAATTTCGGCTAAGTGTGTGTTGTAACGCAAGCATTACTGAACATGTCATGTACCGAGTTAAAATATTACTAAAACGTGATTAGTAATGTCTTACACTACTGCGTTACACAAAAAGTGATTTATTACTGTAATATATTACTTTTTTAACGCGTTACTCCCAACACTGGTTGTATAACGCGCTTCAATACTGAGGTGCAGATGACTGTCACTTGAAAGTGACTGATTGACAGATTGAAACACAGCTTTAACCACAAAAGCAAAAACTTCCTATTAGCTGGTTTTGGATGACATCTTGTGGTAGTACCCTATCTGTGCGACTCAGACATGTCCATAAATAAAACCTAGTCTGAAGGTGTCTTGCTGTAAATTAGGCTGGTCTTCGCCTGCTCAAAATTTAGTGTAAATTACGCCTTTTCAGACCCACCTCAGCTCTATATAATTTTGGCACCTCTGAGCAGCATTACCAATGCAAATTCATTTACAAGTTTGTTAAGAAATTAATCATTTATAGAGGACAACAACATTATATTACTTAAAATATTAATATGAATGCAAGGAAACTTTGATGATCTTTAAACACAGCGTTTAGATGACAAGTAACAAACTACAAGGAATGAAGATTTTTTTTTAGGATGGATGACATGAAGCCTTCAGTTGGAAGTTTGAAACCATATACCTTGGGTTATTGCCATATTTAATTTTTTGACAGGAATGAAAATTGTTTTGTGAGGGATAGAAGTTGCCTAGTGTGTCCAATGGATAGCCTATGGTTATTGTTTAGACAACACGCAACAACTAATTAATTGAGAGATCTGTTCTCTGACTGTAGGCCACATTCGCGGTAAAACTACTGGTAATAAGTTTATACGCCCACCAGGTGACGCCATATATTTATATTTAGTCACAGTCCCAGAAGGGTTGAACTTGAGCTGATTATGTCTAATTTTAATGTCGAAACTTCTGATATCTGCCAGTATATAAAAAATGCAGCCGAAATTTGGAAAGCTCGCATAACTAGGGCACTACTGGAGGCCGCCTTAAAATAAAAACCGAGCTAGATTTTCAGCGTAATTTAATCTAATGTCATTCGCAAAAAAAAAAAAAGAAAAAAAAGAAAGAAAACCTAACTATAACGTTCATGTACATTCATGCTCTGTGATGTATATACATTAATACATCTTGGCGTAACCAATAAAATATAGCAGTTGAAAGCTGTAAAGAGTCACAGGGATTGTCCGTGTTTTAGTGCGGGACTCCTCCTGGCCGGTGACGTCACGCAGCTTCTCCAAATGTAAGCGAAACAGTTGAGAGCGAGACGCGCGCATAACGGTCCTCACTCGAGACACTCACAGCATCTTCAAACAAGTAAGTAAAATTTTATTTCATTATGGTTCTTTCATCGACTAGTGGGCTATTGTTGTACGCGTCTACCACTAAGTTGCCACTTTTCCTGCTGAACTCGCCGCTAAAGTCACAAGTGTGGTTTCTGACACTTCAGATTGAGTTCATGGTTTGTTTGTTTGTTTGTTTGTTTGTTTAACACTTGAAATTCGCATGAAATTGAGTTGTGTAAGTAGGTCTTCTAAACGTCTTCATCCGTTTCATGGGATTTCACAATCCGTTTCAACTTGTCTGAGCTTCACCCACCCACCGGAGACAGTCTTTTATCTTACAAAGAATCTGAATCTACTGTTTTAGAGTTTAAAACTTGCATTTAGCCCTAAAACTGCACGATAGCTCCAGGACTGCCAGAACATTTCTTTTGCGCCATATCTTAGACAGATCAACGTTACTGTAACTGAGTTTATTAGTATCAGGACTCAAACCTTCAGGACACCTCTCATGTCCAACGGCTAAGAAGCTCATCTTGAATAATATACTAAGTTAGCTCCGCAGAACTAATGTTTAATTAAACAGCCAGAACATTCACCCCACTTCTCCTCATAAGTCATCTACATATTTTTAGATATACAGTAAAATAGGACTTTACAACGAAACATGCAGATAATGTTTTGTACTGTCTGGACGGTGAGAAAAAAAAAAAGTTTAGTTTGTTTGTTCAGCTGGCATTGCATTACACATTGCCTTATTTAAGGAATTCATATTGTTAAAATGTTAAAGTCAGCTCCCATGCCTTAAAAATTAAGTGCTTGTTAGACAAGTTCAGTCCTGAAAATGTCTCCTGATGTTCTGATCCATCTATGACATTAACAGTTAATTTAACAATATGCACAGAGATTCTCCTGACACCGACAGGTATGTCCTAAGGTGATTGCTATAATATGATGCAACATAAGTTTTGGGAAATGCAGCACATCCTTGTTTCATGGGCATTTCCTCTCTATTTCTAAAACAAAAAGTGGAACAATCGGTCTTTTACGGAGCAGATCCGGCAGCCCTATAAACACACATACAAACACCCATACACACAAAATCAAATAAATAAAAGCCAAATCTGTTTCAAGTCAGGCTGTACACACAACTGCAATTTTTAACGTGCCATTTTCAGAAAAAACTAATCTCTAAAATACTCCACAAATAAAATCTATCATAATTATCTCAGCATAACATGACTGCTATCCATTTGCTGATAATCTAAGCCTGTATTTGCACCTTCTATGTGAACTGACTTATAGCTTTCGGCCTGTTTTGCTTTCCCTAACGGTGAGACTTTGTGGACATCTACTGGTTTTAAACAAATTGTCCAGTCCAAAACATACCAATTACCTTGTTGGTGTGATAATCTGCTGGATTACATTGATTAGTAGTTTCATAATATGCAAGACTGTTGTGTGAGCGACATTCCCACCCACTAGGCTACAGCTGGGCATTTTCTGTAAAGGCGCTTCATTGTGTGCTTTCTTCACCAAGGTGGTAGCCATGGAAACCACTGATGTGTATTGCTGGAGAGCCTTTATAGTTCATGATCAGACTTAAGAGGATGCTGAGTTGCACTCAAACACTATCCTACACTAAACACTTTGATTCCTAAAAGCAAGCAACGTTTGATCCTTAAACTTGCATGCTGCACACTTAAAGCAGCTCAGATGGAACTTCTATTTGTAAATGAATAATTCAATTACTTTGCTCAATTTTTAAAGCTGTCGTTGGTTAGCGCCAGTCATTGCTGGAGAATAAAATAAAATAAATATAATAAGTATAATAAATAACATTTTTAAAAAAGTAAATAAAAATGTAGTTTTGATTATAGATTATGTAGGCAATTTATTGTATAAACCTTATAGAGACCAAGGCCTTTCGATCTTTGGCAGTGTTCAAGAGAATGTCACAAATACAGTAGACGTGTCTAGACAAGAACAAATATTTCTGCCCTTATTAGCCTTACTTTGAGACATGTAGTGACAAAGTGTGGACTCTCTTACGCTTAGGATAACTGCAATGAAGCTATAAATCTGAAATTTGCTAATTTGCCTTATATAAGAAATATAATACATGCACATTCAAAAAACTATAGCCAGATGCTGAATCACATGGGGTGCTTCACTGTCAATAAACAAAAACCTGCAAACTGCAACCTACTACTTCTCTCAAAAAAGAAGTTTATTGAAGATCTGACAAAGATCTTCTAGATGTTTTAGTGTTGAAACTTCTTATGATAAACTTCGTATGATATAGACTAATATGGAAAGAGTTGTAGGAGTTGCTCTAATCTTTTGAGATTTAGATTAGCTTATATTAGATTATCACTGTAAGATTACTTGGCTAATCTTACAGTGATTAAATTACTAATTAAAACAGAATGAAAAAGAATGATCAATAAACGGCATGTAATCCTCGTTGATGAATGCTTGTTCTTAATCAGAAAAGATGTTACATAACTGTTAATTAACATTTGAAAAATGAATAGCCTACGTTCTGTAGAAAATATTTGAGAACTGCAGATTGTTTTAAAATTAGCCTACACTTACGAATATTCTTATGAAAGTCTTACAAATTCTTGAACTCTTGGTTCATCTCTGGTAATGTTATTTGGTAGTGTCAAATTTCAGACCTTATAAAGGTCCATTTCTTGCTATTAACAAGCTATTATTTACAACATTTGCCTCCTCCTAATTTGCTGCTTAGTAATATTTAGCATGGTAGTTAAGTTTAGGTATTAGCCAATAACGGCTGATAAGGGACTACAAAGAATTGACAGAGCTAAATCATTAAAATGGTTGCTATTAAACGTTTTAATGATTTTAGCCCTGTCAATTAAGTTTTTTTTCACTGCACGAGTGCCTTGGAAAATATTTGATTCTTTCAGTTTGATATTTACCTCTAAATATCCAAAGAGCACCGTTGACTAGTGTGAAGAGAGACCTGTGTAGCGTTCTTGGCAAGCGTATAATATTCTTTCATCTTTATTTTGTGACAGATATTATGGAAGTCCATTGATCTCTCACTCTGAAACTAACATGGGAAGAAAAACTTGAGACAAGAACTGGAGTTTGGTAGCATTACACACCATGGCTGCCCATCGCATTCGATCAGCAAACAACAACGCTGTGATCCCTCGCTGCAGATCTGAGGGTGCTCTCATCGACCTCAGTGAAGGAGTGTCAGAGGCCACCCTTTCAGATGTTAAAGGTTTCCTTTATTATTTTCATCTCACAATCACTGTTAACTTTTAATTTGACACCCATTCAATTTTTTATTTTTATTATTTTAACAGTGCCTTCACCTAGTGCCTTACGACTGGATGCCACTGCCTCATTTGGAGCCGTCAGGGAAGTGATTGCCATTAAGGATTACTGTCCATCCAGCTTTACCACACTCAAGTTCTCAAAGGGAGACTGTCTTTATGTTATAGACACATCGGGTGGAGAGTGGTGGTATGCACACAACAGTAAAGAGATGGGGTACATCCCAGCTGCTTACGTCCAGCCGATCAACAATCGAGATTCCACGTTCAGTGATAGTGGCATGATTGACAGCCTAAGTGATATTTCTGAAGGAATGAAAGAAATGGATTTCTCTGGGGAGTGGACCGTGTCCGCCAAAACCACAGAATCTAAAAATGACAACCTTTTTGTTAATAAACGCATGTCAACTAACCCTTTCCTCAATGGCTCGCTGCAAGGCACCCCTGACCAAAACAGCAACCAGAACTCAGCAAAGGCTTTGTGTTTTGGTAATTTCTCACCTCCCATTTCAAACACCAGCAGCACTATTAATATTAATGGTTTTGAAAATGGGCTGTTTGACACAAAAAGTATTAGCTCTGGCTCAGGAATTGGCTCAAATTTTCGCAGAGACAATCCATTTTTTAGGAGCAAGCGCTGCTACAGCATGTCAGAACTGTCTGTCCTGCAGTCCCTGTCTGATGGGAATCAAGGTTCCTTGAGTTTTTTTGGTGGCATGAAGTCACCTAAACCTGAGCATTATCAAAGTAGAGATGATTTCAAAACAGCATGGCTAAATCACCGTAAACTTACACGATCCTGCCATGACCTGGACTCCATTGGACAAAACCCAGGTTGGGGGCAAACCCAGCCAATAGAGACCAACATTGTGTGCAACCTGGACAGTTCTGGTGGTGCCGTGGAGCTGCCAGATACCAGTATCAGTATACATATTCCCGAGGGTCACGTTGCACCGGGTGAGACACAGCAGATATCATTGAAAGCCCTTCTGGATCCACCGTTGGAGCTTAACAACGATAGATGCAGTACCGTAAGTCCAGTGGTAGAAGTAAAACTCAGTAATATGGAAACCAAGACCCCAGTCACTTTAGAGATGAAGGTGTCTGTTGTAGTGAAGATAGAGAGCCGCAAAACCACAGAGGTGGTGTGTGTGAGAAGCGACTTCAAGGAAGGTCCGTATGTCCCAATTCCACATGTATACATGTATGGAGACACAGTTCAAGTGACTCTGGACAATTTAGAGCCTTGCATGTTTGTCTCTGTAGTTGCCCAAGCGCAAACGGTGGCCCCGTACAACACGGTCTGGGAACATGTTGTAAAAAAGGTCACTCTCGGGGTATACGGGCCAAAGCACATCCACCCGTCCTTCAAGACAGTGGTGGCCATTTTCGGACATGACTGTGCCCCAAAGACGCTTCTAGTGAGTGACGCAAAAAATCACTCACACTCAACTCCACCTGTTGTCCTTCAACTGTGGGGAAAGCACCAGTTTGTACTAACAAAACCTCAGGACCTACAGGTTGGCGTGTATTCAAACATGTCCAATTTCGAAGTGAGAGCCAATGAACAAGCAAAAACCGTGAGGGGATTTCAGATCAAACTTGGCAAAGTTGCCCGCCTCATCTACATGATCGCGGCACACGATTCAACTGACATTTCAGACTTTACTTTGCGTATTCAGGTCAAGGATGATAAGGATTGTATCTTGGCCCAGTTTTGCGTTCAGACCCCAACCCCACCTCCAAAAACAAGCACAAGAAGCTCTGTTCAAAGGCGCTTCCTCAAGAAAAAGGAAGCGAACAAAATCATACTGTCTCCTCTTGCAGCGACCACAAAGTACCCTGTGTTTCAGGACAGACTGGTCAAAAACCTCAAATTTGCTAAGTTTGTAAAAACTGTTGTAAGACAGTCTAAAAGCCTGTATTTGCTAGAGTATCTTAAAGGTGATGCAGTGGCCCTTTTGAGTGAGGAAAAAATAAAACTGAAAGGACATCTATGGACTAAAGAGTGGTACATTGGATACTACCATGGAAGAATCGGGTTGGTGCATGCAAAAAACATTCTCATCATGGGAAAAGTGAAACCTCTTAATTTCAAAGGGCCTGATCTTACAACTACAATCCTTTTAGAGCAGCTCCTAAAGCCCTGCATGTGTCTGACATACATCTACGCATCTGTGCGGACAATACTGATGGAAAACGTGGCGAGTTGGAGAGTGTTTGCTGATGCTTTGGGCTATGTCAATCTGCCTCTGGCATATTTCTGTCGGACTGAGGCAGAAAGTGAGCCTGAAAAAGTGGCTTCTGTTCTTGAGAAGCTCAAGGAAGACTGCAACGCTGCTGAGGGAAAGGAGAGGAAGTCTTTCCAGAAGGAACTCATGAAGGTAAGCTCTGACATGAATGTAAATCTGTTCTGGGAGCACCTTTACAAAAAAAAACATTTATTCAATTATTGGAGGTTTTTCTTAAAACTGACAAGCCAGTAATCCTTTTCATGTAATGGCCAGCATCTGATAAATGGTCAATAAAAATGTTATTATATTTCTTAAATACATTTTTTAAATTATGTTATTTATTTCTGGTCATACACATTCACTAATTCATTATTTATAATGCTTGCAACTGCAAAATAAAGTGATGTTTTTGAAATTAAGTTAAAAGTCTAAGAGGCAATAATAGTATACCCTACCTAAAATACAAAAAAAATGTCATTACTGAAAAAAGAAAAACTTGATTTACAGGTTTTAAAAAAAGAAAAAGAAAAAAACAGTATGATTTAAAGAATCAATTATAACGTTTGCTGTAGGAAGATTTTGACCTTGCTGGTGTGATTGTAGGACTTGCTCCAATATTTTCAGTTTTGCAAATGAACAGATTTGTATGAATTAAATTATGAATAATATATAATTCCTCTAGTTGATACCAGAGCGTGTCAAATAAATATTTCACAACGTTACTCAAAGCATTTGTCTCAAACAATTAAGACTCAAAGCAAAGACTAAGTGCTAAACATTTAAAAGCGCCACCTAATTTGCAGAACACCACCAGCTACACGCTTTAACTTGCTATCCTGCATCAAAACAAAAACCTATGATCAATATAGTGATCATTTCTTTTATTGGTAATTCTCAATCAGAGAGTTATTACAAGTGAGGAAAAGAAAAATCATACAACATTAATTTCACAATATTAAACACATTCCTTACTCTCTGAACTATATTCAAAGCAAAATAAAGAAAGTAAACAACAACAAAACAAGCAAATAACATAACAAAACAATAAATTAATAATAATAGTAATAATAAAGTAACAAATGGCACCTGAGTAAGCCATTACTTCAGACACTTTCTTATCCTAATACACTCTTAGACGAGTTTTAATCATTCAAAAACAAGAAAAAAGACAGATACAGACAGGGTTAGATATGTAAAATGGGTTACATATAAAAAAAAAAGCTGTTTTTTTAAATACAGCAGAAAAGGTTGCCAAACTGTATAGAAGTCTTCTGTTTTGCCATTAATTTTGTATCTAATTTGAATAAACTGCCACAGATCATACATCCAATGAAAGTAGTTGGGCGGAGAAGGGTTTTTCCAACTCAATAGTATAATCTTTTGGCAATTATTAAAGGGATAGTTCACCCAAAAATGAAAATGTGATGTTTATTTGCTTACCCCCATGGCATCCAAGATGTAGGTGACTTTGTTTCCTCATCAGAACACAAACGAAGATTTTTAACTTTAACCGTGGCAGTCTG